>NW_010729300.1:598497-624096 GCF_000365185.1 Nelumbo nucifera
TTTGTATTGCTGGGTCCAGGTGTCGGTAGTTTCTGTATTTTCCTAGTTAGATCACTCTTCACTTAAAAGAATGATCTTTTTTTACCTTGTAGGTAGTTATACCTTACCACTGAGTTTTGTAATTTTCACATTTCTTGTTGAGAAAGATTTTTTGTTCTTTGGCAGCTGAATTCAGGCACCTTGTTTTATTTGTTTTGTATTGCTGGGTCCAGGTGTAAGCAGTTTTTGTATTTTCCTACTTAGATCACTCTTCACTTAACAGTAATCTTTTTCCCTTGTAAGAAGTTATACCTTATCACTAACTTTTGTAATTTTCACTATTTTTTCTTTTCTTTAATGAAAATTTTTATCACCAAAAAAATCCAAGGTTGTGACAGGAAGGATGTAGAACAATAGAAGGTTCCCATAGCCAGTGCATATCTCAGCACCAGATTAGGGAGGCTAGCATCTTGTTCAGATAAATCCCTAGGCATTAAGGCTGTTTTTGGTACCATTGCCACTTCTACTTGCAACGTTTTAGGTTGGTCAATACAAATTTTATGAGAATATTTTTTTTCTACCACAAATGCTTTGGTGTTTCTACTATAAATGCCAACACCCAATCCTATGACTATATTTTTTTAGTGGAAGTGGTTATCTGGTGTGATGTGACAAGACATTTTCTCAAAAATTGAAGTTGACCAACCTTAAACATTGCAAGAAGTGGCAATGGTACCAAACACAACCTAAAACCCTATAGCTGAGGATTTAAAAGCACAAGGCGCATAAAAGGTGCAAGGGCCATTTTGCGCCTGAGGCACAAGGCGCAAGGCGAGCCACGTGCCTTTTTGAGGCAAGGTGCATAATTTAAAAAAAAAAAGGCTAAAAATTCAAAAAAAATTCAAAAAATGCAAAAAAATTCAAAAAATGCAAAAACATTCAAAAAAAATCAAAAATTTATAAAACATAATATTAATAAAAATAAAAACAAAATACGTAAAGCATATTCAAATGAGAATTTAAAAATGAAATCAAACATATAAAACATTTTCAAGGATATAAAACCCACAATCTCTTTTTTTCTCTATTACATTACTTCAAGTAGCTAATGTGACATATTACATACATAATTCTACGAACCGCCTTTGTGCATGCTTGGGCTAAGGCACAAGGCTCACCTGGCGCATGCCTAGGCGCACCAGGTGTGCACCTTTTGAATGGGCTGCACCTAGGCCCTAAAATGCGCCTCGCCTGTGCGCCTAGGCGCGCCTATTAAATCACTGGGGAGGTTGGACTACTAATTTCCCAGGGATCGTTATTATTGATGGGGAACTTCTATTTTTATCTTTAATTTTTTGCCTGTTTTGGGATTTGGTCTTGCTCTCTGTTATGTCTCTTCTTGATCCTTTCTGATCACTTTTTCAAGTTTCTTATTGCTCATATAAAGCGGTAAAAAAGAAAGATCAAAGGTACACAACTTGATTTGTCAAGCAGAATAAATGTCAAAGGCATCCTTAACTCCAATAATGAAATATCTGCAAACTCCTTTGCTTTCTTCCTATCTCTATATGTAAGTTTTGTTCAATTATTTTAAAAGAAAAAAAAATAACAGGTTCAGASTATTTCATCTTTTATACCTGCTGCCAGTTATCATTGGAGGATAGAGAACCAAGTTTTTTTAAACAAGCAATGGAAAAAGATTACACACCTCCCATACTCATCAACAAGAATCCCTTCCATTTCTCTAATTGGATCATCTACAGCACGCTCAGCACGAGATGGACGTCTAAGAAAATATCCAGCAGCTATATCATCATTTGAGCCACCAATATCATTCATGAAATGCTGAAGAAGTGATTCAGGAAGAATTTTCCGCTCAATCCATAGTCGCAGAACCTGACGCAAGAGATCATTAATTACAAACTTCCAAATAAGGACATTCTTCTGTGTTATGACCCAAAAATACCTTAAGACATTGACGACGGTTTTCACGAGCACCAGCACCAGGTGGAGCAGCAGCACCCAATAAACGTGGCAGTGCAGCTTGTACCGTGGGAATGTACGAGGCTCCCACAATTCCTGGCGAAGATTAAAAAGATAAGAAACCACAAAAAACAGTTGATGCTTAATAGATCATTTATTGAATGGATACTGCTTTCTGCAAGTATAATGCAAACCCCAGGGAAAGACATATATGAAAGTAGAACTTATGCTTGAAAGGTTGGAACGGTTGAAAATGCATAAAGATACCAGAGTGTAAAGGAGGCTTTATAAAAGAAACTTATCCAAGTTCACAAATGAACCAGGGAAGCTGACAATATTCCAAAATTCGCTGAGGAGCCATTTGATAACAGCTTAAGCGACTGGACCGAATGAATTATTGCTTTGTCAGTTTGGAAGGAGTACAAATACAAATATGTAGAGTGCAAAACCTTGTATTATGTATTATTTTGTATGTATATGCACTGTACATGTGTATTTATACTCTTTCCAAACTGAGCATTAATGAATAAACTTCTAAGGAGGTTGAGAGCTCCTTAATAGCAGAAACTTAAGTTCAATTGATTACTACACCTTTCATTTTTTTAGAAAGTACACCCTTGAATATTTTATTCCTTAATTATTTTATCCACTAAAAGAAAAAAATATATATAAAATAGTTGAAAATACACCCTATGTTGTATGGAGCACAGTGTTGGGCAGCTAAGAAACAGCACACCAAAAATGACTGGCCGAAATGCATATGTTTAGAAGGATGTGGTAAAAGTAGAAAGGAAAGGATTAGAAATGAAGTCATACGAAGGAAACTAGGAGTACCTCCAAAGGTGATAAAATGAGAGAAAGTAGATTGAGATAGTTTAGTCATGTGCATAGAAGACCAACTATAGCACCTCTTAGAAAAAGTGATCTGTTACAAGTTGAAGGACCTAGAAGAGCTAGGTACAGTCTGAAAGAATCGTGGGTGGAAAAAATAAGAAATGATTAAAGTGCCTATAATTTATTGATGATGATGGGTTATTTTATCCACTAAAAGACAAAGCAATAAATTATTAAGTCCATACTTCATTGATGTCAGCCGTTATCAAAAGGCCCCTACATAACATCTGAGGAGATTGCTCATGGATATCAAAAGGCAGATATGGGTTCAGGCCAAAGACCAATAAGTCTGGATTCTAGAAGGGCAAATTCAAGCACATCCAACCTAAGAAGCTAACTTCTCAACCCAAGCACAGCTGCAAAGGTCAGATTGACTGAGATTCAAACAGTCTAGACCAGGTTTGGCTTGCCATACAACATTTTGAGTTTAAAACAATACTTAGATTATGGCTGGCACAACATGAACCGTGAACCTTTAAAAACAACTCCACACACTAACCCACAAAACTAAACAATGAATTTTGTTAGTATATTTACACAGAAATATAAGCCAGCCAAAGCTTCAAACTGAGCTCAATACAAGCTCTGATCAGGTTGTGATCTCCTAGGCTCAAGCCTAATTCAAGATAACACCTGTCCAATCCATCCAAAATTTTGCTTGGGTAAGAACACATTTAAGACATAAAGAGCTTCTTCACACTTGCAAATGCATCTACCTTTATGACTATGTGAGTATTGTGTAATAGAATCAACAAGAAAGAACAGGTCCACTCTACGATGAAAACTAGGCTCATTCTCCAACTTTTGGATGAGAAGTTCCACAACCTGCAGGGAATAAAAGATTTAAAAAAATTAATTCCATCAAAAGCAAGTGCACTCATCCTAATTTAGAATGTAAGGATACTGATTACAACATCTAATAAAAGTTGTTGATTTCTTTTCGCATCTAGCAGGTTTCTTTTACAAATGCCCAAAAGGATGAGTTCCTTCCCCAAGAGTAACTAACATACAACAGAAGGATGTAACTATGTGAATTTGTGCATCCAGATACGCTTAAAAAATGGTAATAAAAGTAAACACGAACCAACAAAGATATAAACTAAATGGGCCAAGAAGTGACCAGGACAAATTGAGCCAATAAGGACAGGGAATAACACGAAAATGGTTCTATCTTTTTGTCAATTCTTAAACTATTTCTCAACTAGATGGGACCACCTATATTGATACAAGTAGATTGGGTGAAATTCCCATTGTGGGCACAGGGCACAAGAGGCCTAGATATAAAACAACTTACACAGAACCGGTGTTTTAAAAGTTCAAGAGGCATTTTGGGCCCAGGGCACAAGGTGGGGTGTGCAGCTTTTTGAAGCAATGTGCAAAAATGCAAAAATAATTAAAAATATAAACTTAATAAAAAAAGCTTTAAAAAACTATTACCGAAAATTAAAATACATAAACATAACATGTAAAAACATATTCAAAATGAAAACTTTAAAAATAAAATCAAACATAACATATAAAACATATTCAAGCATGTAAAACTCTCAATCTCATTATTTTTTCCCAATTGCATTACTTCAAATAGCTAATGTGATATTAAACATTTTGCATTCTTGATTCTATGAGCTATCTTTGTACCAAGTCCCTTGCGGCAAGCCCAGAGAAGTTCATACTATGGTTTTAAATTTGTAATCCCTAAAAACAAATGGTTTTAGATTTGAATTCAATCCAGTAAAGAGTGATGAGAAGTCAACCTGTATAATTGGATCAAACATTGATCTATCCCCATCCAACTTGATTTGATTTAAATATAGGAGATTATATACTTAAAAGTAATATTCTCCAATTAGTAAATTAGTCTGAATGTTGTATTTTTTTTACCAAGGAGTCATAGGTTCAAGTTTCATACAAGATATTTTCAATTAATTTTGATCAGGAAATACAATAACAAAGTCAATTTTAGTTCTTTTCTTAATTGTAACAGTAAACATTTTATTAAAATTTGAAAATTTGAGAAATAAGTACAACATCTAGGTGCCTTGCACCCTTTTCTGGGCTGTTAACCTCAGCTAACTCCCACCCCACCCACTACACTTCCTCCCCACTTGATGTCATGCTCCAATACATTTGGTTCCTACTTTTTTTATCAATAATGGTAGATTTCATTACAACATTAAGAACAGAGTACAATGAGTAAAACTAAAAGTGGAGAGGTAAACTCTCTTGACTCTCTCCTCAAAAGCTTTGGCAAGTTACAATCGAGCCCAAAAGATTTGGTTTCTTCCCACCCCTTGTTTCGCTAGAGAGACAGCAAAGGCATTGGCAGTTCTTTTAACAAGTCCCACATACATATGGGCCTGTTGCAGTTCCAATGTTCAGCTTCTTCCTTTTGAAGCCATCCCACCATAAGCTTTAAACCACCTTCTATAATAAATTTACTAATGTTCATGCCCTTTGCCTTTTGCACTCCCTCCACAGAGGCATAATCAGACCTTAAAGAATGCCCTACTCCAATTGGGTCTGAGAATAAACCAATAATCCTCCCTTCCTCATTTCTAACAACACCCCCAATGCCAGATGAATCTGGTTTACCTGCACTGCTCCCATCAAAATTAAAGTTAATGTAGCCACTAACGGGTGGAGAACATAAGAAGCTTATAACAGACTTATGATGGTCTGAGCAAACCACTTGTTTCCAACTTCTCATAAAGTCATCTGTTGAGAATTCAGCAAAGAGCTCCAAAGATTTAACCCACTGAACCACCCTAATCATGATGGTCCAGCTCATAGCAGTCCTTAGACATCTCCACATTGTTCTTCCCCTTTTCTTTCACCAACTAAAGAAAGTAGAGGCAAACAAGCTTTGCACATTTGGCGGGGGAGTTCACCTAGACACAAACAACGAGAAAAACTATTCCCAAATAGAATTAACAAAAGAGCAGGAGATTAATATGTGAAAGCAAGTTTCTCCATTGGCCTTGTAAATAACAGAATAGTGTGGAAATAAACACCAATTTCGCCTTTTTCATTGGAGCAAATCAGAGGTATTTATTCTCTCCATGAAAACTCATCAACAAAAACCTCCAATCCTGGGAGGAATAGGTTCACTCCAAAGATGGGACCATTGCCCAAATAACTCCTTAGCCCCCCATAGGCTTATAGCCCACCTTCTATCAAATTTTGCCAACTTGGTTTCCTGAAGAAAACTATATAGGACGTTCCTTCCTTATTACCTTGTCGATGATTGATCTTTTCCTAGCACTTCCTAAACCTTGAAAATTCGAACTTATAATCTTGATTTTCAAAACTTCTTTTTTGCTCTCTTACTACTTCTCTTCCTATATCTTCCAATTTCTCCTTTCCCTTCTCTCACTAAATTCCTTATCTCCTTCAACATCCAACTTTTTTTTATCATTAAAGGAGAATTTTATTTGAAATTAAAGTTAAAAAGTTTTACAACTGTGTATAGGACTAGAAGTCCCACACTATTACATATTTCTGTCCCTTTTTACATTGCAGCCCAAAACAACTATTGCCTCAAAGCCCCTTGATTAGCAACAAGATAATCAGCTAGCCCATTTGCACTCCTAACCCATTTGAATTCTGCCTCTACCTCCCTTGCAACCTTTTCCATTTCCCTTTATCACTTGTTTGAAAGTCCACGGAGTAGTTCTATTGTTTTTAGCCCAAGAGATGATCACCTTGGAATCCCTTTCAACCTAAATATGCCTCATTCCTAGTTGCTTGGCTATCTTCAATCCTTGTAGCAATTCCATTAACTCAGCTTTTAGAGAGTTGCCCATGCCGATAGGTCCAGAGAATAAGGCCAATATTCTCCTTTCAGTATGGACAGAACTTAGACATCCTCTAATCCAAGATTTAATCCAAGATCTCCACTTGGTCCTTCAACATCCAACTTTAATCTTTCAACTTCACTCAATTTCCTCTTCCTCACCTTCTTTTATAGGTTTCCTCTCTCTCACCTTTCCTTCACCCTTATTTTTCCTCAAGTAGGACTTTAAATCATTCGGGTTCTTTAAACTACAACCAAGCTTCCCAACAAATTCTACTACTGTTGAATCTTTGTTATTACAATCCTTAGCACATTTTCTCTCTTTGACTCTATTTTCCCCAATTTCTACCATCTTCTCTCTCATGTTACCTCCTTCCTCATTTTCTCTCAAAGTACTTTCTCAGTTTCTCCTAATTCCTTCCACCTTAACTCTTCAAGCAGAACCTCTATTAATTCCCAAATCATTTTTCCTTTCTCCTCCTCATCTAATAACACATTCTTTCCACTTCCATCTTCCCTCACATTAGTGACATGATCATTTCTAACATGGGCTTGCAACTTGAACTATCTCGGGATCCTAGAATAAGACTTTCAAACACAGAGTAAAAGTAGCATCCAAAACCAAAATGACAAGACTACTTGAATCCAATAGATGGGTAGAAGCGGCTGCTAGGACCAAAGGCTCTGCTGTCCTTCATTTAGTTTGGCATAACTATCCCCACCATTAGAGATTTGTTGTAAAAATCTTCCTATATCAATTAATACTCTTTGATCACTCCCTTTATTCTGTCACTTATCCCCACCTGGAGACTCTCTGACAAGCCTTTGAAGATCTCGAACAATTCCCTTAAAACACCTTGCCTATAAATTTGGTTTGCTTCTGGTTTTTCTCTGTCCAAGCATCAAATGCCATCCCCATTCAACCTTCTTGTACAATGTAATGTTGTTACCTTCCACTTCATTCACCGGACCCAAATTAAAAGTTGTGTTATCCTTATTTCCTTCATCCTTTTTTTGATCAATAACAAAACAATTTCATTAGCATAGAAAAGGAGGTACAATGGAACACCACGAAATGAGGCAAACTCTCTTAACTCTCTGAGACGACAACTGATTAGACAATTACAACCAGTGATTTAAAAGGCGCACCTAGGCACACAAGCAAGGCGCATTTTAGATTATTCGCAGTCATTTAAAAGGCAGGTGCACCTAGGCGCACAGGCAAGGCACATTTCAAGGTAGGTGCCTCGCCCAGGTCCCAGCCTCCTAGGAGCAGCCCTTTCAAAAGGTGCACACCTGGTGCATAGAATATGTTTCACATCACATTAGCTACTTGAAGTAATGCGATTGAGAAAAAAAGAGATTGTGGGTTTTATATGCTTGAAAATGTTTTATATACTTGATTTTATTTTTAAATTCTCATTCTCCAGAAAGTTAATACTTGTGATCTCCTACAAAAAAAAACTTTTGGGAAGACGCTCCATTTCTCCTCATGTTTGTATTTTATGTCTCAGCAAGGGTGAATCTGCAGATCACATCCTTCTTCATTGCAGCTTCACTCAAAGGATATGGTCCCACTTCTTGAATATGGCAGGGTACAGCTGGGCTTTTCCAAAACACATTATGGACAACTTGAATCAATGGCAAGGAATAGGGCTTAGCAAAAGGGGTAGAGTCTTTTGGCAATCAGTGCCTCATGCAGTAATGTGGGGCGTTTGGGATGAAAGAACCACCCATATCTTTGACAATAAAAGCAGAACCTTGGAGGAGTTAATCTCAGATATTACCTATCTTTGAATCCTTTGGTCGGTGAATTCAGCTCTATTTAAAGGACTTTCAGTCAATGATATTATCAGAAATATTCACCCCTTTCTGTTTCTGCCTCATCCTCAGCAAACTCCCTTGAGTCATCCCGTATCCATCAGTGAAGGTGTGATAACCCTTAACTTTGACGGTTGTGCCTTAGGAAATCCGGGCTTTGCAGGAATTGGTGGTACAGTAAAGGACGAAAGGGGCAATATCTGCTGGACTTTTAGTGGTCCAATCAGTTGGGCCAACTCCACAAAGGCTGAAGTGATGGCTGCTCTCACCAGAATCAGGATAATAAAGAATTTGGGAATTCAGAATTTGATCATTGCAGGCGATTCAGCAAATACGATAAAGACAAAAAAGGGGGCCCTTGGAGACTATATCACCATCTGACTGAAGCTTGGGATTCTTTGGATGGTTTGAATGTTAACTTAGTTTGGATTCCTAGGGAACACAATCATACTGCAGATGGCCTAGCTAAATTTGGTGTGTATTTGGAGCATCTGTATAGCGACAAGCTTCCTCCTTTGTAACTTGCAGGGGCTCCCCCCCTGCTTTGTATATCATTAAATTCTGGTTAAATTTTCTCAAAATATATGCTTTACATGTTATATTTGGTGTGTATTTGGAGCATCTGTATAGCGACAAGCTTCCTCCTTTGTAACTTGCAGGGGCTCCCCCCCTGCTTTGTATATCTCCTCTTGTTCCCCCCTTTTTTTTCTCAATAAATTCTGGTTAAATTTTCTCAAAAAATATGCTTTACATGTTATATTTATGTATTTTAATATTAGATAATAGATTTTTTAAAACATTTATTTTAAAATTAAAGTTTATATTTTTATTAGTATTATTTTTTTGATAAATATTTTTATTAGTATTATGTTTAATAATTTTTTTATTTTTGCACATCGCTTAAAAAGGTGCGCGCCTCGCCTTGCGCCTTGTACCACAGGCGCAAATTGACCCCTGCGCCTTGCGCTTTTAAAACACCGGGTATGCGCCTCACCTAGGTACTAGGTACAGCCCTTTCAAAAGGTGTACACATAGTGCACGTTGCGCCTCAGCCCAGGCGTGCGCCTTTTGAAAATTTCATGCTTTTTTGTATTTTTTTAACTTAACGATTGGGCCAAGGGCTCCGAGAACCCCCTATTTGCTAATGTTATTCATTCATCATCCCCCAATCCATCTGCACCATTTGTCACCAAAACCAAAACTTTTCATTAAAACTCCCAATCGACCATATCATAAGCTTTCTCCAAATCCAACTTGCAAACCAATCCCTTTTTCATTTCCTCAACACTTTCATTAACAACAAGGATATGATCAATGATTTGCCTATCTTTCACAAATGCCCCTTGATTTGGGGAGATAATGATAGGAAGGACCTGCCTGCCTAATCCTTTGAGAGAGCACCTTCGCATGATTTTATACAAACCGTTAACCAAGCTAATTGGTCTAAATTCTCTAGGATGTACCACATCCTCCTTTGGGGTCGAAGTAATGAAAAGTAGAGTTTCGCCCAAGATTAATCACACCCCTCCTAAAAAATTCATTAAAACTCCTTGAATATCATCTTTTAGGATCTCCCAACAATCTTGGTAAAATGCCATTGTGAATCCATCCAGACCAAGAGCTGTATATCTATCCAAAGAGAATACTACTTTAATCTCATCCAAATCAAAGCTCCTCTCAAGGAGTCTCTCGAAAATAGATTTAAAATGGTCCACAAAAGCCCTAGCTATCTCACTTTGCTAAGTAATAGTGACACCACTAACCTCAAGCTTTGAAATGAAATGCTTCCTTTTACAACCATTTGCTAACACATGAAAAAATTGTGTTTCTATCTCCTTCCTTTATCTATTTATGTCTTGATTTCTATCTCCAACTAATTTCCTCCTTTAATAAAACATTTTCCCAATTGCTTCCTTAGGGACCATCTCCTTTCCTTATCACTCTCTTCAAAGACCCAGTTCCTTCTTTAAGCTCTAGATCCTCAATTTAACCAAGAATTCATTGCTTCCTAACTTCAAGTCTCCCAAATTGATGAATATTCCACTCTTTTATTTTAGCTTTTAGCTCCTTTAATTTCCTATGGAACATCATACCTTTCCACTCAATGCTCGAATTACTTTCTTCCCACCATTCCTTCACTTTTTCCACAAAGCCCCAAAAACAGAGCCACATATTCTCAAATCTGAATGGTGTTGGGCCTCTACAACTAAGCTCTTCCTTAGCAATTGATATCGTCCAATGATCCAAGGTAACCCTAGGCAATCCAACATAGAAACTGAATTGGCTTGAAGGTTAGACCAGGTGAACTTATAATGTTAAAGTGGCAACTCCTTAAGCTAGGTCATTGATAAATTGATTGAACTTCCTCATGCTTGTGTTACTTGTTTGTCTTAAATTGTTAGTCTTCTTAGTGAATATGATTATATTAAAATCACATCCCAAGCACCATGGTCCATCCCAAAGCCCTCTAATGTCACCCAATCCATCCCACAACCCATTCCTTTCTCTATATCCATTTAGACCATAAACATTTGTTAACACCCATTTGAGTCCATCACTTATCGAAATCTAACGAAAACTGTAAACTTCCCCACCAACTCTTCAACTCCTATCACAAAATCATCATTCCACAAGGTAACAATGCCACCAAAAGAACCCAAGATTGAGCAAATGCCTAACTAATTCCCCTGGCTTTCCGAATACTTCTGGCCCACCACCTATCAAACATAGTTGTCAAGGCGACACCTAGGCGACAAGGCGGCCTTGGGGGCTCGCCTTGCCCAGTAGCCAAGCAATTTTGTGCGGTTATAAAATACTTTTATATTTTAATTTTTTGACATTATAATTATAAAATAGACATTATAAAACTAGAATATTCATTTTATGTGTTTATATACTAATTTCTTTTTATTATTTTCTTATTTTGTTAGGGTTTAAACAACACAAACATTGCTAACTGTTGTATTGAACCCATGGTTCAAAGTATCGATACACCTTTGTGTATTGGCAGAGGTGTATCAGTACTTGTAATGATACTCCCCCTATTTTTTTATTTCTTTGGTTTTCAATTTCATTTATATATATATATATATATATATATATATATATATATTATTTAAAAAATGGGTCCCCAAAAACACCTATAAACAGGTATCGGGACCCCAAAGATACAATAAAATACACCCGATACGGGGCATATTGTATCGAAATTTTGATCCTTGATTGAACCCTCAAAAATTTCAAAACCTGAACCAATAAGCATGGGAAGAACTTAAAACTTTGTCTAATCAACACATTTTCTTCTTCTTCCACCTTTTCTTTTCTTCTTTCCTATAACAGAAGTAGGGGTTCAGCCCCTATATTTTTTGAATTTTCTTTCCTTTGTACTTTTTCTTCTCATAAAACGTTGATTTTCTAGACTTAAACATGAAATTTATACTTCTCTTATGAAAATTATGAATAATTAACAAGGAAAGATGGTTATGGAACCTAGGGAACTACCCTAGGACATATGGTTTTACTTAAGAAAATCCATCGCCTAGGCGACAAGGCGCCCCCCTGTCGCCTAGCCTCGCCTTGGCGCCTTGAAAACTATGCTATTAAATTCTACCAATTTGGATTCTAGGAGCGATACTATACCTAGTCTTTCCCTCCTTAACATGCCCTTGATAATAGTTCTCCTTCTAGGATTCCCCAACCCTTCGACATTCCAACTTTACTATTTTCGAAGCCATTCCAACAATTATTCTCTACCCTTTCTTTATGACTCTTCCTACTTACACCCTCTCACTCTTTCCCTTTCTCCCACTGAATTCCTTATTCCCCTCAACATCCATTTTTAATCTTTCCATTTCATTCAGCTTTCTTTTTCTATCTTCCCCTTTATCCTTATTCTTCCTCAAGAAGACTTTAAGGTCATTAGGGTTCTTGATTTTGCACCCAAGTTTCTCAACAAATAAAGCCACTAAAACATTGTCATAACCATCATATTCTCTATACCCCTTCTCTCCAATGGAGCTTCCCTGCATCGCCACCAACCCACTACCACCACACCCATTCTTCCTAGTTTCAGATATGTTTTCCTTTACTAATTCTTATTCTGCAAATCTTCAAAAGAATTCTCTATTAAACCCCCACATCTTGTAACATCCTCTTCTCAAATAACTTCAACCCCCCTTCCCCTACCTCTTCTTCCCTTCTCTTATCATTGGCACCATCTAATCCATTCATGGCTTGGGACTTCGTAGTTACAGTGGGACCTGGAAAATCAGAAGCAAGAACAGGACAAGTATCAATACCAAAAACCAAATTGACAGGCATACCTGGAAGCCTGGAAGTCATTCTTCCTCCCTGCTAGGGTACCACTAGAAGTTCACTTGTACTTGAATCAATCTTCTGACCGCTTCCACTCATCTGTTGCATCCTCCTAAATTGATTTACCCTGTTAGGCCTCTGATGAAGTCCATCCAACCTCTCTCAACATCTTCGTTATCCTCTGAACAAAACCTGGTATATCTGGATTAGGTCGATCATTTGCAGACCGGCCAAAGTAGTTGTCTAGTGAATCTGCCATTGGACGCCACTACAACCAGTGCCTGATATACCTGGGTTTCACAAACTACAACCATCAAAACCCAGCTTAATTTTATTTGATACAGGTGTCCATTCCCCCGAAATGAAAGGACTTGAGCATGAGGATTGAGCTACAAACTGCCAGCCTCTAAGAACATATCCACTCAAAATGGTGCAAAGATCTCTGAATTGTCCAATGCACTCTGATAGATAGTCTCTATGGTAGCTTCCTTGGATAGCTTCTTTGCCTTAAATATTCTTGAATTTCTTTCTTCCCATAGAGTCCAAAGTATGGTTGCCCTCATTCAACTAATTTTCCCCTCTTGGTAGGAATAAAGAATAAAATCAAGAAAATGCTACTCAAGTGACTTGAAACAAAACGCCTAGCACTAAAAAGAGCTGAAAAACAATCCCAAATGCTAGAAGAAAAAGGGCAGGAAATTGCATATGAAAAGTTGATTTCTCAATTGCACCACAAAAAAAAACACCTGTGAGGTGAAAGCAGTGTTTTAAAAGCCGCACCTCAGGCGCGTCTAGGCGCAGAGGTGAGGCGCATTCCATGCCTTAAGCCTCGCCCAGGCTAAGGCACATACACCTCAGAAAGGCGCTTGCCTTGGCGCCTAAGTGTGTGCCTTAGGCCAGGCGCCAGGCGAGCGCCTTATCAAAGTTCTCAAATTTTTGTATATTTTTATTTTATAGATAATTGTTAGCATCTATAAAAAGTGTTTTTCTTTTATTGTTTTAAACCTATTGCATATAGTGAAAATAATAAAAAATAGAGGAGAAAGTATCAAAAAAACTTCCTAAAACAAGAAAAAAAAAGAGGGAGACGAACCATTTTCTTCGAAAGGCTGGAAGAGGAAGGAACTCTCAGGAAGAACAGCAATTGCATGGTCGAACTCCAGGAGGAACAGCAGCGTACTATCGCCATATTCAATCGAAAATAGGTATTCTCCTCCTCCTCCTCCTCCTCCTTTTTCTTCTTCTTCTTCAATCCAGAACTGTTTTGGATTGTGAAACAGGGGCTCCGCCCTAGTCTTCTTCGTCTTCCAGTTCGTTTCTGTTTATCCAGTTCGTTTTCTTCACTGTTTATTTACTTTTTTTTCTTTTTTGCTCTCTGGTTTGTGCCAAAAACAGGGGCTCCACCCCTCCTCTCTCTTCCTTATTCATCATTTCATTGTTTTTTTTTCATTGCTGTTTTAAACTGAAAACAGGGGCTCCACCCCTCCTTCTCATTCTTCCTTATTCATTGTTTTTATTTTTTTTTTCATTACTGTTTTAAACCGAAAACAGGGGCTCTGCCCCTTCTTCTTCTTCACTGTGTTTGTACCAAAAAACAGCGGCTCGGCCCCTTATTCTTTTTCACTGTGTTTGCACCAAAAACAGGGGCTCCGCCCCTCCTCCTCCTCCTTTCTTATTGTTCATTGTTTTTTTTCCATGATTCCATCACTGTTTTAAACCGAAAACAGGGGCTCCACCCCTTCATCTTCTTCACTGTGTTTGCACCAAAAACAGGGGCTACACCCCTTCATCTTCTTCACTGTAATTTCAGTTTTGCACGAAAAACAGGGCATATTTTTGCAATCAATATGAACAGAAAATATGCCCTAATCTTTTGGAACTAAAAAACTAAAATTCTGAATTTCTTTATCAGTAACATTGAAGTTTTCTAAAAAAGAATAAACAGCAGACAGCCTTTTCATAGAACATTTTATCAGTATTATTCATCAAAAGCAGCACAGTTGGAGTATTTGATTTCCTATTTCACAAAGCACTGTGGGCTTCACAAGAACTTGATTCTGTTTTTTTTCATTCACAATTCCACACTTCCACTTTATTTTTATTTCTTCCACAGTTGCTGTTTGCACTGAAAACAGCCCCCCCTTCTTCTTCTTCCTCCCTGCTTTATTTCTTTCTTTTTTAGTTTTTTTTTCTTTCCACTGGTTTCCTGTTTCCATTAATTTTATCATTTTACACATTATTTATTTATTTCTTCTACTGATTTATTTTAATTTTATCATCAGTGTTTTGTAATTCCGTGCAAGAATATTTAATAAGAAATGGCTGATGTGAGTGCTAGTCAGGAAGAAAGCCAAGGAACTCAAGGAAATAGAAGAGATCCAGCTTGGAAATATTGTCACTTGAAAGATCCCAAGAATACCAATGCAGTGACATGTAATATTTGTGGAAAAATTACTAATGGGGGAATTTATAGAGCCAAGAAACACATCATTGGTGGCAGGAGGAATACAAAAGCTTGTACTAAATGTCCTAAAGATGTGAAAGAAGAGATCTTGGCTTATATGAACAAAAAAAAAAAATTGTGAAAGAAAGTATGAGTGGGGAAGAAGAGGGCACTCGCATTTTAGATTTTGATGACTTTGAGAATATGATTGACGATGAAGATGATTTGGGAGATGATGTTCACATACTTGGAGCTAGTAGCCAAGGGAGATTTGGTAGTGTAAATGTAACTTCAAAGACTAGGCCTTTGGGGTCTATGACTAAGGAACCAAGTTCTAAACCCAATAGGCCACCACCCATAAAACGACAAAGGGGCCCCATGGATAGATTTATTTCTACACCTAACCCGGAACAAGTTGTGGAAATGATAAGGGAGCAGAAGAGATTGAAGCAAACAACCATTAGTGATGCATATAATAAAGAGGCAAGAGAACAAGTTTCTATACGCGTTGCTAGATGGTTCTATCAAGCAAGTACTCTCTTAAATACCATTCGTTAAAAAAGTTTTGAGGCAATGTTGGAGGCAGTTGGACAATATGGGCCGGGATGCAAGCCCCCAAGTTATTATGAGATGCGAGTTCCTCTTTTGAAAAAAGAAGTGGAACACACAAAGACATTACTGCAGCACCACAAGGAGGCATGCAAAAAGTGGGACTGTTCTTTAATGTTTGATTGGTGGACGGATAGAAAATACAGGACCCTCATAAACTTTTTGGTCCATAGTCGTGCTGGGACCATGTTTATAGAAAGTATTGATGCTTCAAATGAGGAGAAAACAGCTGACAGGTTGTTTTTATTACTTGACAAGATGGTGGAGAAAATAGGGGCAAAGAATGTTCTTCAAGGGATCACAGACAATGCTTCAAACTATTAGCTGGTAAGTTTTTTTACTTTTATAATTTCTTTATTGTTATTTGTTATTATTTTTTGTAGTCTTTAACTTTTCAATTTACACATGTTTGATTATTTTATTGTGTTATTGCCTTTAGGGAAATTTTTTATGGCAAAACACCCTCATTTAACTTGGACCCCATGTGCTGCTCACTGTTTGGATTTGATTTTGGAAGATATTGGAAAGTTGCCATTTATAAGTAAAACAATTGAAAGGATTATTGCACTTACAGGATATATTTATAATAATCCGGGGTTGTTAAATTTAATGAGGAAGTACACAAATCAGAGAGAGTTACTCTGGCCAGCAAAGGCCCACTTTGCCACTTTCTTTCTCACTCTGCAGAGAATTTATAAACAGAAGAAGAACTTGAGAGATCTTTTTAATTCAAAGGATTGGAATGAAAGCAAGTGGGTGAAGGAAATAAAGGAGAAAAGGGTAGGGGAGACGGTGATGATACCCACTTTTTGGAACAACGTCATCTTCACACTTAAGGTGTGTAGTCCACTTGTGCAGGTCTTGAGATTGGTGGACCGTGGGAACAAGCCTTCAATGGGTTACATCTATGAAGCCATGGATAGGGCAAAGGAAGCCATTGCAAGTTCATTTGGTAGACATGAGGAAAAATATAAACACATTTTTGAAATCATTGATAAGAGGTGGGAGTGTCAACTCCACCAACCATTGCACACAGCAAGCTTTTATTTAAATCTAAAGTTTTACTATGATGATGCTGAAAGGATTGATTGAGATGAAGAAATCATCACTGGGCTTTATAAAGTAATTGAAGTGTTTGAAAAGGACAGAAACAAGATCAATGGAATCACTGATGAGATAAACAAATATAAAAATGCAGAGGGTGTTTTTGGTCTTGATATGGCTATTTGGCAGAGAAAGGTGAAAGCACCGTGTAAGTAACATTGACTTAATAGTTTGTTTATTTAATTATTTAGTATTTTTTATGTATTTAAATAAAATTTTAATTAATATTTTGTTATTAATTAATTTTTTACAGCTGATTGGTGGGTTTCATATGGTGTTTCGGCTCCAAATTTACAAAAGATTGCAATTAAAGTTCTTAGCTTAGCATGCAGTGCATCTGGATGTGAGAGAAATTGGAGTGTATTTGAGCATGTAATTAAAACTTCACTTAAGATTTTAACATTATATTTTTATATTTTATAATCCATTATATGTTGATACTTTTAGTTTTTAAACTTATTTTTATTAATCAATCTTATGTTTTATGAATTTATGCAGATCCATACCAAAAAAAGGAATCGGTTGGATCAAAAGCGCTTGAGTGACTTAGTCTTCATTAAGTTCAACCAATTGCTTAAAGATAACTTTGATTCACGTAGTGTCACTGACCCCATATCTTTGAAAGATATAGATGAAAGTAACAAATGGTTATTAGGGGAGATGGCACGTGAAGATGATGGAGCTGAAAATGATTTGGCATTCGATGATGATTCTTTAACATGGGAAGATGTGGCTCTTGCTTCGGGAGTCGAAGAGCCATTAGGACCACAAGAAATAGAGGTCCAGGTGTAGCTTCAACCTCTCATTCAAGAGCAACAACATCAGCCAATGCAAGAAGGTCTAGAGGGGGTTCAAGTTCCCAACTTCGTTTGGAAGTTGAATTTGAGGAAGAAGAATCGAAAGAGGAGTTGAGAGACTATAATTCTAATGAAGAGGATGATGAAGTTGAACTTCCAAATGAAGAAGATGATGAGGAAGAAGATTATGGAAATGAAGAGTGAATGGGTGACTTGTGTTTTTTTTAAAGGCTTGAAGAATGAAGATCTACTCTTTTTTTGTTTGTTTTGTTTAAGACTGACTTGTGTTTTTTTTATCAATACTTGTTTTTTGTTAATAGTGACTATTGAATCTTGATCAACCATCAAGTGATGTGAATGTGAATTTGTGTCATGTGTGAATTTACTGATTTTACTTACTAGATATTAGATTAGATGTAGTGATTTCAGATTTAGTGATTGTGATAAGTAGCTAAGTCATAAGTGGTATTGAATATTGAGATGTGAGGCTTAAACATGGAGAGTGGAGACTTGGACTTGGAGACTTGGAGAGGTAAGTGTCTTTTTAACTTCTTTTATATTAGTATTTTTGTATCTTATCTTATTCATGAATATGATATTTAAATTCTTTGTATTATAAAAGCACATTGGTGACAATGACATTGCTTTAACATCTTTTTATATTTGAATAATATGATTATTTTTATTTCATTATTTGAATCATTGATAGTTTGAATTTGATAATTGATACTATGTTAGACACTTACTATTAGTAACTAACTTAGTATGTTATTTTAATTATTTAATTGTTTAGAACTTTATAGTTTATACTTTAGAGTTTAGACTTTAGACTTTAGAATAGAAATTAGAACTTTAGATTGCATTGTCATACTCATATCTTAACTCTCAACTCATGGAAATTTAGATTGTATTGTTTTTTGTATTTTTTCTGATTTTTTTTATTTTTATTTATATTTTCATTTTTTTTTACATTTCCTGAAAATTCTGTGCGCGCGTGCGCGCCTCGCCTTGCGCCTTGGGCGCAAATTGGCCCCTGCGCCTTGCGCTTTTAAAACACTGGGTGAAAGACACCTATAGGCCTTCTTTTTAATAAACGCTCTCAAGTGTTGATCTTCACAGGGAAAGAACTAAGATTAAAGGGTTGAGAAACCAAGAAAGTTGTAAAACACCCTCCAAATTCTAGAATCAGACTTTCAATGGTCCAAATTCTAGAATCACACTTTCAAGGGCATGAAAAACACACTCCGAAGAATGCAAAAGACCATCAATTTGATTGAATGCAATGTCCCTCAAACATCTTCTCAGACACTTTAGTTCATTTCTGGATTATTTACTAATAATATGTGATATTGTGATCAATTTTAGTTTAATTTATTATTGGTTTTCAATATCCAATTACAATCCAAGTTTAAATGGAATCCAATTGCCTGCCCCATGTAAGATTCCATTGTAATTCATCCCCATTGGCTCCTCTTGCGAAGGAGCCAACCATGGAGTTTGTTGACCTGGGCATCCATCTAAGTGAATATATAGCCTCTTAGTGCATGTATAGCCTAGCTAGCATCTATTAGGTATCCTCCCATCCATCCAATGACAAGCTGCAAATCTCCTTCTATAATTAAGCTTCCACAAAATCTCAGTACACTTTACAATATAAATTGAAAAGCATAGTAAATGACATAAATGGGCTGAATAATTCAAGTTAATCACAATATATTAAAAAAAGTTTCAAGTTGGTTCTAACCAGAGAACTAGATCATTATTTGACACTTTAATTGCAAAGAGTTGCATGAGCAATAAAGGGAAATGATTAATTCTGTTATTTAGGTACCTAGATTAGCAAATTCTTCAGTTGATTCATTTTTAAAACAAGGCGTAAATGGGAAACAACTGTTTTGGGGGTAGCCAATGAAAGCAGTATGTAAAAGTAATGGGTGGGGTTAGGTATTAAAGGCTAGCCCAACAAAGGGGCCAATTTCATTATACCCAATGTTTTAAAAGGCACACCTAAGGTGCACCTAGGTACACAGGCAAGGCACATTTTAGGGTATACGCCTCGCCCAGGTCCTAGGTGCATGCCTAGCACACGCACCTCGCCCAAGTCCTAGGCACATCCCTTTGAAAAGGTGCACACCTAGTGCGCCTGATGCGCCTTTTCAAAATTTTGTTAACGTTGTTCATTCATTCATCCTATTTGTTAATGTTGTCCATTCATGCATCCTAAAAAAATATCTTCTTAAAAGGCAATTAAAATTATAAAATCATTATTTTTTGTGAGAATTAAGAATTCAAGACACTAACATAGACTTGTTCGGGCTTGCCGCAAGGGGCGTGGTACAAAGGCGACTCATAGAATCAAGAATGCAATATGTTTTACATCACATTAGCTACTTGAAGTAATGCAATTGAGGAGAAAAAGAGATTATGCGTTTTACACGCTCGAAAATGCTTTATATGTTTGATTTTATTTTTAAATTTTCATTTGAATATGCTTTACATGTTATGTTTATGTATTTTAATTTTAGATATTAGGTTTTTAACATTTATTTTAAAATCTAAGTTTATATTTTTTTTATTAATATTATGTTCAATATTTCTTTATTTTTTGCATTTTTTTGAATTTTCTGATATTTTTTTGTAATTTTGCACCTTGCTTCAAAAAGGCGCATGCCTCGCCTTGCGCTTCAGACGCAAATTGGCCCTTGCGCTTATTTTGTGCCTGGTGCTTTTAAAACGCTGATTGTACCTAACATTCTTTTATCATAAGCAAAAAAGTTCAACATTAAGAATCAAAAAATAATAAAACAAAAAAGCAGTAGAAACCTTAAATCTATTTGATGTTTTTGGATCCAATGACTTACAAGAAAAAATAAATATATCCATTTCAGCCCAAGTTGCTACCCAATATATGATATCATATGTTGTTAAAATTAGTTAAAAGATCAAAAAAATAGTATTAGTAGTAGCAGCAGTAGCACAATATAAAATAAAAATGTATGAAGATATACTTTTCACCAACCTCACTGGCAATGCCATACTTGGCGCAGTCAATGGCAAGACGGGTCGCTCGTCCAATACTTTCTTTTGTCCTTGATAATGTCTCTATCATTCCCTCAAAAGCATCACGTGCAACAGCTGCCTCAGTACCACCACTCAATGACCCCCCAGAGGCCCAATGTCCAGAACTAACTCTTCTCTCTTCGTGGTCTTCAGAATCAAAGTGATGTTGTGATGCAAATTGATGAGCATGAGAAGGAGGAGAACGTAAGGATGTGTGAGAATGTAATCCCTTTGCATCCTTTTGCGTAACATTGCTAGTGACAGACATAAAGGGATGAACTAAAGGAGGGCTGGGACTCCTACCCCGATCTATAGAAGCAGATGAAATAAATGGAGGGATGAGACTTTCATGAGAGACGGACTGCGATTGAGCTTGTCTTCTTTTTGCCTGAGCAGCTGCAATAAGATGCTTCATAGATGTAACAGAGTCCGCAAACTTGGAATCTACCACTGAACCAACAGACTTGTCACTGGAAACTTCCACTCTGCAGCCAAGAAAGCAATGATGCAACACATACATGTGAGAATATAAGAATATGCAAAAAAAGATGAGAAAAGATATACCGCATGAGAGGCATAAAAGGCCGTGCATACCGCTCAGGAAGCAGAGAATTATTCTCCAAATATTGGTCAGCTGAAACGGCAAATGCGGTCACATGTAAATTAGTTTTAGAAGTAACTTTTGATTTCTCTGCTGTAACTGCAACTGTAGGCATGTTCTTTTCACCTTTGGTTTGTTTAGAAAGATGATTTAAAGCATCAGAAACTGGAATAGAGGCTTTAGAAGACCCAGCATGAGCCTTTCTCAATGTAGGAGTACTAGATGCTTTACTCTGGGGCTTGATGGCTTTATATTCATCTTGCTTGATTGCAGTAGCCAAACCATGGGAGTCTTTAGGTGAAGCCAAGATAGGCTTACCACCCTTCATGGACAATTTATGGCATTCTAGTTTCTGGGGACTACAATATACATGAGCTGCCATCGACCTTTTTGCCCCCTTCTCTTCAGTTTTCTTCATGTGGGGTGACAAAGCTTCATTTAGAACTTCGTTAGATGATTCTCCAACCTTGGAAGGGTTATCCTCAAGTCGAGTCGAATCAAAATCATCATCTTCAGCATTTCTGATATTTAGATGATCATAACTGGAACTTTCAAGATGTGTTTCAGTGTCATCAACAGAATCTGACACAAACAAAGGCCCATTCAAATTACTGGAAACCTCTCCATCAACCAAATCTCTTAGTTTTTCATCCTCATCATCAAATCGACAAACCGATTTCCATTTTGAGTGAACCTGCATGACAGGAGAGCTATCATTATCAGAACCAGACACATCATTCTTAAGGGAATTAGGTTGTTTATTCATTATGCCTCTGACAGTTTGAGTTGTACAATCAGACATTGCCTCCAATGCCCGACGACGGCGCTTCACTAGGGGTAGAACAGCTCCATCACCAGGTAAATTCATCCCATTACTAAATGTTTCACCATTCAGTGCCAGATGATCTTCTGCCTTCATAAATGATGTTGATGTTTTGCTCTCCCCATGTTTATCTTCTGCATCATCAATGACAGCAGGACATGGAGATTCACTCCTGCTTTTCGAAGGTAATTTCTGGGTTCTTCCATCAGCCACATCTACATGCTTTGATCTCTTGGCAGGACGTGAATCTTCAGTAGGAGCCAACTTATGCTTTCCATGTTCAAATTGACTCCTCTTTTTCCTGTGATCTCCCAACAGAAAAAGTTCATCCTTGCCTAGCACCTCAGATCTGTCTAAAGTACCCTTGCTAATTTCATGAAGTCCAAGTGAGTTATCAACTCCCATGAAATGTTTCTTAACTTTTGGCAATGCTTTGACCTTCTTTTTATTGCTGACACCTGAATCTGACATCAATCCATCTGGAGATGATTCCCTTGCGCTGTCATAAGGAGAAACTTTGCTTTCAACCCCATCTTTCAAATGTTCTTCCGAATCAGGGAGATCATTATTACTACAAGGGTCATCAAGCTTCACTGATTTTACAGTTGAACTTGTCCTTTTCTGTACATTCACAGGACCATCCCGCCTCCTTTTTGATACAGTAACCACCCCTTTTGCCCTCTGCCCAGCAGCAGATGGCTTCGCCGAAACTGAAACAACTAAGAGTGGGGAACTATCACTATTATCAACATGACCACTAAAAGAATCTCCTTTATGATTAAGGAGAGGACTGCTTCTACTAGCACTTAATATTTTCAAATGAGTCTCTACATTGGCATGATCAGGATGGAATTCTCCACCATCTCCAGCCCTATTACTAGATGCTTCTTTAGACAAGAAAGGATTATCAGGTCTGGATACAAGCATTACCTCTTTCTTTGGTAAACATGTGCTATTGCTGGATGTTTTGCCCCTTTTCTTAATAGATATGACTGGAGATGAACCAGTCTCTGAGTTACATGAGATACTAGGCTTTATATCCTTCGTCTCAGTCTCACCCACCCCATGTGAACATCGTTCAAGTCCATACAGTTCATTGCCTGAGGCCTCATTACTAATGTTTTCTTTCTGTCCAACTGTCTGATTCAGATCATTTAACTCAACCTCTCCACCATCAATTGATGAAGCAACATCGCCAGGAGCAGTTTTATCAGTATCATCACCAGAAGCACTTGCTTTCTTTTGCTGTAATTCTTCAAAAGCTTCACATATCTCCTTGACAGCAAGGGCAAAATCTTTAACAGTCTTACCTTGACATCGAGCCGACAATTTACTCTTTGCTTCATTAGTAAATGCCTGAATATCAGCTGGAGCAACAAATGCACTTCACAAAAACGCAAAAAAAAAAGAAAAAGAAAAAGAAAAGAAAATTAGGAAGCTAGCTAAATGTGAATTGAGTTGTTCAACAATTATATCAAAAGTTCTAAAAATAAGTAACTCCATTTCTCCACTCTATATGTTCTAAAAAACACTGTGATTATATTTATATCTTGGATGCCCCAGAGATCTGCCCTTCCCCCTCAAATCTGTGTTTTGTGCAATGCTATGGTGGGACTTTGTCCCATTTACTAATCTCCTGCCCATATGTATCTTGTGTTTGGAAGTGTTTCTGTTCTCACTCTGGATACAGATGGATTCTACCTCTGGAAGTTGCCTTATTCAGCCAAGTCTCACAATGCCAAAAGGAAGGGGAAAGATGATGTGGAGAGCAACAAGAGCAGCTATATTATGGTCAGTATGAGAGGAAAGAAACAACAGGATATCCAAGGACCAATATAAAAATGTGAATGCTTTAATAGAAGGCATCAAGCTCAAGGTATTGCATTGGACTAAAACAATGGAGATTTTTAAGGACTTCTTGGTTGATACGTTCATTAGTTGGTGGGATGTAATAGCAGCATCCTCTACCATGAAAGTGACAGCACAAGAACTTAGATGCCTTCCATATACAATAGAGTGAAACTGAACTTTGATGCTATTCCTTTGGAAACCCTGGTCCCTCGGGTATTGGGGGAGTGTACAGAGATGGAAATGGATCTGTATTGACTCTTTAATCAGGAACAATAGGAACTAGAGACTCGCTGAAAGCAGAAATTACTTCTCTTCTATAAGGTTCAAAACTAGCAAGGCGGCTGAACACGAATCAAATAGACTCGTTGGTAGTGGGCTGGTTGGTGAATAACAATGAGGGACCTTGGATGTATAGTAAGAAAATCAGGGAGATCAGGAGACCATCTTCAAGTGGGTCAATCGATCAGTAAACCCACTCTATGCAAGATACACATTAGCAAAGCAAGGGATGTCAAGGGATCATTTCGTTGTAATGTACACCTAAGAGAAAGGGTGGTTCTGGATGGGAACCTTGCATTGTAACAAAATTTTTAGAAGTTCTAAATTAATGCAAGCTATCAGTTAGTTATCAAAAAAAAGGGGGGCCATTGCATTTTTATGGTAAAAGAAAATTCATTGAATTGAAAAACAAAAAAAAAATTGTATATTTTTTCTTTTAATAAAATTATTTTTTGCATATTTTTTGAAGATAAATAAAGAAGAAAATTTATTAATGAAACAGAAAAAGGAGGATACAACTCGGTGATAACACATAACCCAACTCAAGAAAAACAATCAACTTAACCCCTTAGACCTTAAGAAAACAACCCTAAAATCATCAATTACATTTTGAGATCCCCACACCACCCAAAACTGAAAAACCCGAGAAACACATAAAAACCTCCTTCCATTGAACTCATAAAAAGCAAGCAAAACTGCTCACTCCCACCTAACCCTTCATCTCAACCTTGAAACAAAGACACATACCCTGAACCCAGAAACCTATTCTGACAAGGCTCAAGCATCACACTTTACCCTTTTCCTCAGTGCCTCCAATGTCTGAAACCAAACTTTTTTTCTTAAATTTATAAAATTTGTTTATGAGCACTAATGAAACCTCTTGATCAGGGAAACAATTTCTTGATTGTTACTGCAAAGTATACAGGCTTTGCAACCCAATTACCAATACAAATTAAGGTACTAAACAGAAACATCAATTGCCCTTGTAAAAGCTCAGGCTCAAAAGCAGAAGAAAGAGAGTTCAAGTCCAAGAAGGGCCACTTTGTGCAATAAAATTCTGAAGGTTAGGTCTGTTGACAGATGTATTGTATGTACTGTACACAGGTTTAGTGCCCGCAGGGGTATTTTTGTAATTTTGTAGACCTCTTGTGTTGTACGGCCAGTATAGTATAAATACAAATGCTTCACTTGCATGAAGCAGTTCTTTTGAGGCCTTAAGTCTGCAGCCTCTTCTCTTCTCCTTCTTCC
>NW_010729300.1:633856-657895 GCF_000365185.1 Nelumbo nucifera
GAACTCCCATCAAAGTTCAATTTCACTCTTTGTTGTGTTGGTGGGGACCACAATTCCTGCACAATAGGTTTCATGGAAGTTGTAGAAGCCACCCACCACTTCCCAATTCCTGTAAATGTCTTCAGCTGAGAAGTCTTTAAACAAACCCAAAGTTTTCAACCAATGAATAGTCATAATAATTATCCTTTCTACAATTGCCTCCTTGGAATTCTCCACTCCTTTAAAAATTCTATTATTCCTTTCTTCCCAAACTGACCATAAGATAGCTGCTCTTGTGGCTCTCCACATTAATCTTCCACGTCGCTTCGGTTGCCTGAAAAAACTTGGGTCAAAAAGGTTGCCACATCTGGGGGAGGTGTCCACCTACAACCAAAGATAGAAGAGAACCAGGTCCAAATAAAACACACAAATGGACAAGAAATTAATAGGTGTGGTCGTCTCACCAGACCCCCAAGCAGAGACTACAAACATGGGGTGATAGACAAACATTTGGCCTTTTTCTTTGCAACATATCTAGAGCATTGATTTTTTGGATAACCACCTCCCAACAAAAAGCCCGAATTTTTGGGGGTACAGGCTGACACCAAATCTCCTTTGAAGGAAATCTCCTTACAGGGTTTGATGATTGAATGAGGATATCAAAAAAGGAGGAACAAGTGAACACGCCAAATGGGGAAGTTTCCAAATTCTACTGTCCAAACAAGATTGATCCAGGTAGGTTGACCCTAGAAGGGAACAAGTGAACACGCCAAACAGGGTTTGATAATTAATTCATCCACCACTGTCATTTCCGTCTCCCTTAGACCTCTCCTCAAACCCAAGTCCCAAGAGTTATCAGTAAAAACTAAAGAGATCACTTTTCTTTTATTTTCAGGAAGTTAATAAATAGAAGGGAACCTTTCATTAAGGGGAATGTCTCCAACCCAAGCATCTTCCCAAAACAACACCTTATTTCCTGCACAAGCATCAAATTTGACATAAGGAATGAAGGTAAAATACCATGAATAGCTATCCAGGGAGAGCATCGGGAAGCCCTGGGGTCGACTCCTGCATCCCAACCATTGTCTGCCAATCCATGAATGTTAATAATCACTCTATGCCCAAGTCTGTCCTGTTCCAATGGTAATCTCCATAACCATTTCCCCAATAATGCTGTATTCTTAGCCTAAGATTTCCTATTCCTAGGCCCCCTTCATCTCTACTTCTAGAAACCACCTCCCACTTCACTAGGTGTCTCTTTTGGTGTCTCCTGGTTCCCAAAGGAAGCTCCTCATAATCTTCTCTAGCTGGTTTGCCACTTTCATAGGTATCCTAAAGGTAGATAGGAAGTACACTAGTAAGTTAGCCAACGTTGACTTTATTAGGGTTATCCTACCTCCCAAAGAAATGTAGTTTCTCTTCCAATTCGCAAGTCTCTTTGTAAATCTCTCAATCACAGGATACCAAAAACTATCCATATTAGGATTTCCTCCTAAATATAGTCCCAAATATTGTAATGGCCAATCTCCTACTTCACACCCCAATAGTCCAGCTAACCGAATCACCTCTTCACTCCCTAAATTTACTCCTGCCACACAACTCTTGCCCCAATTAATCTTAAGGTTGGAGATCCTCTCAAATTTATGGACTATCCTTTTTAGGTTCATTAATTCTTTTGTTTTCCCTTCACAAAACAAAATAATATCATATGCAAACTGTAGGTGTGTAACCACCACTTCATCCCTTCCAACTCTCCAGCCTCTAACCAAATTGTTGGCATCTTCCCTTATGATCAACTCACTCAACATATCAGTTACCAGGGTAAAAAGGAAGGGAGATAAAGGATCTCCTTGTCTTAGGCCCCTTTTAGTAGGAAAAAAAATCTCTTGCTATTCCATTTACCAGAATTGAAAAATGACATGAAGAAATGCAGCCCTTCACCCATTTATACCATCTCTCTCCGAAACCCCTACGCTTAAGAATTTCCAACATAAACTCCCAATCCACCATGTCATAGGCTTTCTCTAAGTCCAACTTGCAAACCAGTCCCTTTTGTTTTTTCCTTCTTCTAACCACTACACATTCATTGGCAATGAGAATTTGATCAATTATTTGTCTCCCAAACACAAAAGCCCCTTGATTTGGAGAAATCATCAAGGGAAGAACATATTTTATTCTTAGGGCTAAAACCTTGGAAATGATTTTGTACATGCTTCCTATCAGACTTATGGGCCTAAAATCCTTCGGCTAGATTGCATCCACTTTCTTTGGTATCAAAGAGATGAAGGTTGCATTTGCACTCGAGTTAAATTTGCCCCTCTCATAGAACTCATCAAACACCTCCATCAACTAACCCTCAATTATTTCCCAACAATCTTGATAGAAAGCCATCGTAAAACCATCAGAACCTAGGGCTTTAGATCTCTCCATCGAGAAGACTGCATTTTTCACTTCCTAAACCTCAAATTTCCTTTCCAAGGAATCCAACAACTCTCTATTCCCAGCCCTCCAGTCCAGGTCCTCTAAGTTTTCCCCTGACCTCCTTGGACTCTCATAGAGTGTTTTGAAGTGATTCGCAAAGGATTGGCCTATGTCCTCATCTCTTGTCAATACTTGCCCATTCCATTCCAATTTCAACACTAAGTTTTTCCTCTTTCTCCCATTTGCCAACATATGGAAAAAACTGGTATTGCCATCCCCTTCCCTAAGCCATTGACATCTAGATTTTTCACCAATTAACCTCCTCTTTTCTTAGAATGTCTTCCAAATCCTTCTTCAATCCCCATCTCTCCCCTCTCTTATGAACTCAAACTTCTCTCAGCTTCCTCACCATCTAGCTCCTCTATTCTTATGAGAGTTTCTTGTTTTCTTTCTTCAATCTTTCCAAAACTCTCTTTATTCCACAACCTAATTCTTGCTTTCAGCGATTGCAATTTCTTATAGAATCTATAACCCTTCCATATGAAATCCACTTCATCTTCCTCCCACCACTCCTTCACCTTTGGCAAGAATTCAGGGGGCAGAAGCCACATATTCTCAAATCTAAAAGGGAAGGGGCCACCCCCCAATCTCCCTTGGGTCAAACTTATTGGACTGTGGTCTGAAACAGGTCTTGGCAGAGCTATAACTGCTAAACCCTGCCAAGCCACTTCCCAATCAGTTGTGAGTAGGAATTTGTCTAACTTAAAGCAAGTGGGAACCTCTTGAAAGTTTGACCAAGTATAATTTGCCCTCTGAATAGGTAAATCCCGCAACTCAAAGCTCTCTATGAAGAGGTTGAACTTCCTCATACTCGTTGTAACCCGGTGATTTGGGTTGTTTGATTCACTCAAAAATCTTATGACATTAAAATCTCCTCCCAAACACCAGGGTCCCTCCCATAGACCTCTTATTGCTGCTAATTCCTCCCAAAGTCCCTCCCTTTCCTTATAAGAGGTGGGTCCATACACATTAGTTAAAACCCATTCCCAATCATCCATCCTCCTCTTCAACTTGAAGGACACTGAATACTTTCCAATTAACTCAGTACACTCCATCTCTGCATTTTTCCACAAAGTTATAATTCCCCCTGAAGCTCCCCAAGATTGTGCGTATGCCCAACTTATGTCTCTCGCTGACCAAATACTTCTTACCTAATTCCTATCTAACTCAGACAACTTAGAATCTTGAATCAACACAATATCTGGTTTCTTCTCAACAGATCCCTAATCACTCCTCTTTTTCTTGAGCTTCCTAACCCTCTTACATTCCAACTAATCAATTTCATGGAGACTGCGACAAAATACCCTTTAACCAAACAAACCACTCACTGCTTCTCCTTTTTTGCAACACTCCCTTTATCATAATCCACCTCACATCTTAGCCTTTCCACCTCACTTAATTTTTTCTTTCTCTGCTTTTTTACACCAGCTCCTTTAGATCTAGGCTCCTCTAGCTTCTCTTTCCTCTCTTTCTTTCTATTTGGACCCTTTTTCTTTGTTTTCCCCTTTTGTTCTTTTGAGCCAGCTTCTGCATTTAATCTACTATCACCCTTTACTTCCTCTTCAACAATAGGATTAGGAGTGTCACCCTCCTCATCCCTTTCAATCTGTTCAGCCATCTCTTCCTCCACCTGAATTCTAAACAGTTCCATAATCAGCTCCCAAATTCTATCCCCGAATTCCATGTCTACACTTTCTGAAAATAATTCTCCAATCACCTTTGTTTCCTGTATTTGATGATTCTGATTGATAGACTGCATGGTTGGGTTAGTCTCCCCTGTAGGCACAACATACACAGGACTAGAAGAAACATTAGTAGCAACAAAAATCGGGTTCAAAAGAGACTTTTGTAAACAGGTAGGATTTACTGGAGGATTTGGTGACCCTTTAACCCCAATCGTTGGGCTAAAGTCAGAGGTATTACCTTCAGAATCACCCTCTAGATAGTAAGCCATGGGAATAGGGCTGTTTGTAGCTCTACTAAGAGGTTCTGGGTTGACTTTAAAACCCCTACTAATATCTTGTATTTGGTCTTGTTCTGAACACAGATCTCTGCTATTCTTTGTTTTAGATTTTACTTCCCCCGAGGTGGTGCCTAATCTTCCTTCCCCTTTGTCAGGCTGGATTGAGAGTCCAGGAAGTGTAGTAGAAAGACCGTCATCAAACAGTAGTTTCAAGCCATCTTCTGCTTCTTCCCCAAGTCGAGAGTGGCACTTGCTTTGAATACTTCCAAGGTGAAAACCTTCAGAGTTCTCTCCTTCTGTACTGTCTTCCAAACTTATCCACCCTGAATCTAAAGTTTCATCTCTGTTCTTTGTTCTATTGTACCTTGGATTCAGCTTCTCTGGACTAGTAGAGTAGGAAACCAGTCTTGGCACCCAAGCAAGCCCCAAACTAGAGCTTCTCATCAAGCCTGCAGCTGGAGAGTTGTGTTTGGAGGAAGAATTCGCCGCTGCAACTTCAGTTTGGGATGATGATACACCCAAATAATAGTCCCCCAAAATTTAACCTCTTGTTGTAGTCATGTGATCACATGACGTCCTTTTTAATGGGCCAGGCCTAATTAGTCCAACAGCTCCATTTTCTCCCATTTGAGTGATATTTAATGGGCCAGGGCTAATCAGCCCAGCAGCCCCCCCATTATCTACTAAAGTCGTGTGTCTATTTAATCTTTCTTGTGACTGGGCCAAACCATTTGAAGGCCCACCAGGATTTACTTCTCTCCCATTTGTCCCCACCCCAGGCATTTTGTTTGAATTTGAACATGCCATGTCTCCACCTTTTAATCTAAAGCCTGAGCGAAAGTTCTACATCTGCCCGTTGAAATTCTGACATGCTGCTTCGAATTCCCACACTGAGAGGTAGCTTGATTTACACCTTTCCAATTCTCAGTCTCTTCAGTTTCCTTATTCATGAAACTTCCTAATTTTTTCTGTTCTCCTCTCTTTCCAAGGTTTCCTCGAGACCAGGTTTTGGCCACGTCAGCATCATCTTCTCCAGTCCTTCCTTCCTTCCACCATTGAGCTTCCACAGAGGAGGCTATCCAAGCTTTGAACATTTGACCATCTGAGAAAACATCTACAGAATGTGTGATGAGTTCTGGCTTCACTCCATTCACCTCTATATGCACAGCTCGGAGATCTGAGGCATCCATAGTCGAGAGTTCCCCACCAGACAACTTTGCAATTCTGTTAAGAATCTCATCAGACCATAGATGATAAGGCAGCCCCAGAATTCTCAACTCAATGCTATCTGTTGGGTTTACAGTTTTCTCATTACAACTTGGGGACCATCTTCCTACCACTGCCAATCCTTGCTATGTTACTGCCGACAAAGCTTCAAAATCCGGCCAGGAATTTTTACAAAGAATCACTGCCTTCTGCCCATCAATAAGAATAATCTGCAGCCTTTCTAATACCTTCAAAATTTGTTGAACGTCTTCACCCAGGGTTTTCCAATCTGTAATGTCCTTACTCATGGATAATACTAATTTGTTCTCCCATTCTGTTTTGGCTTTATTGATCCACATTCTCATTGACCCTAATCTTGCATCAATCTGAACATCCTTATTTGCATTGGTTCCCTTATTTTGTGTTTCCTTCCAGTCTATTAATTCCATCTTCTCTTCAAGCTTCTTCTGACCCTCTTCCTTTCTGATTGGAGAACTTCGTCTTTCATATACTAACACCAGAAAATCCTGCATTGCTTGTATTAATTTATCCCAACCCGATGCTCCTCTCCCTTCAGAGAAGCAAGTGAACTGTTTCATACCATATCCATAATATTCGTAAATACCCACAAATCTTCCCTTGGTTGTTTTCTCTTCTTCCAGCAGCATACCTTCTTCCCTCTTCCACAAGACTACACTTCCATTCTATTGTTCTTAACGTCCTCTTCGCTCCCTCCAGGAATCCCTAAAGACAGGATATGGCTTTCTCTTCAAGAATCAACGAAGCTTTTCTCAGTTCCACTATCTTCAGGGCAATCCTCTTCTTGTCCAAACTTCTTCCAAGGCAAACTTTTTTGCCTCAATCTTCAGAACTCTTCTCCATCTCCTTGCTGGTGCAAACTCCATCCTCTTGAGGAGGTAGAGACAACTCAAAACCCTAGGATCCAATTGAATTCCTGCGGATGGATCTCCGTTAGTGTGCGAGATTTCAGCATGTTGATCGAACTTTCATCCACCGCTCGAATTTACTGAGAAAACCTCTACAAGCAGATGCCTAGACACCTATAGATTCTCCAAACTTTGTTTCTTGAGATCTCGCCACTGCTCAGTTTATGTCTTTCTTATCCTCCCTCCTAGTTTCACTACTCCCCCTGTCTCCATTTGGCTTAGGTTTGGTTGTACTAACCATAGCAAACTGGTCAATCCTAGGCTGTCTCAACATGACATTCCTCCTGCTCTCCTCTCCAGAAACAAAGGCATAGGCTTGACACTCTCTCTAGAAAGGATATGCTGCCTAGCAATGTCGAATTCAGGGTTTAGCCCTACCAAGAAGAACTCAAAAACCCTATTTTTCTCTACCAGTTTCTGATAGGTTGCTGCATCATTTACACTTTCCCACACCACAGTTTCTAAGTGATCTATCTCCTACCAAAGGGTTTTCAGCATGGAGAAATACATGACAAGGGGTTTATCTCCCTGTTTTATACTAATCACCCGATTCCTTAACCGATAGGCTCTGGCTACATTCTGCTTCTGAGAATAGGTTTCAATCACTCCATCCTAAATCTCCTTTGCAATATTAGCCCATAGAAAATTTTTGCCAATGTGAGGTAACATAGAATTACACAGCCTCATCACCATGTAATTCTCCTTTACCCATCGAGAAGAATCTATATCAGATTTCTTCTCCTCCCCAGTGATGTACCCTAGTTTTCCATGGGCACCAATACCCATCTTGGCTGATTGTGCCCATTCTAAATAATTTGTACCATCGAGCTTCATTGTAGTAATGATTCCATACCCAAAAATATCACTACTACCTCCAACGCCCAGTCCCATGGCAGTGTTTTAAAAGCGCAAGGCGCAAAAAAGGTGCAAGGGCCATTTTGCGCCTGAGGCACAAGGCGAGGCGTGCACCTTTTTGAGGCAAGGCACACAATTTAAAAAACAAAAAACAAAACAATTCAAAAAAAAATGCAAACAATTCAAAAAAAATCAAAAAAATATAAAACATAATATTAATAAAAATATAAACTTAAGTTTTAAAATAAATGTTTTAAAAAACCTATTATCTAAAATTAAAATACATAAATATAATATGTAAAGCATATTCAAATGAGAATTTGAAAATGAAATCAAACATATAAAACATTTTCAAGCATATAAAACCCATAACCTCTTTTTTTTCTCAATTGCATCAAGTAGCTAATGTGGACATATTACATTCCTAATTCTATGAGCCGCCTTTGTGCCACGCCCCTCGAGGCAAGCCCAAACAAGTCCATGTTATGATCTTAAATTCTTAATTTTCACACAAAAAATAATAATTTTATAGTTTTAATTGCTTTTAAGAAGATATTTCATTAGGATGAATGAATGGACAACATTACTAAAAGATGTGAGAAGCTCAATTCAAGCTTATTTCAGGAAGCTAGAAATGGAGCTTCTAACCTTTTTTTCGTCTCGTCTTTGCGCGAAAAGATGCGCCTCCAACCAAACGGTCAATGGGCTACCAAGATCTTTATGTAAAATCCCACTAGATGTTTTGGCTATCAGATCTTCCAGAAGATCTTTCAAAAAAGACTTGCCAAATGGCACCATGGTTGTCAAGGCAAGGCCTACGCGACAAGGTGCCCTTGGAGGGTCGCCTCACCTAATCGCCAAGCAGTTTTGTACACTATGTTATATACTTTAATATTTTGAATTTTTTGAGATTATGATTATAATTATAAAATAGACACTATTAAACCACAATTTAAGTGTCAACGGTATTCGAAAATCCAATTTCGAATTCGAGATTCGACATAATCAAATTGAATTCAAATAATTCGAATATCTAATAGGTCGAATTTGGATATCCTATTCATACCGAATAGTTAATCGGATTCGAATTCGGATATGACCTGATTCAATTTGATAAATATTCGAATTCAACAGATTATTTAGGGCTCATTTGGCGCGTCTTTCCGTGCGATCTTTCAACTGTTTACAAGCCGGGAAGACCGATTTTCGGTCTATTTCCGTTTAGCACGCGAAAGATCTAGCCGCGCAAGAAGCCCATTTTGGGCTGATTTCGGGAAGCTCCAAATGAAGCTTCTCGTGTCTTCCACGTTTTAATCTCGCGCAGAAAGACGCAGAAAGATGCACGTCTGCCAAACGTGCTTTGGGCTACTCAGATCTTCATGCAAAAGCTCAATGCGTCTTTTGCACGTCAGAGCTACCAAAATATCTTCCCAAAAAAATGCGTCAAACGAGCCCTTAATTCTTATGTATAATATATAAAATATTTAAATGTTTCATATAATTTATATATATATAATAAATAAATTATACAAATAATTTATATATTTATATACTTTATATAAATAAAATATTTATTTTATATATTTACTAATTACCTAAAATAATTAATTGGTCAAATTCGAATCGAACCGAATATTCGAATATTTAATCGAATTCAAATTCGAATATTAATTTTTAATATCTGTTAGATATTGAATCGAATTCAGATATGGAATTTTCTAATCGGATTCGAATTCGAATTTTGCCTGATTCTATTCGAATTGAATCCATTTACACCCCTAACTACAATTCATTTTGTATGTTTATATACTATTTTCTTTTTTTATTTTATTATTTATTATTTGTTAGGGTTTAATCAACATAGACATTGCTAAATGTTTTAGTGAACCCTCAAAGACTTCAAAACCTAAACCAATAAGGAAGAACTTAAAATTTTGTCTAATCAACACATTTTCTTACACATTCTTCTTTTCTTATAACAAAAATAGGGGTTCAGCCCCTATATTTTTTGAATTTTCCTTTCTTTCTTCCTTTTCTTTTCATGAATATGTTGATTTTCTATACTTTAACATGAAGTTTATACTTTTCTTATGAAAATTATTGATAATTATTAAGGAAATATGGTTATGGAACCTAAGGAACTACCCTAGGATATATGTTTTTTACTTAAAAAAAAAATACATCGCCTAGGCGGCGGCAGCGCCTAGGCAACTAGGCGACAAGGCACCCACCTATCACCTAGCCTCACCTTGGCGCCTAAAACTATGAAGCTAGGAAGAACTTCTTCCACCTTTTTTTCATCTTTTCCCAGGACAAAAATAGGGTTTAGCCCCTATATTTTCTGAATTTTATTCTCTTTCTTCTTTTTTTTCCCATGAATATGTTGAATTTATATATTAAAATATGAAATGAATGATGGTTGCTAGTTGCTATGGAACCTAGGGAGCTACCATAGGATTCATACCTTTTATTTTAAAAAGAAGAAAAAAAACTCCATTGCCTAGGCAAGCGCGAGTAGCTGACAAGGTGCTGCCCTTGTAAACTATATCATATGGGAAGGACCAAAAGTCAATGGGTGTGGCACTTTCATTAAGTTATATACTAATACAAGAAAGTTACAATTTAATCTCTGATTAGTGTTAAAGAATGACAAGTTTGCCCTTTAAGTGGTATGATAAAGAAAAAAAGGACTAAAAAACCCATTCCTAAGACCATAGGTGCACAGCTTAGGAATATAATTATATTGTAAATCTACAAGAAGTATTCTCATCAGTGTCATTGTAAAGACTGTTTTGAGATAACAAAGAATAAATTCTGAATTGCTCCTGCATGTTCTATGGCTTGGTGCTGATTCCACCGCTGGGTGCAACTAGATAAGTTCTTGTGAGAATGTTGATCTATAAAATCTCTGCCTTAATATTACAGGTTTGTTTTCATTTCTACGTTCCAGTCGAACTTAACATTATCTCCTTAACTCCCACATTCCTCTGATTTTCCCATTAATATTTCCTCTCTTTCCTTTGCATTTTCTTTGCTATTGGATCTCTGCAATTCCCTCTTAAAGCAGGCATTCTCATCAGTTCTGTTCTTTTCCCAAACTTTAAGCACCATTTGAGCTCAATTCAGCCCAATTACATTTATGATTCACTTGTTTGTTGCTTATTTTTCAATATCTTTATGTTCTGTCCAGACTAACTTATGGGCAAGCAAAGGCTAGTTATGATTACTGACTAGCAAGCTGAGGGCTTTGTGGGTCTGTTTCCAGCTTGTTTAGGATAGATTTTAGCCACCTAATTAGCTGCTTTTTGAGTGAACTATACAAAAATAAAAAATAAAAAAACAAATATTGGGCAAAAACAATTAGCTTCTGTTTGGGTGGTTTCCTGCATCATGATATCTCTCTACTTCTCAAAACTATTCATCCTCAAGTATATATTATATTATATTATATTAATCAATTTTACATTTAGCAATCAGAAACTCATTATCAATTTCTACTATAAAAGGTTACAATCATAAGTTGCATAGAAACAATTATTCGAAAAGAAAATAAAACTACTTACATTTCAGCAGTCCCAAAGAATTGCACAAAGTATTTCTTAGGATCAGGAGTTCGTTCCCAATCTTCAGGCCGACTAATCTGCAAAATCAGAACCAATAATATATATTTGAAACAAAATAAAATAAAATAAACAGTATGTGTAACCCATGTTGTTATAAAGAATGAGAAGGGCAAATAAGAACACAATAAATATGAAAATGCAACAACAAAACCTTAAATCCCATGGAAATGATTTTCCAATCTTCTCATACTTGTAACCCACAAACTAAACCCATACCCAATTAACTTTCCAGAGAACAAAAAAACGGCCACTTTGACTTTGTTGAACAATCTAGGTTTGAATTAAAAGTGGAAACCGAACAGTGTGAACGTAGAGCTTTCCCCACATTCAACTAGTAATCAAAACCATATTTTACGCATCAAAGATCAAGCTGTGACATAAACAGACAAGAAAAATGATGAAACGGCAAAAAACAAAAACATCAACATAGCATTTTGTGAAAATGAAACAAAAAGGAATAAAAATGAAAACTAAAATTTGCAAAAAGAAGCTCCGTACTTGGAACAAGTAATCAACAGCCTGATTTTAACATTCAATTCAACAAATGCAACATGCAATTTTGACAAGAAAGCAAAATTCCATAGCAAAAGAGTATTATGAACCAAAGGGAAAACACCATACCCGCGAAAAGATAAATAGAGCGTAAACCCCATTGCGGCAACATAAAGTTAAAAAAAAATTATAAAAAAAAAAAACAGAGAATAAAATCAATACTAAGTCCGTGATAGAAACCGCAAGTTTCATACTTGCGTTCAACGGTTCAAGAAGTACAACAAATAAAGCATGGATAAATATAAACGGAAACAAAATCGAAAATAAAAAACCGAAGAAATAGAAACAAACAGACCTTAGCAGGCCAGGCAGGAAAACCTTTAACCTTGGCGAGGACCAGATCTCCCAAACTCAACTGATTCGCCTTCGCGCGGTTTGCTCCCCTTTTACGCGCCGGAGCCATGGCGACAAAAACCCTAAATACGACCTCGTCGTCAAATATTATCTATTCAACCAAAAAAACCCTAAAAACCTCGAAATCAAAACCCAAACCGACTTTTAAGGCCGTAACGGCTACTACCGTGGGGAAGGCCGGAGAAGAGAAATCCCGGCGGCAGGAGAAACTACAACTGCGACGGCCAAATCTGGTTGGCGCTAAACGCCGACGAAGAGCAACGGTTCTGCATTTCAATGGTGAAGATTGGGAAGGGATGGCAGACGGTGAGCCAGAAGCAAAAGAACTCTATCACAGAGAGGGGGGAGTATCGACTTCAATGTTCTGAATTCGCATCGGCACCCCACAGAGCGCGCCCTACACGCGCCCCATGTTACATCTCAGCCGTTTATATTAGGAGCATCTCCCCATAACAACAACGGGAGATGTTCTCTATGCACGCTGTATGTGTATTTGGGGCACTGAGGCGCCATTTCATGACGTCGGCTTCTTTAACCGTTGGTTGAATTGAATCTGCCACTCACAAGCGCACGTGTTTGGTTCCTTTTGGCTCCGTTTGGTTTGTGGGATGGGAAAAGATGGGATGGGAAAGTGTAAAAATCTACTCTTCCATTGTTTGGTTTTATATATGAGAAAATAATAAAAAAACACTGTTTCAAGGAGAATAGAAGAGAAGGTGAGGGAGAAGAAAACATTGTGTTTACAACTGTATCTACGAACCCAGGAGAAGAAAGAGAAGAAGAGAGGAGAGAGGGAGGAAGGGAGTGTCTTTGATCTGTGTCTGCGAACCCAGATCTAAGTTCTACCATGGCAGAACTTAGATCTGTGTCTACGAACCCAGATTTGTGTCTGCGAACCCAGAAGAAGAAAGAGAAGAAGAGAGGAGAGAGGGAGGAAGGGAGTGTCTCTGATCTGTGTCTGTGAACCCAGATATGAGTTCTACCATGGCAGAACTTAGATCTGTCTGTGAACCTAGAAGAAGAAAAAAAAAAGAGAGGAGAGAGGGAGGAAGGGAGTGGCTGAGAGGGGGTGCCGCCGCCGTTGTTCTATTTCTAGGTTCGAACGGGGAAGGGTGTCGTCGTCACTGGTTTCGCCGAAAGAGATAATGAACAATGGTTTCTTACATTTTTCTACTAGGGTCGCACGGCTTTGGTGCGACCCCAAATCCATGATTTTGGGATCTAATATCCCACACTTTTCTCACCCCATGCCCCCCTCTTTCCCTCAAACCAAATATGAGAAAAAGGGAATATCCCCATCCCACAAACCAAACAGAGCCTTTATGTTTATTAAATAAACGTTTGTACTTTATTTGCAGGTAAAACCGAGAAATACAATAATTGCAACTGTTTATGACAATTAGGCGCCACTAAGCGCCACATCAGCATAACAATGAATAAATGCTTGACCGTTTATGGAAGCTTCAAAAAATAACTTCCACGAATGGCTGGTATGCACATAAAACAAAGTTTACTTTTTACATTTTTGATGCATGCAGAAGAGCAAGAGAGAGAAAATGTTGAGATGGCCTATGTGGCACCATCAATAAATGTCTACTTGAATAAACGTAAACGGAACCAAACACCCTCCTGCCGAGGCTACTGTGCTCATGGTCTGTGAGATTGAGAGCCAAGGGGCTGAGGTCAATGGACTCGAGGGTGAGGTTGAGACGGTGGAGGAGGCTACGGTTTGGGGGACCGAGGTCGACGAAAGATGAGGTAGAAATTGTGTTGGGGGAGGGGCCCAACGCCCCTACGCGGCTCAACAGCCGCTTTGCATCTATTCCTTGTTGTTTAACTCTAGTGGATTTGGCTCGAATTAGGGCCTTGTATTGCATCCTCGAGGAGTATGAACTAAGGTGTTCGAGTATTGGTGAGCAGGCGACCTTGGCTTGGCTTAGTGAACTCTGCGTCTACGAGCACAACCTGATGGTTGAGCTGAGGTTTCCGTTTAGTGAGGGTATAGCCACGGCATTGAGGTGGTACCGTGTCCAACCGGTCCAATTAATGTCAAACTCTTTTACATACATGGTCAGCCTTCTTTGCTACTGTTTGGTCCATGACATCGACATCACCCTACCGATGTTTGCTTACTTCCTACACTTGAAGAAGCACTAGTAGGGCTACTATTATTTCTCGACTCGACAGCATAACAAAGTGCTTGTTAGGGCTCATTCTTCGGTGAAGCACAGGAAGGAGAGATTCTTCACTGTGCGTTGCCTAGGAGGCTGGTCGTTCCCCCCCGAGCTTCTTGTTCTGAGGACCAAAGTGAAGGCACCAATTGAGGTCGAGCTTTTTGGGGAGGAGTTGGCATCTATAAGGCGGATAGAGAGGATAGACGTGCAAGAGTACATATCGTTTTCGATGTTGATCCGTGCTGGGCTGATGAACGACATGATTGAGCACTACCAGTCCGGTCCATGGGTTATACTAGGTCTTCCTCTTCTTTACTTTCCGAGTTCTTTACTTTGTATTGATTTCATGATGACTTGTGCAAGAATGAACATGGCTGGATGATGAGTATCTGCTACACTAGCAAGTGCACTAGCCGCACAAGTAATAGATTGATGAATAGAGTATTGTTTCCCACGAGGACTTATGTAGCAACTACTAGTAGTATATCAGCTTACTTTTATCTGATTAGTCGAATTGTAAATTTAATGCAAATCTGAAATCCTAACTACAAAACTATCTCTAAGGAATTTGATCAAACACCTTGCATGCAAGTTGAGAAAACAAGCTAAATATGCACAAAAATTGATTCAGCAATTAGTTCTTTAGGACATTCGATTAGATTAGGATTCAGCCTTGGTTTGGTGAAAYCCCAAAGTAATGAACAGCCTCTCTCAAGCGCATGTTCATTCTATGCGTGAGTGATGATTCTTCTATCTCTAGGAAGAATCTAATCCCCATGTATGCATTAAGATATAGAAATTCTAGGGCATCATTTCAGATTGAATGATCACCAACCAAATTGTGCAAATTATCTCTAACCTTGCATTAAATTCGGTTCTTGATTAGCAGATCTGAAATCCTAGAGTCTTTCTCAAGCACTCTAGAACTTCCAAGAATCAAGAACAGTTCAGCCAAACAGAATTAAGAGTGCTTGAATTCTTTCTCAAGCAATTCAGACATTACAAAGACCAAGATCAATTCAGCTAGCAGATCTACAATTAAATTTCTAATCAAGAAACATCAAGATTGCATCTAATCTATTCAAATGAACCTCAAAAACTAATTACAGATCTGAAATTACAGAGATCATGCTTCAATTACAGCAAGAAAAAAAAAATTAATGGAGAAAAATACATATCATCCCTAGCTGAATTCGATTACCAAATATGCAGAAATCAAGGAAGAACAACCTAGATCTCCAATGGTTTCTTCTCCTTTCGAATTCAGCTTCTTCTTCCCTTGAAATTGCTTGAATCTCCTTTCTTCTCCTCTCTTGCGCCTATTTCTCTCTTCTCCCTCCAAGAATTTGACTCAAGGAGTTTTCTCCCCAAAGGGGCTTGAACCATAAGGTGCTAAACATCTTTTTCCTCCAAGAGGCCTCCTTAAATAGTATTTCCTTCAGCTCTCCAATAATTCTAGAAACTACCGCCCTTAGCCTCTCTTGAACCTTCTAGAATTTTGCTGCCCCTAGTTTCTCTTAAACTTTCTACAGGTTGCCGCCCCTAGCTTCTCTTGAACTTTCAAGAGGTTGCCGCCCCTAGCTTCTCTTGGGCTGCAATTTGGGCTGTTCTTGAGTTGCTCTTTAGCTGCAAATGGGCCTCCTCCTTGCTGTGCCGAATAGGCTCCCTTGGAAGGCTGCGGCTAGGCTCTCTCTTTGGGCATCTCCCAAAGAGTGTTGCATGGGTTTTAAGGGCCAAATAGCCCTCCTTTGACCTTTCAGCTGGGCCTTGCTCCCAACTGGGCTGTATCACCTTCAATTTGGCCTCATTTAGCATGGTTTTATGCTCTTTTTCCCTAGACTTGTCCCCTTTTGACAATTTCCTAAAATCAAGCTCAATTGGGGTAAGAATTCACACAATTAGGCATCAAAACCATGCATAAACCTCATAAAACATGTGTAATTTGTGCACTCATCACTGGATTTGGGGAAATGACCCAGCATACGAGGGCCATGGCAGAGAGGAAGATGCAAGCGGCTAAGGCTCTGAGCGCGCAGCCCAGGGTCACCGAGCAGTAGGGGCGATCGGCAGAGCGTACGCCTCAGCAAGGGAAGAGGCTGAGGCTTCCAAAGGAGGTAGTGTCATCAACCTATAAGAGGCTGCAACTCAGTTCGTTCATCTATCATCGTTTGGGGGGCATGCCAAAGCATGTTGCTATAGAGAGCTCGGTCGAGCTATACATGCCGTAGTGGACTACCCGGCTAGACACCCTTGAGATGGAGGGGGTGCATGAGCAGCTTATCCAGGGTCTGATGCTCCCTGGCATTAGGTAGGAGGCCACCACTCTTCTCTTTTTTTTTGTTGTTGTTGCTCATTACTCTTTTTTCCTCGTATTGATAGTTGATTATTTTGCAGTCTGTTTGCTCGACTGTCGGCCTCATCGATCGCCTTCACGCACTACGATGCCTTTGTGAAGCGCGGGAGGTGGAGAACGAGTAGTTGAAAGCGGAGTATATTGAGCTAAAGGCGGAGCTGTCCGAGTTGAAGCGCGGTGTCGAACAAAAAGACAACACTATTCGTAAGCTGAAGAGTCGCGTCCACAACTTGAGGAGACACGGGATGCACTGAGGAAGGAGCTTGGGGACATTGAAGCGAAGGTTGCTCGGGTGGAGGAAGGGGGGTCTCCATGTATAAGGCTTTAGAGGCTTATCGGAATGACCTGGATGACTTCGCCACCGAATCGTGACATTAGGGGTTCGCTCTCTACCAGGAAAGGATCGTGTGCCATTTCTCGGAGGTGGCCGAGGCTGTTCGGGGGTTCGGCCCATTTTACCTCCCTATGCCTAACGGGGAAGATGCCATTGCCAAGGTCTAAGAGTGAGTCGAGGAGCCCCTTGCCGACAACTGAAGTGCCTTGCCTTTTCTCCTTTTTTTTGTTATGACGTACACAACTCGGTATGCCAAGCTTTGAACTTATGTAATTACTTTTTTTAATTAATGAAAATTCAATCTTTTTGCACGAGTAACCTTTTTTGTGTCCTTCCTTTCTTCTATTATTGTGCCTTTGGTTGATTGCGGGTGTCAGTCTATAGTGGACTGAGGTGTTCGGTAGCCGAGGTCGTGGGCTCCATGTCTTCGGCTTTGCGTTGGTAGAGGTGCTTTCGAGCTTTCGGTGTCTTGGGGAGGCTCGGTGGTGCCAGGTCTCAGGGGCCTTATGCTCTGGATGGGCTAGCCATGTTCCTCAGCTAGCTCTGCTCTAACGGTTTGTCAGGTTCGATGTGTGGAGTTCGATGGCCATCCTCTTGCCGTTAGGGGTGAGGACGTCGTTCCCGCATGGGCCTCAACCGTTTCAGGTTAGTCGGGTTTGCTAGTCGTGCTAGTTTGGCTCGATGGTGCAGTTGTGTAAAGGAGTGTGCACTGACGTGTGTTATGCTTGGTTACCCCAGTCGTTAGATTTCGGCTGGGGCGAGTGTGTGTGTGTGTGTAATGTGCTCATCAGTTGTACAAATAAGTGTAAGACTTTATTTCTTGGATAATGTAGAGGTGGTGCCACCCTTGGCTATTGGTAATACTTCCTTAGATTCCTGGTGTTCCAACTCCTCGGCACTGACTTCCAGTCGAGGCCTTCTAGCTTATAGGTGCTCAGGCCGAGGACTTTGGTTACTTTGTATGGGCTCTCCCAGTTTGGTCCGAGCTTCCCTTATCTTAGTACTGGTACTATAACTTCGCGAAGGACGAGGTCCCTTCTCTTGAACTCCCTCCTCCGAACTTTAGAATTGTAATATTTGGCCACCCTATGCTTCTATACCGCCATCTTAAGGTGTGCTCGGTCGCGGACCTCCTTACTAGATAGTGTATGCCCTTAGCTCCAATCAGATTGATGTACATTTGACAATTATTGTAAATGAATAAAAGTACATAATTGATTCATGTTATATCTGGTATGTTTTTGTGTAGTTACCCTTAAACTGGACACTTATGAGACTCGTGTTAGTTTAGATTGTTCATAGCCATTGGACAGACCTAGGGGGGGTTTATCCTGCCAAGGCTGACACTAATGTGCTGTCAAGTTGGTTGGGGTAGCTTGTCTCAGCTGACAGGGTTAGACTCGAAGCACATGTAGTGTGAGTTTGCATGAAACTCTGAACCGGACCTTTTTTCCAGTTATGCCCTGGACCTTGGAGACAGATGGGCAAAATCGGAAAATTACAACTAACCCTAGACTCGATTATGGTACTACACTAGATGTTGGATTGGGCTGTCTTTGATATGCTAATAGTGAGATCCTAAGCGGGGGTCAAAACCTGGGTATATTAGGGTAGTTTGGGAATTCACTTGAGTAGGTGATCATAGTGACATAATCAACCCCTTTGTCGAACAAAGTGAATGATTGGGGACAAACACTCTCTTTGATGGAAACCTAAACTGGCGGAAATGGATTTCAGACTTGTTTGAGTTTTGTTTTGCAATATATATATATTGTTTTATGAAAAGGTTCGCAAAGGTTTTAATTCTCGGAATCCATCCTGAGCAAAGAGTGCGACACTATACCTTGTAGCCAAGGGAGAGGTCGTCATCTCGTGTCGGATAGTGTTTGATCATTATGGGCTAAGAGGTTAAGTGTAAGACCATATAGGGCTTATATACCTAATGGGGTAATCTCACTTAAGACCATAGTTCATGGGCCTTCATAAGGTGGCTGGACTCAATGACCATTTACTGTAAATGTTGGGCCTGTTAAGAGCCCATACTGATGGGCTTAGTGGTTCACTGTATTCAACAATAAATTCTGTCAAGCCTTGTAATAGAGGCTAGGCTGAACCCATATGGCTTTTGTGAAGATCATTGTTAAGGTTCCACGCCATACTAAGAGAGCCAAGCTAGCCAACAATTAAAAGGGAAGTGATCCCACTTACTTAATGGGCCTAGGGCCCAAGATTAATATGATTAATTAGTATGGGCGAATCTGAGTTTAAATATGGGTTTGGATCAGCAGATAAGGATAAGAGGATAAGTCTTATCCATTTAAAGAGTCCAGATCCAAGTAGAGATTTAGATTAGGAAACTCTTAATCAAATTAGGAGATAAGCTCTTTAAGTTCTATTTAAATAGAGGAGGGCGAACTAGTAAAAGGTTACACACTGCATTCTGTTCTCCCTCTACATCTGCTCTTGCCGCCATATACTATGTTCGATCTCCATTCTTGGACTGATCAACATTGGATATTGATTCTGATTTTTGCAAGAAAAATCAGATTTGATTTCGTGCTCACCTCCCTTGATTGATCTTTACTGAAGGACTGCATTGCTGATCCTATTTCATCTAAAGTTGCGCCATTTTCAGTGGAGGCGGGATTTGGTACACTCTTTGAGCGTGAACACCTACCTTAGGTGTTATGTTTGTGAATTCCGTATCAAGTATAGCCCTCCCTTTATTTTGGATCTAGATCTGGTGCAGTTTGTTGGTGTGTCCGGAAGCGCGTCGTTAAACACTCTGGATCACCAGTTTAAACATTTATAATTTTTACCGTTTCTCAAACAATTACTAACATAGTTACTGGGTGAGAACGGGTCATATACACAGGGAAGCAATTGAAAAATTAATATATACTTAGATCCGGACAAGAAAATGCAATTGAGAATGGCAGAAAATACTAAAATAAAAACTATTATTGCTGAAATTAAATGTTTCAAATTTAAACAAGACAATAAATAAAAATCAAAATTTAATAAATAATGGGAATCAACAAAGGAAATAAAAGAAATAAATAAAAAAAGATCAAGAATCCAAATCCGATGGCGGTAGCTGTAGATCGGTTAGACATCTTGCAGAAACCCCTCCTAACAAGAACCGAGCGTCTGTCCTTTCTATAACCCTCAAACCCCTTAAGAAACCTTAGCCTTGAACTGAACGAATTCAGATCTGCAAAACAGAGGAACGAATAAGAATTAAATCTAAAAGATTGCAGAAATAAAAATAACATAAAAGAAAATAAAGAAAAGAAAAGAATGGTTGATTAGATCGAGTGGCGGTAGTTGCAGAATAGTTGAACAACTTGTAGGAGCCCCTCCTGACAAGATCTGGGCGTCTGCCCCTTTTACAACCCTATAATTCCTCAAGAAACCTTAGCCTTGTTAACTGGGTGAATTGACCAACCCCATATATAGGGCCCCTGGGACCCTTTTTATAAAGAAGGGTGGACACAATTGGAAATAGGGAGAAAGATGGGGGCGGCACCTGGGATTTAGCAAAGTTAAGGACGCCCTAAGGTTTTTAATGGATGGCTAAGATGGTTTTGGGGTGATCCTATGGTTGAAAATGGAAGGAGAGGGCACCCAATATTATGTATGGCTGAGATTTGGGTGCCCAGAAATGAAGGGTGTAGATTAAACATCAAGGGTTGAAGGGTTAAGATTAAAAGATTAGGTGGTTCCCTAAATTGAATGGTTGGGATATAAGATGGAGGGAGTTGCTGAGATTTGGAGGTGAGGGGTTGAACGGTGAGGATTAGCAGAATAGGTGGCGCCTTAGGGTTTAAAAGATATAAAGGAGAGTCTTAAAATTAGTGGTTGAGATTAAAAGAGGTGGAGGGCGGAAATTAAACACCTAGGGGTGGTAGGATTTGCTAAGAGTGAAAAGATTATGTTAAAAAGGCTCCGTAGGGTTTGCTAAGGAGAGGGGAGCATGGTAATACAATAGAATGGGCGCCAACTGGGTTTAGCAGATAGGAGGCGCCCTCCTGTTCTCATTTCATTACAAAAACACCCCCTCTCTCAGTTGATATTTACACCAACTTCCCAAAAACTACACTTCAGCCTAGATAACTTCCCAGTTTTCTACATAATTTGCACAGAGACCCTCAGAGGTCACATAATTGATTTTAAATGGAAAAAGGGTACACTTTGACTATACTAAGGCCAAAAATACCCCTGAATTGAAGCCTTCAAGGCATCAAAATGCAGGGTTATCACATCCCCAACTTAAACAACGCTAGTCCCTTAGCAATGTAGCCTTAAAATTACACTGAGTGTATAGATCTTTCCCATTACAAGGTCATCTTTAGCAGAATTAATCAAGTATCCTGATTCCAACATTCTTAAACTCTGTATAGATCGGTATTGGGCTTTAGGGGAAAACTGTCTTATTTTGTATATTACCGAAACATGGTTTAAAAATCTTATTACCCTTCCATTTGCAAACTATCATGATAAGATGAGATTGCTTTTAAAATCTAACAGGTATTCTTCTTATTATTTTTGACAGCGGATTTCTACCCCTGAACTTATTTTTAGTGTTACCTTTCACCGTTTTATGCGAATCTCGACACTTGAATTAGGTCAAGCAACCCGGTTACTAAGTGTTAGGTAAGTGTCTTTGGCATTCCTTTTTCCGTTTGACGCGAATCTCGACACTTGACTTAGGTGAAGAGAGCTAGTTACTAAGTCTAGGGTGTCCATTGACCTTTTATTCTCTCTCTCTCTCTCTCTCTCTCTTTTTTGCAACACAGTTCAGGGTAGTCCACTGTCTCTTAACAATTTGAAGAATTTTGTCTAATTTCTCAATCTTTCTCTTCTTATCTTGATAGAGGCAAACTTGGGAGTATTTTATAATTTCTAAACGGTTTCGACAATATTCAAACAAGGCCAATTTTTGACTCCTATAACTTACTACTAATTTCTACAGAATTCAAAATTCTTTTATCAGTTTCCTTAACTTTCTCTATTTTGGAATCTCTTTTAATGGAAAATTTTAAAAATTTCAATGAAATTTTAATTCTGCATCTTTAAAGGTTTAGCTTCTCAATTTTTTTTTTCATTTTTTCTCTCTATTTTCTCACCCCCAACTTAAATGCCACTGTCCCTAATGGCATGACTAGAATGATGCAAGGAAGATTTGGGCCAAAGAGAACAACGTGTAGGGTTTTCCTGAGGGGTTCAATGTATGCCACCTGGTCTTGAATCAAGAAAAAAAAAACTCTAATCCTAAAAGTAGAAAAACTAAAAATTATATTGGGTTGCCTCCCAACCAGCGCTAAGTTTAATGTCTTCATCCAGATGCAACTATTCATCTTTCATCCAAACTCTCATACCCACTTTCGTTTTCATACCAACCCGGACCAGATCGGGCTAACCAAGGGGTAGGTAGGTCATTCACGAGATTGTCCACTATGTCCACACTGCCTTCATCTTCCCTTAGATTTGGATGCTTAGAGGCATTAAAAACATTCAAGTGGACCTTCTGCTCCCCAAATGAGATGTCCATTCATCTCTCATCCAGATGCAACTATTCATCTCTCATCCAAACTCTCATACTCACTTTCGTTTTCATACCAACCCGGACCAGATCGGGCTAACCAAGGGGTAGGTAGGTCATTCACGAGATTGTCCACTATGTCCACACTGCCTTCATCTTCCCCTAAATTTGGATGCTTAGAGGCATTAAAAACATTCAAGTGGACCTTCTGCTCCCCAAATGAGATGTCCATTCCCTCGATTACAATTGATATTTGCATTAGCCGTTGTTTAAAACAGCCGTTCTAAGATTATCGGGTTGTGGTTTAGTTCTTCGGTTGGGGTCATGTCTAGGACAACAAAATCTACGTGAAAATAACAGTTTTCTATCCTGACAACGACATCCTCGACGACACCTCAAGGAGTCTTGACCGACCGATCGGCGAGTTGCAGAATTACTGGGGTAGGTTACAACTCGCCGACCCTGAACCTTTCATAAATAATGGACGGAAGCAGGTTCACACTAGCCCTAGATCCAATAGGGCCCTATTAAAGGTGATTCCATAAATTATACAACTAATAAGATGAGCACCCAGATCTTTCATTTTCTGGGGAAGTTGGTTCAGGAGGACCGTACTCACATCTACTGAGAGCATCACTTTTTGTGGGGCCGATCAGGGCTCCCTCGTTTGGGTGCATAGCTCTTTCAGAAATTTTGCATAAGCCGAGACATGTTGAATCGCATGGAGGAGTGGGATGTTAATGTATATTTGTTTGAAAAGTTCCCTGATCTCCTCATTAGGAATCACTTTCCTTTTCCGTGACGGCCCGATTGTGAGTGCGGTAGGAAAGGGGACTACAGATTGGTTTATTTTAGGCTATTTTTCTATGTTTTTCCTTTCTTCTTCTCCCCCCCGCCCAACTTAGGGTTTTCTGACTCATTTCCTTCTTCTTTTACTTTCTTTCTCATATGGGTCTTCCAAAATTCTCCCACTCATTAAAGCTGTTACAGATTTGGCATTTTCGAATTGGGGATTCTGAGGAGGTGGTTGAATTTGCTGGGAAAAACCTGGTGGCTAATTCATAGGGTTTGCAACCGGTTGACTCGGTAGTTGCCCCTCTGCCCTCCTTGCATTAGCTTTAGCTAGCTGTCCTATTTGGCTTTCTAACCTAGCCATGGGCTGCTGGTGATTTAGGATCAACTACTGCAGCTGCATAAATTGATCATCTACTGATCAAGATTGAGGGGGTTGTGAGTAGCCCTGACATGGTTGGGCCGGTTGACTCCTAGGGTACACCTGCTGGAACTAGTTTTGTACTACAGGCCTCTGAAACTGTTGGGCCATGGAGTTGGACGGGTGCTGATGAGACTATACATTGGGTTGATGTGTCCTCCAAGAAAAGTTAGGATGGTTTCTCCACCCAGGGTTATAAGTATTAGAATATGGATCATTATTGGTGAAGGGATGAGAGATCCATCCTATGGACTCCCAAAAGATTGCGGAATACGGGGCGAATTTCAAAAATTTTTCTCTCCCTTCAACAGGGAATCGTATTCCCCATTTAGAAAATCATATTTTCAAAAATCAATTCTGAACCATAAACTGAACCAGATCTGAACCAAAACGAAGTGGGAAGGATTATACCTGATACGGAGAAGTAATATCTCCCAACGAAGGTGTTCACGCCCAAGGA
>NW_010729300.1:659465-714048 GCF_000365185.1 Nelumbo nucifera
AACTAACACGAGTCTCATTAAGTGTCCAGTTTAAGGGTATTACACAGAAACATACCAAGGGAACATGAATCAAATATGTATCTTTATTCGTTTACAATAAACTCATAAAGTACATCATTCTGATTGAAGCTAAGGGCATACAAAACTGTCTAACAATTGGGCCTTGAGAAACTCTGGGCCGCCTGAACTTGATCTTGGATAAAAGGCGGGAACTGGGCTGCAATAGGATAGTCATAAACCTGGTGGGCCGGGCTGGCACAAATGGAACATCATTCGGGATAAGAGGTAGATGGACTCGATTGCTGGTTAAGAGTGAAAAACTGGTCGAGTTTTTGGGCTAGAAGGTCTACCCTATCCAATTTTCTAGAAATGGCGCTTAAGTTAATTTTTGCCTCGGGCTCTATATTATTTTTGACCTCCTATAGCCATGCCCTATTTGAGGGTCCCATCGACCTTTCATAGGAATAAAACGACGCATTATTGATAGAATTCTCACTCAGGGTTTCAAAAAGATTATAAGCTTCATCGTCGCTCTTGCTCATAAATGCCCCCCCACACGATGCATCTACCATCTGCCTGTATTGATCTGTCAGGCCTTCATAGAAGGCTTGGACAATTTGCCACTGGGACAGGCCATGGTGTAGGCATTTTCTAATTAATTCTTTCATCATCTCCCATGCCTCATGAATTTGTTCACCCTGTGTTTGGGTGAATCCCGTGATAGCTCTCCTCATGTTATTGGTTCTACCTATAGGATAGAATTTCCTAAGGAATTCTTGTTGCATTTCTACCAAAGTCCTAATGTGTCTCCCTATAGTCCCTAACCAATGCTTGGCCTTATCCTTCAAGGAGAAGGGGAAAAGAGTCAATCTAAGGGCATCATCATTGAAATTCTGAATCCTTACAATTGAACATATTTCCAGAAATTCATCTATGTGCTTGTATGGGTCTTCACTTGGGTTCCCATAGAAGGATGGGAGCATCTGGATTGTACTTGACTTAATTTCATACTGTAAGGCCTAAGTATCAGGTAACTGGATGTAGGATGAAGGGTTGTATTGTGTTGGAGTGAAGTATTGCTTCAACTTTCTAGGTTGGGCATCATTGATTCCGGCCATTTGATTTCAATGTGGATGATGGAGATATCTCTCTATTTTAGGTATAGGTTTTATAGTTTCTCTCCTTAGAGATCTCCTTCCCAACATACAACACAGAAGTCCCTTTTCTTCTTATTAAAATTTTGAGTTTAATTTCAAATGTGGATTATGAAATTTGAACTCTGAAATTTAAACACAACTTTTGAAACTTTCTCTTTTTTTTTTTTTTTTTTTCTGAAATTTAAATTCAAACTCAACCTTTGAAATTTAAATTCCTAAAATCTAAATTCAAGTTGGAACTTAAAGAAAAAAAATTCTTCTTTCTTTTTGAGATTTAAATTTAAATTTTGAATTTTAGTTTCAAACTTAGATCTTGAAATTTAAATTCTAAAATTTAAACTCAAATTTGATTTTTTTTTAAATTTAAATTTTTTCTTTTTTTTCTTTAAAGGCAAACAAATCAACCACATGACCTAGGGGCTGACCTAGGGTTTCCTAAACTAGTGGTTCAACCAATGTGAATCCTTTTAGGTTCACTTCGAATTACACCACTTCCTTTGGTTAGACAGGTAAGAGGTGGAGATGTGGGAGGCTCCCCTTACTCTCGCAAGGACATAATTCAGTAACCACAAAACCCGCTTTGGCATATCCAGTTTAACCTCTTTCCTTAGACACCAACCGCCGGTTATGGAAAGTAATTACAAGTTTTCCAAAAATTCAACACACCTTTGAACCAAATGTGAGGCTTCCCTAAGGTATCTTGCTATCTGAATTTTAACTTAGGTTTAGGGTAAACCGCACGTGAAGGGTGGTCATTTTTGGGCCAAGAAAGGGTGATAAAATCCCCACCTCATCTTATTTAAGTTGGATGCCCTTAAAATGGATTAACGGAAAGACAAAATAAACACAAAATGAATGCAACTAACTACAATGCTTGAACAATTGTTTATAAGATGCAATTCGGCAATATAACATAAAAGAATAAAATAAACTATGCAAACGAAGCAATTAAAATAATAGAAAGAAATAAAACCTAACACATTTACAACTAACAATAATAATTTCAACAAATAAATAACCCTATATAATGCATGCTCTAGAATATCATACCCTAAATATTGGAATGAAAATGCAAAAAAATATTAACAATTTTTTTTTTGATATATATATATATATGTATATATTTAATTTTAAATTTAAATTTTTTGGATTTGAAATTCAAATTCAGATTTTGAAATTTAAATTTGATTTTTTAAAATTTTTAACTTTTTTTTTAAATTCTTTCTTTTCATTTTTTTTTTAAATTCGAAAATTTAAAATTTAAATTTCGAAATTTGAAATTCAAATTCAAATTCAGATTCGAATTAAAATTAAAATTTACATTCATATTTGAAATTTAAGCTCAAATTCGAAAATTTTGACAATTTCCTATTTAGCAATTAATTATTCAATTAAACAACTAAAAAAAGAAATTAAATAAAGCAATAACTAATTACAACAAACAGAAAATAAAAGAAATAATTATGCTAAAAGCAAAATTAACTACTACAAAAATAAATTCTAGCAAGAAAAATTGCTAATCTAAAAATTAAACTGAAAATAAAATGTTCAAAAAAGAACATTAGGCAAGAAATAAATATAATAAAAGAAAATAATACAGATCTAAGAAAAATTAAATGAAAATAAAACAAACAAAAGAAAAAATTTTGCTGAATTTTTTTTATATTTATATTATTTCGTTTTTTTAATAAAAGAAAACACAAATCTAAAAATTTATACGAAAATAAAATAAACGAAATTTTTTTATTTCTTTATTTTTATTTTTATTGTTTTTTAATCTGAAATAAAAGAAAAAAATGAATCTAAAATTTAAACCGAAAATAAAATAAACGATTTTTTTGTTTTTTTTAAACTGAAATAAAAGAAAAACAAAAACCTAATAAAGCAAAAAAAATCGAACAAGAAATTAAAATAAAGAAATAAGAATAGATCTAGAAACAAAATGGAAGCAAAATAATACTAAAAAAATCAGATCTAGAAAAACAATTAATTGAAAAAATTCAAAAATCACTATTCTACAAAAAAAAGAGTTCAAAAATAAAAATAAATTGTAAAAAATAAAATGGGACGATTACACCTGAAACACAATCCAATTATTCTTCTCTTCCCTTCTCTCCCGTAGTCCCGCAATTCCCCGGTACCCCACCTTTCGCTATTCCGTCCATCGGAATCGAAGAGAAACAAGAATTAAACTGAGATAACGGATCAAGTAATAAAACGAAAATGAAAATAATAATGAAACAGATCCGGATAGAGCAAATAAAAATTTTTCTCCGTGCTTCCCCGGCAACAGTGCCAAAAACTTGGTGTGTCCGGAAGCATGTCGTTAAATACTCCAAAAGCAAGTGAAAATTTATATATACTTAGATCCGGACAAGAGAATGCAATTGGGAATGGCAAAAATAAAATCCATTATTGCAAAAATTAAATGTTTCAAATTTAAACAAGACAATAAATAAAAATCAGAATTTAATAAATAATGGGAATCAACAAAGGAAATAAAAGAAATAAATAAAAAAACGATCCAGAATTTGGATCCGGTGGTCGTAGCTGCTGATCGGCCAAACAGCTTGCAAAACCCCTCCTGACAAGAACCGCGCGTCCGTCCTTTCTACAACCCTCAAACCCCTTGACACACCTTAGCCTTGAACCTAACGAATTCAGAAATGCAAAACAAATGAACGAATAAGAATTAAATCTAAAAGATTGCAGAAATAAAAATAACCGGAAAGAAAATAAAGAAAAGAAAAGAATGGTTGATTAGATCCAATGGCGGTAGTTGCAGAATGGTTGAACAGTTTGCAGGAACCCCTCTTGAGAAGATCTGTGCATCCTCCCCTTCTACAACCCTTGAACTCCTCAAGACACCTTAGCTTTGTTAACTGGGTGAATTACCAACCCCTTCTACAGTGCCCTTGGTACCCTTTTTGTACAGAAGGGTGGACACAACTGGAAATAGGGGGAAAGATGGGAGGCGACAACTGGGACTTAGCAAAGTTAGGGACGCCATAGGGTTTCCAATGGATGGATAAGATGGTTTTGGGGTGATCCTATTGCTGAAAATGGAAGGAGATGGCACCCAATATTCTGTATGGCTGAGATTTGGGCACTCAGAAATGGAGGGTGTAGATTAGAACATCTAGGGTTGAACGGTTAAGATTAAAAATATAGGTGGTGCCCTAGATTGAATGGTTGGGATTTAAGTTGGAGGGAGTGGCTGGGATTTGGAGGTGAGTGGTTAAATGGTGAGGATTAGCAGAATAGGTGGCCCCTAGTGTTTAAAAGCTATAAAGGAGAGCCCTAAATGGAGTGGTTGAGATTAAAAGAGGTGGAGGGTGGAGATTAAACACCTAGGGGCGGCAAGGGTTTGCTAAGAGTGAAGGGGCGGCTAGGGTTTTCTAAGGAGAGGGGAGCATGGTAATACAATAGGATGGGCACCAAGTGGGTTTAGCAGATAGGAGGCGCCACCCTATTTTCAGTTCTTTACAAAAACACCCCCTCTCTCAGCTGGTTTTCACACCAGCTTTCCAAAAACTACACTTCAGCCTAGAAAACTTCCCACTTGTCTACATAATTTTCACAGAGATCCTCAAAGGTCACATAATTGATTTTAATTGGAGAAAGGGTACATTTTGGCTATTCTAAGGCCGAAAATACCCCTGAATTGATGCCTTTAAGGCATCAAATTGCAGGGTTATCATTTGTTTCAAGAATGACCATTGAAAAATGTAGTTTTTTCTAAAATTGGGCATACAATTTCAAGAAGGGAGAAAGAAAGTTATTGAAATTTTGCCTTGCCACCCTGCAATGATTCAGCCTTCCATATGATGAATCTTCCTTTCCTTCACTCCTTTACTAAGTTGAGCTCTGCACAAAGATTCCCATTGTTTTACTCGTTGTTGTAGAACTTGGTTCGGAAAGTAGGAGAACCGATCTCCACGTGGATCATTGCTTTGGCTCTATATGCTAGGCTGAATGGAGTCTTTATGGTAGTTGCCTGTGGCATGGTTCTATTGGGCCAAAGGATGCTTAGCAGTTCCTTGGCCCACCTACCCTTGGCCTTGTCAAGTCTAGTCTTCAAGCCGTGGAGCAGGGTTTGGTTGGTCACTTCGGTATGTCCATTGCTCCGTGGTCGGTGAATTGCCGTGGTTCGATGGTCTATCTTCAGTTCTATGCATAAGGCCTCAAACTTCTGATCAATGAACTGGGAGTTGTCATTGACAAGGACCCGAGGGATGTCGAAGAGACAAATGATATTCTACCATAAGAAGCTCCGAGCATACTACACGGTGATGCGTGCCAAGGGCTCGACCTCCACCCACTTTGTGAAATAGTCTACCATGACAAGGAGGAACTTCTTCTGCCCGATCGCGGTGGGGAAGGCCCCAAGGATGTCCATCCCCCATTGGGCGAAGGACCACGGACTGGTAATGGGTGTTTGGGGAGCCGTTGGTTGGTGGTGAAGGTTTGAGTGGCTTTGACAATGATCACACTTCCTGACTAGTTGTGCTACATACTACTTCATGGTGAGCTAGAAGTAACCTTGTCGAAGTGCCTTATAGGCCAAGGTTCATGCACCGGGGTGATTCTCGTTGATACCTTCGTATATCTCCTGGAAGACGTAGTTGGCCTCTACTGGAGGGAGACACCTCAGGTAGGGCAGAGTTTGTGATCGACGATAGAGGTGTCCTTGGATAAGGCAGTACCAAGCTGACCTGTCGGCGAGTCTTTTTGCTTTGGTTTGGTCAACCAGGAGAGTGTCATCCTGTGGATACTATACTATGGGGTTCATCCATGATGGCTCTTTCTAAACATGCAGGGTTAGTAGGGCTGCCTTTGAGATGCTGGGCTGTGCTAGGGTGTCCATCCTGATGGCGGTGCTGAGGTCTACTCGGGGTGAGATGGCAAGCTTTGAAAGTGCATCAACTCGGATAGATGAAGTGTTCAAGCTATTGAACGAGCTCCTGCACTTTCTGCAAGTAGCTCACCATACTTGGCACCCTAGTTTCAAACTGGCCAATGACTAGATTGACCACTAGTTGGGAGTCACTGAAGGCTTTAACTCACCAAACTCCGAGGTCCAAGGTGAGCCGAAGTCCAGCTATCAAAGCTTCGTACTCAGCCTCGTTGTTGGATGCTTTGAGCTCGAACTTGAGGGCGTGCTCTAGGATGGTGTTGTCTGGGCCGAGGAGAATGAATCCAGCTCCATTCCTTGTTGGTTGGATGAGCCATCGACTTGAAGAGTCCAAGCTGGTGGGACCTTGGGTAGATCCTGTGCTGAGAAGGTGCATTTGGCCAAGAAGTCGACCAAGGCCTGGGCTTTGATGGTGTGCCGATGCACATAGTCGATATTGAACTAACTTAGCTCTACTCTCCATTTGACTAGGTGGTTAGATGCCTCCAGCCTCTACAAGACTTGCTTGAGAGGCTGATCGATGAGCACCTAGACATTGTGGGCCTAGAAGTATGGTCAACGCTTGCTAAGGTGACTATGGCCAGGGTCACCTACTCCAAGTTTGAGTACTATGTCTCCGCGCTTGTGAGGGACCTTGCGGGTGTAGAAGATTGGCCTCTAGGTCAGACTTTTTTCCTTTACCAAGACTAACTTGACCACTTCGTCCCTAGCTGACAAGTGGAGCATGAGTAAATCTCCTAGGTTTGGCTTTGTGAGTAGAGGTGGCAAACTCAGGTATCTCTTCAGCTCCTAGAAGGACCATTCACATTCCTTTGTCCACTGGAAGTCTTTCACTTCGACATGAACCTACTGATTGCGGCTATCCGACCGGTGAGGCACTGCACTTCTTTGTAAATCCGTGGTGACTGCATGCCGAGGATGGCCTGAATCTTCTCTATGTTAGCATCAGTCCCCCTTTGTGTGACCAGGAACTCTAGGAAATTGCTGGAGCCAACACCGAAGGCACACTTCGTCAGGTCAGCTTCATCTGATACTTCCTAAGGGTGTCGAAGACTTGCTTGAGGTTGGCCAGGTGCTACTCGGCTTTCTTTGCTCTTCACCAGCATTTCATCCATAGAAGCCTCCACATTTCGGCCGAGCTGATCTTTGAATATTTGATTCACCAACCGTTGATAGGTAGCACTGACATTGTTTAGACCAAAGGGCATTTCCTTGTATCAGTATAGTCCTTGGTCAGTGATGAATGTTGTTTTATCCTCGTCGTCTAGGTGTATTTGGATTTAGTCATAGCCCGAAAATGCGTCCATAAAGCTTGGGAGTTCATGCCCCGCTGTTGGGTTGACGAGCTGGTCAATCCTCGGCAAGGGAAGCTGTCTTTAGGGCAGTCCCTGTTCATGTCAGTGAAGTCAATGCAAATCCTCCACTTTCCATTGGCCTTCTTAACCATCACCACGTTCGTCAGCCAGTTTGGGTAGGTTACTTCTCAGATGAAGCCTTCGTCGAGCAGCCTTTGGACTTCCTCATTAATCACCTGCCACCAATCTGGGGCAAAGCTCCTCTTCTTCTGCTTGATGGGTTGGTAGTGCGGGTCACTGTTTAGGCGGTGAGTGATGACCTTGGGGTCAATCCCCGACATATCTGCCGTCGACCAGGCGAATGCGTTGGCATTGTTGTTCTATAGTTGTACTATGTCACTTGGATGAGGTCTTCCCTGAGCTGGCCGTGCTATTTCTGCAGCTCGTCTCTCAAGTCCTTGTTCTCCATTCTAAGTGTTTCAGCGGCGTGGGGCCTTCCTTGGTGGGCCGTTAGGTAGAATTGCCTTGCAGTGCTCTAGTTCCCATGAGAGACGTACTCCGTAGGGGGTTGGAAATTTCACAGCTAGGTGGTATGCAGAAACCAAATCCCGCAGAGCATTCAAGGTTGGCAAACAAGGAATGGCATTGTAGGGGGAGAGGACTCAGACGACTATGAAGTCGACCATTGCTATGGTGGTGATCTTCCCCTAGGGGGAGACGACTATGAAGTCGACCATTGCTATGGTGGCGCTCTCATTCTTCAACTTGGTGTAACCGAGCATATGCCTTGCGGACCGAGCCGCTCTCCCCTCCAGAAGCCATTGCTCTTGAGATGACCACAATGATCCCTCCTGCGGGAGCTTTAGCTGGAGGTGCATTGGGCCAACGTGCATCCGCCTTTAGCTTATGCTCCTTGATATCCACTAATCCACCGAGTTATCCGCGCCTGATGAGAGGTCCTCCAAGTGTGGCGCAGACCGCGGTAGCTTTCCGTCTCGTGGCTTTGGTCTCGATGAAAGTCGCTATATTTGTCTGGACTTCTTTTGTTGTTTTGGGAATTCATCTTTTTGGGCCATCTGACGAAGCTATGGCTGCAGATCTGCATCAGTATCTCGAACTGAGGTGCGTTTAGGGGAGCGAAGTTCCTATACATTAAAGGCAGAGTCTTCGATCCTCGGCCAGATCGTCAGTCTTGTCTTTTGTTTTCTCGGTCTGGATTGCAAACACTTTGCACTGCCATGCACGTAACTTGCCTCTCAATTTCTAAAAATAGGGAAGCAAGTTAAGAATCACAGAGCTCACACATTCTTCTTGAGAGCATTCTTTGCAATTCATTAGTTCTCCAATTCTTTCTCAAACTTGGCCATTTTCCAAATGACCCATCTCCTTTATTTATAAGGCATTTTCCGATCCGCTTTTAAGACTCCTAGATCATCCTAATCCTTATTGGCTTATAGAAGCATGATGGGGTAAATTTATAGTGATCTATCAAGTTTGTTACTTAGGCTCAAAGCAACAGAAGATCGTCAACAAGGGGCATAGGAAGACTAGAACAAAATTGTGGCAGACTATGAGTATCACAACAGAAGGGTCGGCTTGCTAGCAAAGTACATAAGTCAACTAATGACAAATGTCAAAATGGATGATTTAGGGGAAATACACTTTATGTCAGCACCTGATTTTTGATCTGTCCACCGCCTAAATCCCCAACTCACCCCAAATGCTTGATTAGACCCTTCCAATCTCTCCGCAACACTCAAATACACAAAAAAACCTGAATTTCGTTCCAAAAGCCCTTAAATTCACTGTCAAATCTACCTGATACCAATCTAATTGCCCCGATCAACCCCTATCTATCTATACCTTGACTCTCGAATCAAACACCACCGTCAAACCTAGGACCTCCCAAAACACCTACCCATGAAATTTGAACTTAAGATTCCTTCGTTTACCTTTCCATTAAGCCAAGATTCCCTTTTAAGCCCTCTCGTTTGCCTAAAACACCCACAACTCATATCTACTTGATTCAAACACATCTGAACCGATTAAACCACACCATTAAACTCTGAGTACATTAAAACACCTACCCATAAAGACTCAATCCCAGATTCCCTCAATTGCCCTTCCATCAAACACAGATTCCATTCCGAAACATCCTGTTGACCCAAACTTTTACGATCTTGACCCCCTGGACTGATTAGACACCATTATTAGACTCCTGACACACCAAAACACCTGCCCAAAACACCTCCGTTTACCCTCAATCGTACGAAGATCTATTTTAAGGCTCCAAATTAACTGGATTCCAAATCCGCTTGATCAGACTACCTGGAAACCCTATTGTGTATAATTTCACCCAAAACTACCTTTGTTTGCCACTTAATCACACAGATTCTGATCCAAGACTTAAGATTAGCCGAATTAGGCTCTTCCCAGATCTGCACAATCTATTTCCATTTAGCCCAATTTGACCCCACTAATAAACTCAGAATGCCCAAAACCCTCACCTTGCCAAATTTCAGTAAAAATTACCCCCATTTACCTATCCATCTAAAAGATTCCATTTTAACTAATCTTGCTAGTCCACATACACAAAACCATTCTCTGCGGTTAGGGCCACCTTAACCCTCTGATATTTGACCCAAAAAATCCTCACCATTAAACCAAAAATCCGGTATAACCCCCTTAGACCTTTTGTGGCCTAGTTTGTTTTGAATATTACCAAAATGCCCCTAGATTCTCCTAAATTTACAAAACTTCCCCTTAACCCTAATATAAAAAAAGACCTAATTAAAGGGAATGCACCATTCATCCTCTTCTTCCTTCAAACGAAACCTAAACGACGACAACCCTTCTTGGAATTCCCTTTCCCTGATCTGTCTCTTTCTCCCTTTATTTCTCTCACTTTCTTTCTTTTCCCCTCATTTTCCTTTTAGTTTTGTCGGTTCAAATGCTTCCTCTCTCCCTTGCTGTCGATCTGAAACCTAAACGACAACAACCCTTCTCAGATTCCCCCTTCCATGATCCATCTCTATCTGCCTCTATCTATCTCTCTCACTTTCTTTCTTTTCCCCTCATTTTCCTTTTAGTTTTGGCGGTTCAATCGCTTCCTCTCTCCCTTGCTATCGATCTGAATTTCATCACCGTCGCTACAATTTTCAACGTTGGTGGTGAGCTCTCTCTCTCTCTCTCACATTCTCCCTTTCTCCTCTCTCAATCATTCTTACATCTTCTGTTAAATAATAACTAAAAGACAATAAGTCCTATTCATCATCTTTGAGTTCTCAACCACAAACCAGTGGCGACAGAGAGGAGTCTAATCGAGCTTGCGGCGGTGGAACTCTCCCTATGCCTCCAACTTTGCCGCTTATAAAAGTTCACCTCGAAAGCTTGTTTTGTTATAATCCAAAGAAACCATCCTTGCTAAAGGACAGACGAATTGAAGTCGTAGCAGACCAAATTCTAACCTATGTTCGTCGATCATTCTAGGCCATATTTCGATAGATTTCCCCCAACTCCGAGTGGATGTCACTCTCCTCATTAGCATTCTCTCCAAATTGCCATTGTTCAAAGAATGAGGTTAGGGATTACACGATCTCGGTCCCCTGTTGTAGCGAACCCAGGCTGAAATACGACCAGGTAAGCTTTGTCATCTTCCCCTGCATTTTGTTTTCTTATTTTTACTTTCATTTTCAGGCTTTCCCGAACTGAATCCTATGCATTTTTCCGTGAGACAACTCGGATTGAAAGTGAAAGGAGGGTGAGTAGTCGGAGCTAGTGATGAGGCTATCGTTGTGCCAACTCTTGCTAAACCTCTGGCACTGGCTTAGTTTTTTCGTGGCTCCTTCCCATTGCTTCAACTATTTTTTTTTTCTTTTTCGAATAAACGATCTACACTAGTTTTGTGAGATCTGGGAATTGAACCTGCACAGTTTCTTTTTCTTGTTATTGTTTTCTCTGGTGATCCCTAATCATAGTATATTGTCATTTTTCGTTTCGCCTCGATCATGCTATTCCTGCTCTGAGTAGAGGACTGATAAGTATTCCTGTTCCTAGACATCTCTTTAGAATGTGGTGTTTGTTGGGTTGACTTGTTGAGGATTGATAATGGCAGTATGCTCTTTTAGCTTTGATGGATAATGACTTGTTTTATTTTTTTGTGAAAAGGCCTAAAATCATGATGGAAAATACTCGGTTCTTGTGGTTGTTAAGCCTCAGTGGTACTGGAGTTAGAGAAGGCTATTGATGGTAGCCTCCTCATGGTTGGAAACTTGACCGATCATATAGAATCTGAAATAAATGACAACAAAATGATAAAGTAATAGAAAAAAGGATAAACAGTTGCAATATTTTGAAAGGGATGAAGAGAAAAGAGAGAAGTGAGTGAATTACCAGAGGGGAGCCACAATCATAAAAGGGAAAGAATGAGCTGTCAATTTAGAATAGTTTTAGAAAAGAAGAGAAAATAAAGAAAAATAAATAATGGACAAAATAAATAAATAAATAAATATAACAAATAATGAGAAGGGTTAGGGGAGAGAGTATGCTAGTAAATAACTAGTGAGAAAATAAATAATAGGGTTTCATGATAAAATAACCAAAAAAATAATAATGATCGATAAAATAAAAAGAGACAAAGTAAATAAAAATTCAATAAAAAATAATAAATAAAAGGATAAATAAAGTGGTGATATATAATTTGATAAATTAAAAACAAAAATGTAAATAATAAAAAAAGTAAAAAATTAAAAATGTAGGAAGGTTTATTTCTTTGGTGTTGTTGGTTGAATCTTGTGATTTGCTTTTTTTTTTTTTTTTTTTTTTACGTCGCTTGATTAATTGCATATTTGTAATCATGCTTGTTTAAGATCTCATGTGAGACCCACCTATTGGACCCAGGAGAGGGGTGCCTAATCCCTTCTTTCTCCTATCAAAGTCTTACCCAGACTAGTTTATCTGGTGCCTCGGGCTTTGGAGTCACTAATAAATCAAAATGTTTTTCAATGTGAATCCTGAAGGTTCCATCACCTCCATTTTGCTTAATTGATGGGTGGTGACTCCAAATCCAACCCGAGTGAAACAATTTCCGATGGTCACACTTACAGAAAGACGTCCATAGGCAAGTTGTATCTACATAAACTTCTCATAGTCTCTATCCTCAAAGAGACTCTCTACCAAATCTCCATCAACCACAACATGGTGCCTATCATCACGAGCAAAGTTTGATTGCCTCATCCATATTTGAGTTCTTAATAGGAATGCAAGGTGGCTCACCAATCACTTGTCTCCAAAATTGTTCATTCAAGTAGAGGACCAAATCCCAATCGACTAGGAAGAAGAAGGTGTTGTTGAGAAGATAATCGTGATGACCTCATAAAACCCCACTGGCTATTGTGACTCTACCTCCAAGGGAGCGAAGCAACCTAACAAAAAAGAGTGTCAAAATTAGGAGAAATTAGTCAAGAGAAAGATGAAGTGAACTTTGCTCACACTCTCATTGTTTATCCCATCTCAATATCACTAAAATTCCACCACACTAACCAACTTACCTGACCTAAGGTTTGTAGGCACCCATTAGCTCCACATGATCCAAATGCTATAGTCCCTGCTACTCCTAGTTGGATCCAATCACTTAAAGTACTCATATGCCCATATTGCATAAGTAGATGATTCCAAAATTGCTAACAATTGAGAATAATAGAGTTTGGTCAAATTGAGAATAATAGAGTTTGGTCAAGAATTGAGGCCAACAACCGAGGAAGTCCCACAATGAGCATAAGCATCCATGTTTTGATTGAGATAGGCTGAGGTCGTGCCCTAGTCAAACATACTCGCCCTATCTAAGCTTCACAGGGACTCCAACTAGATCGAGACACTACTGCTATGGTTATTGAAGGGAGTCTAACCTAACAAGTATTGGTAGAATGCCAGAGCAATTTGATCAACTCGACCCTCAACAGAAGGGTTCAATGGGGTAAAGTAATGGTAGCTCGAAAAAAGGTAGTCTACACTAATAGGCTATTAACCCAATGTGTTTTGATGAAAAAAAACTCATTAAGATTACTAATGGTGTGACTAAGTATGTTATTATCTTATGTAAGCTTTTTTTAGCATCAATTATGTAAAAGCAAGACTATTACCAAATATGAAGTTGTGGAAATTCTACTTGATCAGTTGCATGAGCTTCGTGATCTCATCACAATCATCAAATCTCTCAAATGAAGATGCTCCAAGAAAAACCAAACGTAACAAGGATACTACACGATCTCAAAAGATTTGGAGCTTCTCAAATGGCTATCTTTTACAACAACTCATCAAGGAGGAAAACTATATCAAGATATCCTTAAAATGTATTGGCCTTTTATGATATTGATGTAATCAAGTATTTCAAACACTCTCTATGATGCTCAACAAGACTAAACTCCGTTTAAACAAGCTTAGAGGATAATGCTTAGAACAAGTTTGGATCCTAGGCTTTCTTGGACTTAAACAAGATATTACAATCTAAAAAATCTATTTGAAATCCAGAAGAAGTTTCCAATCTTTTAGATGAACATTTTCAAGGTTTCTAAGTGTTGAGTTTTCTAAACAACATGTTTTTTCATGATTGTGAGACATAGTCGGCTACCCCCAAAAGGCATAGTCGACTAACTATGACAACAGATGCATGTCTTACCAAAACTGTGAAACACCGTCGACTATCCAAAAATGCATAGTCAACTAACTGTGACAGTTGAGGCATAAAAATGCCTTATCTGTGGAAGATGGTTGACTACGCAAAAATGTATACTTGACAAACCCAAACAAATCGAGTTCAAAAGTCGTGTCAATCTATTGATAAAAGGAAGTAGATGTAATTGATATATCTTTTGGTATTTTTTCTATGAATTACCTCTTTAACTAGACATTTATGAAACTTATGTTTGTTTAGAATGTTTTTAGCCATTAGATAAACTTGGAGAATTTATCTTGCCAAGGTTAACACTATTATGCTACCAAATTAGTGGAGCAGTCTATCTCAATTGCTATAGTTAGGCATGGTGTACATATCAGTGGTGTTGCCAAAATAGTATTGTGTTGTCTCGGACCTTAGAGACAGATGGGAAAAACCCGGAATCTGCACTACCAATTCATTTGTTTTTTTTTTTGGATTTTCAGAGGGGGAATGTTCCCACTAACCAAGTTCCCATGTTCTTTTTCATATTTATGTGGGGTCCACGAAAAGTGGGTAAGTAACTTTCCCACCCAGGGGGAAGTTGCCAACACTTGCACGACACATAATTGCCCCTTTTCATAATGGATTTTTATGGCCAAAACGATCATTTTCTTATTTATCTGAGAAATAAATGGAACATTGGTAAATGCACTTACTCGGGTAACACTTTCTCGAGTAAGTAACTTCTTGAAAAACGAATGGAGCCTAAATGCCAGACTTGATAATGGTACTACAATTAAGTGTTTGGATTGAGTTTCTTTTGGTGTAACAACCAGTACGATCTTCTAAGGGTCAAATACCTGGGTATGTTGGAGTTGTTTAAAATATCACTTGAGTGAGTGTTCATTTTGATAGGATTATTCGCTATGTAAAACAAAAATAATATCCTAATTATTAGTCTCTCTAATAGAAACCTAAAATGCTGGCATTAAATTTCAATGTGTTTTAAAGTGAAATTACAAAATGTATTTATATTTATAAATAATTTATTTTACAAAAGGTTTTGCAGAAGGTTTTAATCCTGAGATCTATTTAGGCAAATAGTGTGACACTACACTTCACAGTCAAGGAAGATGTCCTTCCCTATGAAAAGTATACATATATTATGGGTTAGAGGCTAAGAGCAAAAGTTTATGGGCTGAAATTTGATGGGCTTATTTCTTACATCAATTCATTGGCTTTGGGCTTCATAGGGTGGCCGAAACCAAAGCCCACGCCCACTTAAGTTTTAAGTGTTTGGATGAATCCAGACCTAATCAAGCAAAAGGTTCACTAAGTGCATCTAGTGAATTTGGCCAAGGTGGTTTGCTGCATGGCCTGAACCCATATGGTTTAGTGTGAGGATTTGGTGGGTCTCATGCGACACATTATTCATGTCAAATTTGTTGGTTGATTATGTGAATTAAAGGATTTAAGTGAGATGATCCAAATAGACAAGTTTGACTAGTCCAACATGTAGTTTGACAAGGAATTGGATAATTGGATTATTTGGGTTGAATTATATTGGGCTTGGATTCTTTATTCTTTAAAATGTGATTATACTAGTTTACAAGTTCAAGAATTTCTAATCAAGTCAGGAATCTGATTTAGAAACTCCTAGTATGACTACAACTATCCAACTCTATATATATGTTAGACTTAGAGTTGAACAAAGTCTTGCAAGAGATAATCATCTATTATCTAACCTCAAGGCCCTAGTTCGACAAAGGTCAAGAGGGGAGTCTTTTATCACTTTTTTCTCTGAATTTGTCTAGAAAAAACAAGCCCATTAAATTCATTAACATGTGCATTCAAACAAGGTCATTGGAGTGCATATCGATTCACATAAGGATACTACATTGATTGGTTTTGGGTTGTGCCATCTTCAATTATTAGACTTGATTTGGATCTGAGTTTTGGGTGTAAATTATACCACTTTGGGAGCTTAAACTATGGCATTTGCATTAGGTGCGATTCTAGATTTGATCTAGATATCAAATTTGATTATCTAAGCCTAGACCAAACCAAGGAGAAAATTGTTTCTTTGTGAGAATTTTAAATTCTTCATTATTGGTTGATTTCCCAATGTGCAAGAAATTGTTGTGAAAAGGCTCTCTAAAAAACACTAGGCAAGGTACATTGGTATTTAAGAAAGAGGTCATGTTGGTTTCCAAGCTCCAACACAGGTATCATGTTAGGGTCTTAAGGTTTTGCATGAGAGGAGAAGAAAAGTTACTCATTTATGAGTATATTGGGAACAAATTATCAATATTCAACACATTTTGTTTGCGCTTCTTGAATTATTGTGATTGAAATCTCAAAATACATTTGCCAAATAACTTAACAAATTATTTGTGTGAATTATAGATCCTCATGAACATGTACGCTTGGATTGGCCAACCCATTACAAGATGATAGAAGTAGGGGTTTCAATGGACCGGGTTCTGGTTGGACCCTATCCAAATCAAAATCAATTTGGACGGGTTGGACTAACCAATAAGACATATAGAATTGGACCAATTTAGACTTTATGGTCCAATGTATTTATTGGATTGGATTGGACTTGATCCATTTGTAATGGATTATATTGGTTTAGGTCGGATTGAACCAATATGTGGTCCATTGACATAAGATATATTGGGCTAGGTTGGATTGAACCAATATCCAGTCCATTGACATAAGATAAGTAATAATAGTATGGGTGTCAATGGACCAGGTTTGGGTTAGACCCAATCTAAATTAAAAGCAATAATAGCTTGGACGGCTTAGACATTGAATTGGATCAGTCCAAAATGGTCCAAAGTATTCATCATATTGGATTGGACCTGGTCCATCTATAACAGATTCATAATAAACTAGACCAATATCTGGTCCATTGATAGTCCTACATAGAAGGGACTGCTTGAGGGCTTCTTTATCTTCATGAAGACTCTTGGTTGAAGATTATTCATTACTATCTTAAGGCTAGCAATATCTTGTTAGATGGCAATATGTAGGGGTAGATTCGAGCCGAGCCAAATACTTGTCTATTTGAGCTTGACTCGCTGAAATTGTGTTAAGCGTGAGCTTAGCTTGGTTCAAAGGTCGCAATTCAAGCTCAACTCGGCTCGAGCTTGACTGCAAGCCAAGTTTTTCTAAAAAATAGAAATTATACATATAAAAATTAAGAATTGTAAAATTTATTTATTATTATACATACAAAATAAGAACTATAGAAATTATTTATTATTATACATAAAAAATAAAAATATTATATATAAATATTATTATATATATTTATATGTATGTATGTATACATACGTATGTATGTATGTATGTATGTATGTATGTATGTATGTATGTATGTATGTATGTATGTATGTATGTATGTGTGTATGTATGTATGTAATAATAAATTGTTTATTTATTACACAAGGCTCGATTAGGCTCGCGAGCTTCATTGGATAGCTCGCAAGAAGCTCGGCTTGTGGCCACCCCAAACAATATGAACCAAAAAATATCTGCTTTTGGGATGGAAAGAATTTTCTATGTAGATCGATGTCTATAAAATACAAATTGAATAGTTGGAACATAGTAAGTGTTGAACCTTGAGTCCCTTGCTTTTGAGATATGCATGCACATTCACACTTGAGATGATTGTTTGCTTTGATTACTGAATGTTATCTTCTTTTGTCTTAGAAAAAAATGTTATCTTCCTTGTCATTCTGTTCAGCAGTACATGTCTCTAGATGCAATGCATTGATAATTTTCAATCAAAGCAGGTGTGTTGCTTTTGGAGATTGTCACTGGAATGAGGAACCACTCTTTCTTTCTTTCGGTCATTGTCAAGTTATGCAAAGGATCTTCTAACCTATGTAAGTACGAACTTTTCCAAGTATTTCTCCATCCATTGTTGGCAATTAGATATGGTTGCTGCAATATTAAACCATTTAATGGTATGCTAAGTGGTAACACGTGGATGAATTGGAAAAGATTTAGAGAATTGGAATTTAGGAAGAGCTTTAAAGTTGGTTTATCCAATTTTGGGGGAAGCTTATTCAATAAATGAGGTGATAAGATGAATTTGTCTAGAAGAAGATACTATCAATGGAGAAAAATACCTTTTTGTTCTAAGAATGTAAAGGAGATGCGTTGAAGATTGAAGAGAAAAGGAGATCCATGGTTTTCTTGTCTCAAGATGTGGTGTTTTGGTTTAAAGGATTTGTTCATGGGGAAATCCACATGGTGGCAAGACCAAGATCAGATCAGCGCCCCATTGGGCGCACCCCACAAATACCTCACACGCACATCTTAGTGTGCATTGGGAACATCTCCATTATTTGTTTATCGGAGATGTTCCTAATACATGTTTAGGATGTGTTGTGGGGTGCTGATGTGAACTTGACAAGACCAGGCCAGAGGAGCATTTGGAGAAGACACAAATGTTAGCACCCAATTTTTGCTCGGTCCCCTCACCTTGCATCTTCATACGCTCATCTTAGACCCCTAGAAACTTGGAAACACAACCAGATCAACTTGAGACTTTCCAAAACTTGAAATACCCTCATTTGACACAATCCACAGGACAATTAAGAATCTCAAGATCAATATCAACATCCGATTAGATATCATCCCAGACTTGGAAAACTCTAACTTAGTTACACATTAGTTTTCATGACTAAACTACAAATACCCACCATTCGTCATGCCAACTTCCTTTCTAATGGCTCAATTCTATGCGATATTCAAATTCCAAATCCTCCAAAATCAAATCCAACATATACATCACCTCAAGTCCAACATAGGGCATTAAATCGATTTCGTAGCAGCTACTCGTAATTAGCATAAAGGCATCAAAACCAATACCAATTGCTCATCGATCAAATAAAGGACTGGAGGCCATCTTCGGTCGATCATTTCCCTTGATACGTCAAAATTCATTCAGATGATAATCAGCCCATTTGAGCCTTTCATCTAAACCTTTCTCTGACAGAACTTACAAGTTTCCAAAGATGCTTGAATCAAAAGGGAAAATCAAAGGGTAAAAAAAGAGGAAAAAAAGGAAAGAAAAAGCATGAAAAAAGCATAAAAATAGGGCAAAAAGAACTAGGGGCAAGTTCACTAAAGGGCCCCAAGAGTAATAATTCTCCCTTGAAGGATCAATTGGGGGCAAGCTTAACATGTATTTCATTTAATAAGTCATACATACAATCAAGAGATGATGGGAGGCCATGTATCAATCATTTTACCTTCTCCTTGATTCACTAACCAATCCTCTGAACCTCTTTTTTGACAAAATGCCAGTCTCAAGAGGCAAATGTCAAATGTTTAAAGGCCCTTACAACAAATAAAAAGGAAAAACTAAGTCAGCAAAGTGCAATTTTGAAGAAAAAATAGAAAAAAAAACTGGGGCAGTTAAGCTAAACATCTATTTCCGTTTGCATCGTAACCCCACCTCATTCTTCACCCCAACAAAAGTCCTCTTGGATCAGGAAAGATGTATGGCTCATGGCAATGAAAGACACCAAAAGCATTTCTTATCTAAAGGGAATAAAGAAAAGGGAGGATAAAAGTAAAAGAAGAAAAGCCAAAAAAAGTGCAAAAAGCCCCATTTGCCAATTCAAGCATCTGAACCCTATGTCAAAAGAATATTTGAGCTTTCTGTCTTTTGATTCTGAATCATATCATAAGCCATGTTTCATCCCATGTAATAAGATCTCATCAATCTTTGAGAGGTTAGCCAATAAGCCTTTTTCGATGTCAATGATGGAATCAAGTACAGACACCCTAAAGGTTAAAAAATAAGAGAAAATGAGAAGTTAGACCTGGAAACACCAAACAGAGTAAAAAAGGGCAAAAAAAAAAAAAACAAAAAAACAAAAACAAAAACAAAAACAAAAACAAAAACAAAACAACAACAAAAAAGAGAATGATGCATTCCAAACCTAGGGAAAGCATATCAAAGTACAAGAAGTTCGATTCAGTAAATTGTGAAGATTCAATTTCTGCATGGAAGGGGCAACCACTCTTGCTCGAATATATCTCAAAATGAATTTTCAATTAGCATCTAACATTTCTAAGACACATATCTCTAAAACCAATAGTGTTTCTATCGTCAAATTTCATACCCCATTAAGGGTAGGCGGGCTCTTTTGAGTGTCATTATTTTGTCAGGAGTAAATTCTAACCATCCACTTAATCCTTATTTGATTTGAAAAAAATGAAAAGCTCAATCACATCTCTTTTCCTTTCATTCAAACCATCAAAAAATACATTCTAAAGCATCCAAAAATCTTTTCCAAATCATCCAAAAATTTTCCCAAAAACCCATAATCATCCAAAAGTCTTCCATTCCAATCATCTAAGAATTTTCATAGAAATTTCTTTCATTATCCAAAAATCTTTTATCAAATCTTCGTTCACCCCAAATTTTTGCATGCACCTAATCTAAGTTCTTTGCATCATCTATCTAAATCCAATGTTACCTAAGAATCTTTTCTTTCATAATGTTTCCGTGCAAGTTGCTTTCATCTAAGTTGTCCAAATCCAAAAGTCATCAATCATCCGACTTTCTTCAAAATAAATAATTCAAAATTTATAAAAATCTATCAAAATTCATCAAAAAGTTTGGTTCGTGTGATCCGCCTTCGGGCATAATTGAATACCCATTGAAATTCATTGAAATCTCTCGCTTCGTTCGATCTGCCCTCGGGCATAATTGAATACCATCGGAATTCATTAAAATCTCTCGATTCATGCGATCCACCTTCGGGCATAATCAAATACCCAACGGAATTCATTAAAATCTCTCGCTTTATGAGATCCGCCTTCGGGCATAATTGAATAAGGCTGTAACTTGGGTCAGGTTGGCACAAACCCAACCCGAAAAAGTTGGGTTGGGTTGATGATCCGATTAGGGTTAGGGTTGAAATTCATGAACCCGACTTTACTTCGAGTTAGGTTCGGGTTGACCCCTTAGGCAACTCGACTCAACCCGAACCCGACTCTATAGTACATGGAATATGTAAATAAATGTTATATGTAATGTATAACATACATTGATGTGTTTGGAGGCATGATATTTGTATAGCCCCCATCACATAGTATCATATATTTCTTTTAAGATAATCACTTATGTTTTTTGAAAATTTTATTCTTCGTCTCCTTTATGTCGTTTTCCGCCCATAAAAGATCTATCGTAAGTCATAACTCATAATAAACTATAGTCATTTCTAACACTTGTTTTTTTGAATTTTGTACCAAAAGAACATAGGATTAATGAAACATAGGATTAATATATGTAGCGAAAGTTGAGTTAAGATCTAAAATCGAGAAATTCTATGAGGTTTTAAGGGATGGGAAGAAGGTTAGGTTGGGCCCAACCCAACCCGAAATTGACTTCGGGTTGGGTTAGGGTTGAAGGAATTTAGTTAGGGTTAGGTTTTGGTTGGTCGGGTTGGGTTAGGGTTAGGGCTGGGGGTTTAGAACTTAGGGTTGGCCTCAACTCGACCTAACCTGGTCCGACTTGCAACCCTATAATCGAATATTCATAAAAATCTTTCACTTCGTGTGACCCTCGCTTTGTACGATCTGCCTTCGGGCATAATCAAAAGCCACCAAAATTCTTCAAAACCTTTTGCTTCGTGCGACCCTTGCTTTGTGCGATCCGCCTTCGGGCATAATTGAATACCCATCGAAATTCATCAAAATCTTTCACTTCGTACAACCCTCGCTTCATGCGATCCGCCTTCGAGTATAATAAAATACCCATCGAAATTCATCAAAACTTTCGCTTGGTGCAACCCTCGCTTCGTGCAATCCGCCTTCAGGGATAATCGAATACCCATCAAAATTCATCAAATTCATTCGCTTTGTGCGGCCCTTGTTTCATGCAATTTGCCTTTAGGAATAATTGAATACCCATCAAAATTCATTGGAATCTTTTGTTTCGTGCGATCCTCTTTCAGGCATAATCAAATGCTCATCCAAATTCATAAAAAACCTTCACTTCGTACAACCCTTGGTTCGTTTGATCCGCGTTCATGCACAATCGAATATCCATCAAAATTCATCAAAATATTTCACTTCGTGCGACTATCACTTCATACAATCCGCCTACAGGCATAATCGAATACCCATCAAAATTCATCAAAATCTCTAGCTTCATAAAATCCTCCTTCAGGCATAATACCCATCAAAATTCATTAAAAACTTTCCCTTTGTGCGACCCTCACTTCGTTCATCAACCTGCGGGCATAATCAAATACCCATTGAAATTCATCTAAATCTCTCGCTTTGTGCGATCCACAGTCGGGCATAATCAAAGAGACATCCAAAATCATTAAAAACTTTTACTTCGTGCAATCCGCCTTTGGACATAATGGAATACCCATTGAAATTAATCAAAATCTTTCATTTCATGCGAACCGCCTTAAGGCATAATTGAATACCCATCGAAATTCTTCGAAATATCTAGCTTTGTATGATCTGCTTTCAAGCATAATCAAATACCCATCAAAATTCATTAAATAAAATTTTGATCCGTTCGACCCTCGCTTCATGCATCTGCCTTTGAGCATAATCAAATACCCATCCAATTTCATCAAAAAACTTTTGTTTCGTGTGATCTGCCTTTTAGCATAATTAAATACCATCGAAATTCATCAAAATCTTTTGCTTCGTGCGATATGCCTTCGGACATAATCAAATACCCTTCGAAATTCATTGAAATCTCTTAGTTCATGTGATCCACCTTCAGACATAATCAAATACTCATCCCAATTCATCAAAACCTTTTGTTTCGTGCGACCCTTACTTCCTGCGATTCGCCTTCGTGCGTAATCAAATACCCATCGAAATTCATCAAAATCATTTTCTCTTCGTGCGATTTGCCTTCAGGCATAATCAAATACCATTGAAAATTCATCAAAATTGTTCGTTTTGTGTGACCCTTGCTTTATGTGATCTATGTTTGGGCATAATCAAATACCCATCGAAATTCATCAAAATCTCTCAGTTCGTGAGGTCTGCCTTCGGGCATAATCAAATACCTATCAAAATCTAACACTTTGTGTGTTTTGTCTTTGTGAAAAATCTTGGAATCAATCAAAAGCATTCACTTGGCATAATCCAAAAAAATCCCATGTGAGATACCTTCAGACAAATCACTCAAAGAAAAAAAAACTTTCAGTTTGATCATTCGTAAAATCAATTGTAGAGGTCAAAAATATTTTGCCCTCGATGCATGGCAGTATGTCTAGAAGCACATAAAGCTTGATAAGTTTTGACCAGACCACCTTATCCTCAAACCACCCTTATGAAATCTAAACTGTTATTGGGGGCATAGGACTTACTTTAACATCGTACACTTTGCACCGCATAGTTTTCGTCGCCCAAATTATCGAACTTTTAATGCGTAAGTAATTTCTATCTGAAGGGCTATAACCATCATAGGACCTTTGTCAAGTTTTCAAAATGGTTTCCTAAAATGATTTCAATATCAAACATAAAAAATCAAAACCTATAGAAACTCAAATCAAAAAGCCAAAATGTATATTAAATTAGTAAACTTTTATAAAAAATTTAAATTAAATAGTTGATTTCAAAAATCAAAACACATAAATACCCAAAAAAAAAACCAAAATCCATATTAAACTTCCATGAAATATTTTCAAAAATCAAAACCTATAAAAACTCAAATAAAAGAAAAACAAAATCCATATTAAATTAGTAAACTTCCATCAAATATTTAAATTAAATAACTAGTGTCAAAATTCAAAACCCATAAAAAACCTAAAACAAAAATCGAAATCCATATTAAAATTTCACCAAATATTTTCAAAAATCGAAACCCGTAAAACTTCAAATAAAAAACAAGTCAAAATCCATATTAAATTAGTAAACTTCCATCAAATAGTTTCAAAAATTAAAACCCATAAAAATTTGATAAAAAATGAAAATCCATAAATCAAATAATGAATCAAAAATTCAAATGAAAAGTCAAAATCCATCAAATATTCAAATCAAGTAACCAATTTCAAAAATCAAAACCCATAAAAATTCAAATCAAAAGTCCAACTCCATCAAATATTCAAAACAAATAACCAGTTAAGAAAATCAAACCCACAAAAATTTAAATCGAAAGCTAAAGTCCATTTAAATCAAATAACTAAAACTCACAAAAATTAAAATATTTAAATTAAATAACTAATTTAAAAATTTAAAATCCATGAAAATTCAAATCAAAATTCAGAATCCATTAAATATTTAAATCAAAATCAAGATCTGTAAAAAATTCAAATTAAAAACCCAAATCCATATTAACTTGTATAAATTCCATCAAACATTTTCAATCTTTAAGATCAATTATCAAAAACCTAAATTCGTAAAAACTCAACAGTCTTTCAAATCAAAATTTATATGCTTTCATCAAATCATCAATTCAAATGTCAAATGTCGCAACATAAAAAGGTCAAACCCGTACTAACTCAACCTATAAGCATCCATCAAATAACAAATTTGAAATCCATAAAAATAATAAAAAAAACTTAACAAGCTTCATCCCATAGTAAAACATATCAAATCATTCAATTCATCAATCATTAATGCAAGCATTAATAAAAAATCAAACATCAACTAAGGCTAGCTATTTTTGGGATGGCACCAGTATGTTTTTATTGTGTTTGTTTGGCAATTGCAATTGCCTCCAAAGCTTGGAATGGTACATCACTTTCCAAGCAAAGGTTTACACTACATCAACTTCAACTTTGACTAAAAATCCAGCAGCGAAATCTCCTCATCCAAACCCATGGCCCTCAAAAAATCTCCATGTGCTTTGTTTTTCATTATTGTTCGGCAGGTTGCTACCTCGAACAAAGAGGGGCAGCTGTCAGCACCCAATTTTTGCTCGGTCCCTCACCCTTCCTCTTCATACCCTCCTCTTAGACCCTAGAAACTTGGAAACACAACTAGATTAAATTGAGACTTTCCAAAACCCGAAATACTCTCCTTTGACACAACCTTCAGGACAAATAAGAACCTTGAGATCAATATCAACGTCCGATCAAACATCATCCCCATACTTGAAAAACTATAACTTAGTTACACTTTAGTTTTCATGACTAAACTGCAAGGATCCATCGTTCATCACGCCAACTTCCTTTTTAACGGCTCCGATCTATGTGATATTCAAATTTCAACTCCTCCAAAATCAAACCCATCATATCCATTACCTCAAGACGACTAGGAAACAATCAAATAGAGAATCTCAACACAAATCTACAACAACTAATCGCAAAAACATCAAAATCCCATTCTGATGGCCTTGAACAATTACCAAGATCGACCATATCTTTCTGAGATCAGAGTCATCCACTTGACTCCTCAACTTAATCCATGCCTTCCTACCAAATTGTAGCTCAAAATTCCCCGTTTGACCTCCCATCAAGCCTAGATTATATTTCAACAAATTTCATTAATTAAAACTTACCATCCGTCATCCTAACTTCAAGACCAATTAAACCTTATCATTGTATTCGGAGACCGAAAAAGCCCTAGAACGTCAAATTTCATGACCAAACCCCTCCATTTAACCGTTGAAAAATTAAGATTCCATTTTGAAATCTCTAATTGATTGGAAAACCATAAGCAAATACCATGATTTGAATTAAATCAGTTAATCTACACCTCTTATCAAAGATCTATTACTTCCATTAGATTTAGGATGTTCAAAAATTCCAACCCACCAAATTTCATGCCAAACTTCCCCTGTTTGACCCTTCATCAAACAAAGATTCTATTTATCTAATTTTTTTTAAATCAAACTTGTTAGCCATAGATCTCAATCATCCCAACCCTATTTGACCAATCAGAAATCACCAGTATGTTCAGAGACCCAAAAAAACCCTATCATGTCAGATTTCACATCCTAATTCATTTGTTTGGCCATTAAACTAGAAAGATACCTAAGACCTGATAACATCGCCTCAAAATCGGTTTTAGGAGAAGTTGAAAGCATGTTCCTCCAGATTTAGGAAAATTCCTGCAACCATTTCTGTTTTTCTTCGTTAGAGATCGAGCCTAAACAACTCCCGTATTGGGTTATTAAAGCAGTTTGGGGAAAGGGGTGCTTAATTCCTTCCCTTTCCCAATCCTTGGGGTCCGAAATATCTTAGTTGTATGCCTTTTCCATAGAAAACGGATTCACAATCAAAGACTTAAATCAAATTTTTGAAAAATGAAAATAAGGGTCCATTTCCTCTAAAAAATGGGTGGCGATTCCATCTTTTTGAGTCGGCCATGAGCTTCTTGGAGCTCACAACAAGATCTTCTTTCCAATTAAGAAGTAAGTTAATAGTAAATGGTGCTTTTTTGAGTTTGGACAAACTGATGGGAGACGGTAGGAGACATGTTATTTGTTTGCCAGAAGGGTGGAATAGATATGGCTGGTCCAGAGTTGCTGAGGTGTTGCAGGAGTTTGCAAAAAGATGGTTAAAAAGTTGTTACAGTTACAAGTATTAGATAGTCAAAAGGAAAGCCTTGAGTTAATGTCAGGTAGTGCATTATCTGTGCTATATATTAAAACAATGTTGTACACGTCAACAACCCTCTCCTTGCTGCATTGCCTCAACTAAGCAATTTTAGAGGGGGGTAACTTATTCCCTTTCAAAGCTTGGAGCATGGGAATCTCTCCATTTTTCACCCCAAGTAACTAGACCCATAGTATATCATGATTTTAGGAATCTAACCTAATATATTAGGAAACCAATCCCAATATAATAGGAAATCTTCCCACCTTTCAAACTCCCTTATCTACCCCAATATAGTAGGAAATCTTTCCATCTTCCAAACTCCTCTCAAAATTATAATTTCCTTCCTTTTTTTGTCTCCTTTTAATTTTGAAAAAATCCCCTTCATATATGAAAACGTGTGGAGCCACATCCCTCTACTAACTCTCTTCTCCCACTATCCCTTCTCTAAGGTTCATTTCGTAGTAGTGCAGTTCCTTGAACATTGGACTTGAAATCCAAACATAGGGCGATGTAACTGAAACGCTAGTGAGGATAAAAAAGGGAAGGCATATATCTTGACCAGTATACATTAATCTTGGTAGCATGGAACCCATCATGTTCAAAGAGGGTTTTTTGTGTCCCACATGGAACCCAGTAGACATTTATCCATGTGGCAGCCTCTGCGGCCACCTTATCTCTCTAGTCACATCAGCACCATGCGGGATAGATAAGCGCAACCAAGGAGTGTCTCACGTGGATGAGGAAATTAACTCCATCGAGGAAGAGGAGTCATCCCGAAGACCTCGGCGGGTAACCTCATCCCGACAACCCCAGAAGCCTCATCCGAGTAGAACACAGACCCCCGGTTATAAATAGGTAATTTCTGCTTTGGGTAAGGGTCTTTTGGACTTTGATACCTCTGTTTTAACTCTTCTACTCGGACCAGCACTGTTCTTACCTGCTTGGCCTAACCACCTATCATTCCATTCAACTGATTTGAGCGTCGGTGTGTCTACCCAGTGAATATCTCTTTGGGTCTCTGACTTTCCTTTTTGGTTACAAATCCCAATGCACGACTTCGTCCTTCCACCTCAGCATCGTCTACCTAAGATTGGATATCATCAGGTTTATGTACATATGATTGAAATCAACTTTGTCCAAAGATCAAGTCAATGCCATAATTGGATGATACCATTTGTTTCAACCTTTAGATTTGATTGTTGGTTCTAGGCAGTGATACAATCATGCTTCTCAAGGGGTAAGATGTATCAAAGTACCTGTCATTGTTTGTGGTAAAAGGATCATTGTTTTGTTCTCTATTTAGTTATTGTGAGAAGTTCATCTACGTTGTCTTACTGAAAGGTTTGTTCTATAAAATTGGTTATATTTGTTCTGTACTTGCTTCTCATAGAATTAGTACATCAAAAAGAGTAATTTTGTATCCACCATTACTAAGGGTAGTATAGGCTGACGAAGCTCTAGTGCACAACCATTTAGGCTCGGAGGAAATGAATTCCATGGAGGGGCAGTTCTGTATGATTTTTTTTTTTTTTAATTTTCATCAATTTTTGTATTATTCTTTTTCTAATTCTTCCTATATGTCTGTAGCTGGAATGGGTGTTTGCCATGAAAACAGAAATGGGAGAGAGCTTCAACGGTCAACAAACTAATGGAAGTTCTAAGGGAGATGGTCTGTCAATGATTTTTCTTAGGTATATTAAAAACACCACTATTAAAATTGGAATTTACAAAGTCAAGTAAGTGGCATTTTCAAGTGGATTTTGGACGATGATACTGAGATTAGGCATACATACTCACGAGTCATAACTCATCACAAGGGAGGGAGAGAAGAGGAAGGACTGGCTTTAGATGTGACCCAAGTTGGTGTTAGAGATTATTAGTCAAGTAAACGGATTTCAAGAAACACGTTGTGTGTTGGCTAACAAAAAACACAATATTACTGAGTTTTGTATGACCCATTTTCGAATTACCCATATTGGTTACATGTCTCTTAGATATTCTCTAATTTATATTTTGGGATGTCAATGGGTTGAGTTCAGCCAAGTTTGCTTCAACCCTAACTTGATCCTCCGGTATCGCAACATGGACTGACTTGACCTGACTTAATAATATTTAAGTTCCAAATCTGACCCCATCCTTTAAATTGTACTTTTTATCATAAATTTTGAAAACTTAAAAGCCATTAATTTATATTGAAATTTGGTTTATAGGTTTTAAGGTGTCACTTGTTCCATCATTGAAAGAAGAAAACCCAAAATAAACATGAAAAAGAAATCCTATACTTTGAGGTTATGAATTTAGAAGCCATCAAATTACAAGAATACCCTATTTATGTGTAGGGGTCGGGTCAAGATGATAATGATCTTGGATTGGATTTTGGATGTTCTGACCCAGATCCATTTCTGCATCCACATTTTTTTCATTTTCAATTTTAATAATAATAATAATAATAATAATAATAATAATAATAATAATAATAATAATAATAATAATAATAATAATGTGTTTTAAAAATCAACCTGGAGGCCGAACGGTTCAAAACGTGCCACGTCAGCACATGTATGTGTATAAGTATATATATATACTTATACACGTGTATAAATATATATTTTAGCAATAAATAATGTAAAAATATGTTTTAGATATGTTATATGTATTATTTTATATTTAATTTATGTTTTTTTAATTTAATTTTTATTTTTTATTTATAAAAAATATTAAAAATTGCAATTTGAAGCCAAAAAAGGGTTCTTTTGCAAAAATAGCGGGGCAAGGCGTCTATGGAACCTTGGGATGCATAGATCTCGATAAGTTACCCAAAATCAAAAATAAAAAAATCACCCCAATCAGACACTGGAGTGCAAAGTTTTGCATGCATTGAGTGTGCAACCTGTGACCCAGTCACTAGGTCGAATGGGTCAATGGTTGAACTGACCGGATCGGGTGGTTCTTGACCAAGTCAACGGTTTTTAATTGCCTAACCAGTCTTGATTGAACCAAACCCAGAATCCTGGTCGGGTGACAGTTCTAACGGTTCGACCAATTGGGTCAACGATGAAATGAAAACATTGATAATAATAATAATAATAATAATAATAATAATAATAATAATAATAATAATAATAATAATAATAATAATAATAATAATAATCTAAGCCTAGATGGTCGGACATTCATGCTTATATCCGTACATATCGATACATGCATGTTTTTTTCCATACATCATTCCATATATATATATATATATATATATATATATTGGCCACATCAAATGGCCTCTTCTTGTTTGGTTACCCCAATGACGCAATTCTAGAGGGGTGAAAGATTCCCTCTAGAAGCCCATAGAGTTGCCTTCTACCATGGCAAACTCCAATTTTTTTGCCTAGAAAATTAGCAATCTAATCTATCGCGATTCACAGTCGTGACAAACCAGAAACATGACCGATTTTGTTGCCCATTTACTATCCTTTCTAAGTCTATTCTTCATGTTCCTTCCCATCTTTCCCCTATCCCTGTTTCCTTCTTTCCACTTCCCTCACTTTTTTTTTTTTTTTTTGGAAAAACGGAGCCGAAACCCGCCCTCATTCCTCACAGGTAACTCACTATTTTCTACACTGTTTTCTTCTCCCCAATTTCCTAAAGTTAAGTCAATGTTTCAGTTGAATAAGTTTTATCACTTTTCGTTGGATTTATTTCGATTTCCTTAGAATGGCTAGCACTTGCATCTCCCTTTTTTCATTGGATTGGCTCTCAGTTGCATCATCAAAACAGGTATGCTCAGAAATTTTCTCCCTTTTTTTTTCTCCCACTTGCATCTCTTTTTAGCTCTATTATGTTCCTTTTTTAATTTTGGTTAATAACAATAGATGAATAGTCAAAAACTATGCAAAATTAGAGGGCAAATAAACTTAAACTTCATTCCACTTACCTATTCGGGGAAGTAAAAGCGAAATCACTCCACCACTTTTCATTCTAGAAAACAATCCGCTCGATTTCTGTTTATGCCCTCGACCTATAGAATCGAACACCACTCTTCCAGGCACTTGAACTTGATTGAAAGACCAAGGCTGTGTTTTGGTTTTATGGGCGTTTATTGAAAAAATGCCGCCACATCAGTGCCATATAGGCGTTGGCGTTTATTGCATATGAAGCAAAATGAAACAATTGTTTGTGCTGTATTTGGTTCCGTGGCTATTTATTGAAAAAACACCGCCACATCAGCACCACATAAGTGTTGGCGTTTATTGCATATGAAGCAAAATGAAACAGCTGTTTGGTTTCACCATTTATCAAAAAAATGGTAGAAAATTGAAACACTTTGATTTTTGTGCATGGGACATTTGGGGAAACGCCAAATTCTTGTTTCTCCTAAAGTGAAGTCCAACCAAAAAACAAAAACAAGAAACGTTTAAAGTGAAAAGGTATATATAAACGTTTAAAGTGAAAAAATACAAATAAACAGCCTATGCATAAATGCCCACGGAACCAAATACATACTAAGTTTCACCGTTTGTCAAATAAATGGTAGAAAACTGAAACACTTTGATTTTTATGTATGGGGCATTTGGGGAAACGTCAAATTCTTGTTTCCCCCAATGCCCCAACGTTTCTTGAAACCAAATGATGATGTGGCACACTTTAATGGGTATTAATTTGAGGTGGAGTATAAAAAACGTTTAAAGTGAAGCCCAACCAGACAACAAAAACATGAAACGTTTAAAGTAAAAGACATTTAAAGTGAAAAGGTATAAATAAACATTTAAAGTGAAAAAGTACAAATAAACAGCCTATCCATAAACGCTCATGAAACCAAACACATACCAAATATCTGATTTTTGTAGCAGGTTTCTCTGTCTCTCTTGGCAGGAATCTCTGAAACCGGGTAAAGGAGAAAACTCTTCGATCGGGTATTGGTCGAGTTTGTAACATCCTACTTGATGTTACCCAAAATATATTACAAGTATTTCCATAATAATACTTAGTGAAATATCCAATTTTTGTAGTTTTAGTTAATTTATTAAAAGAAATTAAAATATCCAATATTACAAAAATTTGTCAACAAAATTAGGAAATTATCAATATTTTCAGAAATTATTCACTTACCAATTAGTGTTAATAATTATTGTTACTAGTAATTAACAGTAATTACTATCATTAATTAGCCGTTATTATTGTTAATAATTATCTACTGTTATTTCACTAAGTATATATATATATATATGTGTGTGTGTGTGTGTGTGTGTGTAAATACATAGTTTATCAATAAATAGTGTATAATTATGTTTTACATATAATATATGTATTATTTTATATTTTATTTATATTTTTAATTGTTTATTAAAAAATATTAAAAATTGTGATTTGAGCCAAAAAAAGAGTTTTTTTTTGCAAAAAATAGCAGGCCACATAGATTTCGAAGTTACCCAAACTCAAAAAAAAAAAAGAATCACCTGAATCAAACATTGGAGTGCAAAGTTATGAACTTCGAAAGTTTGATCATACATTAAGAATGCAACCCGCATCCTAGTAACCAGATTGAACAAGTCAATAGTTGAGCCATTGGGGCAAACATTTTTTGAGGGTGGATTTTAATAGAATCGGACCCGAAATCAAGGTGGGGTGATGGTTTAGATGATTCAACCGACTAAGTCAATGATGGGTTAAAAACATTGTTATCAATTCGGGTCAGTTTACAAATAGCCAAAGCAAAACTAACTCAACCTAGTCGGGTTGGGAAATTGCTAAACTGAAGTTGGCCGGAGATACTAGAAAGTGACCAACTCGGGTTGAGTTGGGTTGGGTTGGTTGGTTTGGTCGGTTTCATTAGTTTGATGAACAACCCTATTGAAATTAATTATTCTTATTTTTGTATTGCAAAAAATTATTAAAAATAATTTTTGTACATATTGTATTTATTGTATTTTTGTTACATTTTATTAAATAATATTTATTAAAGACTAATTTATTGATTAATATTTATTGCCACCTAACATGGCTTGTCTCCCTTTTCTCTCTCCTTTTTATTAGGAAACTAACTATCACCCACTTTCTCATAAATTATCTCTAACTATCTCTAATTCCTATTTATCTCCTAAATTATCTATTCCTATGTATCCTCTCCCCCACTTTTCATCTATATCTATATAAAGAAAGTTTCAATTAGAAAAATTAACACTCATTTAATTATTATAATGAAATTATGTAATAACTATAAAATATTTATTAGAAACACAAAAAATAATTTTAAAATATGAAATAATATTTATATTATTAATAACTTTATATTTTTATAAAATTCATAATGAAATTATGTAATAACAATATAAATTATAATTGTATGGATTATTCAATTAAATTATATTTGAAATATAAAATATTAATATAACTAAATAATATTTGAAAAATATAAATAAAAATTATTTAAATATTATTCAAATAATAAAATTAAAAATTAAAAATATTATTTAAATATTTCAACAAATAATATTTTAAATAACAAAATATTTAATATTATGTAATAACTTTAAAAGAAATAAAATTTAAATAACAAAAAATTTAAATATTGTACTTATTATTTAAATATTTCTTTAATAAAATATTTAACATAACTAAATTTTAAATAGTTAAAATAACAAAATTATGTAATAATAGTATAAATTCGAATTTTATGGATTATTAAATTTAATAAATAATTAATAATTTAAAAATTAAATAATGGTACTATTTAAATAATTAAATATTATTGTAAATAACTAATTTTTAAATACTCTATATATAAAAAACTAAATGATACCTTATATGTTATTTCAAAAACAAAAAATACATTAAATAATAAAATTGTTATTACTTTAAAAAATATCAACATTACAAAAGTATTATAATAGATTTAATAATATTTGATAATAAAAATATAAGATATAAATAAATTTAAAAAATAACTAACTAATATTATAAATAAGTAATTTTTAAATATTCAAAATATCAACGACATTAATACGAAATTATGTAATAAGTTTAAAAAATTTGTCAAAAACACAAAATTAATCATAATAGATTTAATAATATTCGACAATGAGAATATAAAATATAAATTTTGCATTATAATAGATTTATTAGTTATTGATTATATTTTTGTTATTAATATATATTAAGTAATTGTGCATTTTCACTATAAATTTTTAATAAATATTGGAGATTTAGCTATTGTTATTTGTTAGAGATTATGCTATTAATTTAGCTTAAATTAGGAGTGTTCACTAGGTAGTTCAATTCAGTTGCTAATTGCTTGGCCAACCAAACTGGCTTGGTCGGGTTGAGGAGTTAATTACTCAAAACTAATCGGCCATTAGTGAAAATCAACCAACTCGAGTTGTATTAGTCAATGTTTTAAAAACCAACCTAGAGACCAACCTACTTTTGCATTTGGGTCGCTGTCATCGATTCAATTGTCTAGGTCGAATGGGTTAGACCATTCCATGTTAACACAACTATATATTTAACTTTCACTTAACAAAGTCCGTGCATCGCACGGGTCCCCACTAGATCTAATACCAAGGTAAGGTGACAATTCGAACGGTTCAACCAATCGGGATAATGGTGGGTTGAAAACATTGGTATCGATTTCGGTCAATTTTCAGTTTGGTTGGTTAGTTCAAAAGATATAAACTTAAAAATTGAATTTGGAAATTCAATTATATTTAAAATATTACATTAATTGATATTATTAAAAGAATAATTTTAAATTTTAAATTATAATATAAAATATTTTAAACTAAGAAATAAGTGAATTTTCTCGCTTTCGTATATTAAAAAAATATTTTTGAAATATATATTTATATATATATATATGTATGTATTTGGGTCGATTTACAAATAGCCAAACCAAAACTAACCCAACTTGGTCAGATTGGAAAATTACTGAACCGAAGCCAACTACAAATACTTAAAAGTGATCATCTGACCAACTCGGGAGAAATTGTGTCAGTTTGATTAATTTCATTGGTTTGATGAACAACACTAATTAAAATTAATTCTCGTTACTTTTGTATTACAAAAAGTTGTTAAAAATAATATATAAAATATAAAATTATAAATAATTATTAGATATTTGAAATTAAAATATAAAATAATTGTCTAATCTTATTTATTTCTGTCATTTAAAGTCCATGCACCGCACGAGTTCCCGCTATTCGTTGCCCGTAGTACTAGCATAAATGCATGAAGAAACTCGTATCTTCTCGCATGTGTTGCAAGAGAAGGCATTATAGAATTTGCCACGGAAAAGGAGAGGAACATGATTTTAACCACACTGGATATTTTACCCACAAACCGTTCATCCATACGTGACACTCACATTACCGCCGTGTAATGAGAATATATCTCCACAAATGATATGGGAGATGTTCTCTTCCCTTTCGATAACAACAAAAGAAAAATCATGAAAAAAATGGAAAAGCCTTCCGGCATATTTTCAATGAAAAGTGTTGTAACAAAACATTACATGCAAATATGCATGTTTTTCAAAATCGGACCGGATTAGACAGACTGGAAAAACTGGAAACTGATTTGGTGACTGATTTTATTTTTCCCTAAAACCGAATTTTTTTTTAAAAAACGTTGATTTTGGTTAGCAAATCGTTGATTCGAGCGATTAACCGTTCAAACCGGGAACCAAACCCCTAACCGGTTTGTTCTCTAGATTGGTTTTCAAAACCTTGCAAATATGTATATACTTGTATATATACATACACTATAAGATTTGCGTGTTTGGATATTATCAATGAAGTTATATTCTGTATTAATTTTTTGTTCGAAAAAATTAGAACAAAAAAAAAATGACTTTAGAAACATAATCATGCATGCATGATCATATTATCACTTGCCTACATGGAATATAATTTATTCAATTTCATAAGACATTGCTAAATTTAATCCATTACAATCATTCACCTATTGGTGATTTTTCTAAACGTTATAATAAACATTACATTAATGAAAATATTCTGATAAAAGGAAAACCTTCAAAATTTAAAAAAAAATAAAAAATAAAAACAACAGATGACTAGCATGCACGGTATTTCAAACACAATTTGAAGACATTAAGATACGGCCGTAAGATTCGTTCGTAGCTCGGACTCATCTCGCCTACAAAGAGTCACCTTCAACCCATATTTCATGTACATTGTCAATGCCAACTTTGGCACTACTGGATGATTCTCCACCACCTTCACATGATAACGGTAAATGATCGAAGCAGCTGCGAATTTCATCTGATAGTAAGCAAAATCCTTCCCCAAGCATAGCCTAGGCCCACCATTGAAAGCTGTGAACTTGTAAGCTGATTCGCTCATGAATCGTCCATCTCTCAGCCATCTCTCAGGCTTGAACTCCCTGCAGTCCTTCCCCCATATGCTCTCCATTCTTCCCATTGCATAAATGGCATAGATTACCTTCGTCCCTTTCTTTAGTTTTGTCCCATCAGGGAAAACCTCGTCTTCAATAACCTGGTAATTAATAAAGAAGATAAAAATAAAAAATTTATGCATGTTTATAGATGAGATCTCGAGCTTACTGTGAAATTTAGGTTGCTTTTGGATGGGTTTTAGAATTTGTGATTTTAAAGAAGACCAGAAGCACAAAGTTTGGGGCTTAATACCCATTAGGGAGGGCTGAAGCTTTGGTTAAACTGCTTTGGATGAGCCACTAAAAGGAGCTTCAATGCACTAAAAATTGTTTTTGGCATTAGATTGTTTTGTTTTTTATTAAAAGTAACTCTCACTAGGCGGTGCGACTTGGGCGGGTCCAACCTTAGCTCAACTTAACCCAACCTGAGTTTTTACATGGGTTGGGGCTGGGTAGCCTGAGCCCGCCCGACCCAACCCAACCCAAGCCAACCTGAAAAATATATGTGTAGATGTATTATATTTATCTAAAATACCTTTTTTTTTAATTTGTTTGTATGTATGAATATGTATAAAATATTAAATGAAATTTATGCATATTTTCAGGTAATTTTACTTTTAAATTGGGCTATAAAGTCCAGTAAAAGATAAATATATAAAACAAATTTGACCAATCTGCCCAAGTCCGACTAACCCAACTTGGCCCAACATGAATTGTATTGGATTAAGTTCAGGTAGGGCCTGAATTTATATACTTGGGCTTAACCTCAGTTGGGCCAGGCCTGAGCCCGAGGTTTGAACCTTTAGGGTTGGTCCTCGGCTGACCTTCAAGCCAACCCAACACGCCCCAGTTGTCCCCTAACTATTACCAAACGCTCACAACACTATTTGTGGCCCAAGTTAAGCTCAAAAACAATATCTTATCCAAATGGATCACTTGCCGTTTAATTGGATGCAATGGGCTGGTAGTAATCTATGGGCTGTTGTCAGCCTAGTTCTTTGACAACCCAACCCTGCAAAGTTCCAATTTATGAAACTCCATGCTACAATAACATGTAAATAATCCTATAAACTAAATGTAAAATGCTAATATGAATCCTGATACTTGTATGCTTTAGCACATCCACTAACAAACTCATGTGATGCCAAGAAAACAAGTGAATAGAGAATAAACCCTTAATTTGGTTTCAAACTCAAGTCATGGATCTCTTTTCTTGTAAGTTGTAATGGTTTCCTGTGGCCAAGTTTCTGAAAATAAATATATTTTATAATTAGTCAAACATTGACTTCTCATAGTCCTTGATATGCGTATATGATAATAAACTTTTTCGATCACACATAACTTATGGACAAGCACAATTATTTAATTATATATGTATTCATATATAAATTCCTAAACAAATATACGGATATTTGGCAAGTATAATATAATCAACACATGGAGCAAGCAAGTGACTCATTGACTCATTACCTCCTTGTGATCCACCGGCACGGAAGGGTACAGCCTTAGGGCCTCTGACAGAGCGGCTTGCAAATAATCCATCTTCTTCACTTCATCTGGCCTGAGCACTAGAGGACCATTGCTCTCCCCTTTGTCAGAATTGACCCTTTGTCGGACTATGCAGCAAATCTCCTTCAGGATTTGTTGTTCCACTGCTGGATGCCGATCAAGCAGCCAGAAGAACCAACTCAATGCCACCGACGAAGTATCTCTTCCGGCAAGAATGAAGTTTACACAGATATCCCGCAAGAACTTATCTGAGAATGGCTTTCCGTCCTCATCTTTCAAACCCATGAAGACGCTTAAAAGATCTGATTTCACCCTCTTCTCATTAGAATCCACAGACAGCTCCTTCTTTCTGGTACGAATGACCTCCTCCGCGAACTGGTCGACTTGCCTTATGGATCGCCTGAGCTTCCTCTCGATGCCTAAATCAAGATATCGCATTATCTTCCAAAGAGTTATTGGTGTTATGAAGCGAATCACCGTCGCCTCTGTAGCATCCTCGAAAGCTCGAGCAAATGGGATTTCTGGTAAACCAGGCCTGAGACACCCAGGGTCAACTCCGAAGGCTATCATGCAGACATTATCGAATGTAAGCCTCAGAAGTACGTCCTGTAGGTCGATGGGGACGGACTGTCTGATTGAATCTTCCAACACAGGCAGAAGACGTGAGTGGACAAGCTCGACCAGTGACTCGCTGGTCATGTTACGGAACTCAGCCGAGTGGAACTCAATGCTTGCAGTCTTCCTCTGGCGACGCCAAGGATTGTCATCAACGTTGAAGATCCCGTCGCCGAGGAGGTCACGGACGGTGGTCCGGAAGAAGCCACCTTTTGGAAAACTGGCGAACTTGGTCTTCAGAAGGTGCTCCAGGTTGCGAGGGTCAGCGGTGACGACGCAGTTGACACTGGTAAGCCAAGGACCCCTGAACGTAAAGGTACCATTCTGGCGGTTCAGGACACCGGAGATCCATTCGTATATGTCTGCACGTAGAGCAAGAAGCAAAGAAGGTAACATTCCAAAGAAGGGCCAAATGGGCAAACCATGGCGTTTCTCTTGCCTGAGAGAGCGTATGGCTGCAAAAACAATGAGAGCAACGAAGAGCTCTATTGCTTGGATCTCTGGCAAGAGGAATAGATGCTTAGAAATGAAATCTGAAGGGAGTTTGACGGAAAAGAAGGCAGTTTGGTTGCTTGAGACGATCATGTTGGGGTGATGATGGAGTGGGTATTGTGATGAGGATGATATATCATATAGTTTGTTGTTGTGGTTGGGATGGTTCATGTGTTATAGAGGGATCGACCGGGGAGTTATGTTTCTTGGCGTGCATGGTTGTATGCCGTTTTGATTTGGTGAGCTACTAAGCTGAAATTAGCGTAACTTTGAGATTTTGCGCTGATCGGTGATGGGTTTCCCTTTTTCCTAATTACTTTGGTTGTTTTCTGAAAATTGATTTGATGGGCATTCTGAATTCTCTATCTTGATGTGATGTTGAGTGTCAAAATCGAGTTTCTAAGTAGTTGAAACGCCCAAATGCATTGGGAGATGGGGAGTGGGTGTGACGGATAACCTAAAGCACCACGGCAGTTTCTACATGAAGCCTAGCGCTCTATATAGCATAAATTATACGAATAAACAAATGGTTTACGGCTTGGGCTAGCTTTCGCATGTTAGGTGCTGACCCTTAATTAAACTCTACCGGAAAACCACATATCCAAGTAATTTGTTTTTTATGGTCCAGTTTTATTTCTTTTTAACCTTCTTAAATTTTTTTTAAAAGCTTCATTTGATTGATTGCAGGTAAGGGTGGATTTGAGCCCAACTTCAAGGATTCGAGAGTTGAGCTTGAGCTAAGTTCTGCTTGGCTCTGTTTGAGCTTGACTATAAATTATGTTTTTTTTTAAAAAATAAAAATTATATGTATAAATTATTTTACTTTTTAGACAAAAAATTAAGAATTATAAAAATTATTTAATATTATACATAAAAATAAAAATATATAATAAAAATGACTATAAAAATATATAATTGTTAGCATCAAATTTTTGCTTGGTCCCTTCTTTGATCCATCTCTTATATTTCAGATGCCTGATCGGACAACGCCAGCCATTTTAAAACATGCCAAAACCCTAAGAAACCAAATTTTAGCCTAAATGCCCATAAATCCATTGTTAAATCTACATGATTCCCTTTTGATGGTCTTTATTATGCCACATCACAATACTTGATCCCCGACCAAACTCCATCACATGAAATAAAATCCTTAAACAATCAATCACACAAAATTTCAACCCTAAATTCTTGGATTTAGCCAATCATTCATCAGAGATTTCATTTTGACGCGTATAACATTATGGCGCTCCTCAAACCTAAAACCCATGATCTGTAAATATCTAACACGATCAAACCCTTCCAAGAGCCTCATAAGCCCAATCCATACCTACCCACCAAATTTCATCCGAAAATTCACTTGTTTGACCCAACATCAAGCTTTGATGAATCTTATTGATCAAAAGCTCACCTGTAATGAATCTCGGGGGGACTGATGTTAGCTCCTTACTTAACCCCATTAAAACACCTGGACCAATGAATTTGAGTCTAATAGGCTTAAAGAGCTCAAAATACCAAACAGGCCCCCACTTAAAACTAAGAAAGGACAAAACCTCATTTAAAAGTTTATCAAATTTACGTTTTTTGCCCCCATCAGCCCTAAATACGGGGCTTCAATGTCTGGCATGCCCCAATCCCTCATTGGTTGCACGAAATTCATAAGAAGCATCCCAAACTCAAGGAAATCTGTTGCACAAAGAAGGAATGATCAACTGCAAGCCCTTCTCTTTCAAAATCTTTGCCTATTTCAGTGGAAGAGCTTTGTTGAATCACAGACACTATAACTGGACGAATTTCTGACCCATCTACCTCCCTTTCCTCTATAAATAGAGGCCTAATTCGAGCTTGGGGAGAGAGGGCAATTTCCCAACTTCTATGATACACCCATTCTGCTTGAAATCTTGAAATTCTTGAAGCTAAGCTCATACATACATATATACATATATGTATGTATGTATGTATGTATGTATGTATGTATGTATGTATGTATGTATGTATATATGTATTAAAAATAATTTATTTAATACTAGGCTCGTGAGCCTCACGAGTCGAGCTTCATTGAACTCGAGCTTGACTCAATTAGCAAATGAGCCTACATATTGGGCTCAAATTCAGCTTGAAGCTTGATTTAAACTGAGCCGAGCCGAGCTCAAAAAGCTCGTGAAAGGCTTGGCTCGTGGCCACCCCTAATTGTAGGTAAGGGTTGATCTTCCTGGAAAACATCTATCTTGGCTCAATTTTTCGACGAAAATTCCTTCCAATTGTACATCAATGGTGGTTCCATTAAAGAAGTTATCACTCGAGTTTTTTTCATTTGACTTTCCTTTTATTTAAAAATTTCCAAGTAGTAGATCCAATGAATGTCCGCCACCCGTCTTTTGCATTGGTGGTCTTCCCATGTGTGATACTTAATATTGAGTAGCCAACTATAGTGTGTAACAATAAGATTTAGGGTAAACTGCTAAACCCCCCCCTGAAGTTTCTTACCATTGCTGAAAATTCACCTGAAGTTTGGTAATTGCAATCACCTTCCTTGAACTTTTTGACATAGTTGCAAGTAGATCCCCTTGATTAAAATCCTCTAATAAGAGGTATGACAATGTCCAAAATACCCATGCACTTACTATTGAGGCTGGTATTTACTTTTTTACATAAAAAATAATACAAACTGAACAAAAAAAAAAGAGTTTAAAGCTACACCTTTACCTTTTATTGATATGAAGGAAAATTTGGAAAATAAATCAATTTTGGAATGGGGTACCAGGTAGCTATTGATATAAAGAAAAAATTTGGAAAATAAACATTTGGTCAAAAGTAACTACATGGGTGTTTTGGACATTTTCATGCCTCTTGTTAGAGGATTCTACCAAAGGGGTCAACATAACAGGGGAGGTGTTAGCAATTTAACTCTAATATTTATTTACTAGCGGGGACCTGTGTGATGCACGAGGATTTTTCAATAATTTTAAGTTCATTTTGCATTTTTGGTAATTTTCAACATTTTTTTTTGCATTTTTTGGTGTGTTTAATATTGAAACTACTTTTTGAAACTATCAAAATAAATAAATTGATATTTTTAAATCAAAATTACTATTAATGCAAAAATAAATGTAAAAAATTATTGAAATTTCAAAAATAAAAATTACTGACAATGTCCAAACAAATAAATTGATACTTTTTGAAATTACTTTTCCAAATATAAAAAATTTAAAAAATGTAAAAAAATACTACAATTTCAAAATCAAAATTACTGAAATGCAAAAAGAATCAAAAAATAAAATTATCTTTTAATGTCATTAAACAAATTTTATAAACATAATGTCTAATAACATCATAAATTAACTCAACATTGTTACTAATCCCACAATGCAAATATACAAAAATTGCTTATCTATTCAACTAAATTTTATTTTATTTGGAATTTTCCATTTGAAGTAGATTCTAACACATAAGGTTGATACTTTTTAGATTTTCTTTTTTGCACCCTAGCGAAAATAAAATCAAACTCTTCTCAAACATATAGGCTGAATCGTTGTCAATCCTTACATTGTATGCATCAATTGATATAGTATCCATAGAGTGTATGGATCATTCAAAAATGGGTCACTTTTGTGTTAGATAATGTATGCCCTTAGGTCCAATCAGATTGATGTCCATAAACATTTACCAATAAATGAATAAAGTACAATATTGTTTTATGTTTTTATTGGTGTGTTTCTATGAATTACTCTTTAAACTGGACACTTTTGAAATTAGACTTAGTTGCCTTTGATGTGCTATCTAGTGAAATCCATCAAGGGTCAAATATCTAGGCATGTTGGGGTAGTTTAGGAAATCACCTGAGAAGGTGATCATAGTGATAGTATCGGCCCCTTTGCCAAACAAAGTGAATATCAAGGTTTATACTCTCTTTAATGGAAACCTAAATTGTCGGCGGTGGATTTCAATTGTATTTCAAATCTGATTTGCAAAAATGTAATTATATGTTATATTATTATTTTATAAAAAGATTTTAATCCCGAGATCCATTTGAATAGAGAGTATGATACTACATTTTGTAATCAAGGAAGAGGTTCTTCCTTGTGGGCAGCGTTTTGATGATTATGGGCTGATAGGTTAGGTGTAAGAGACCATTATAAGGTTGATTATGTGATAGGCTTTATCTTACATAAGACAATTATACTTGTGTCTTCATGGGGTGGTTGAATCCAATAATTATTTATGTATAAATGTTGGGCCCAAACTGAGCCCAAGCTAATTGGGTCAGGGGTTCACTACCCCTGAGTAATGAATTTAGAAGTGGGGTTGAATCCTTATGAACTTGCGTAAAACCTTTATGGGTCCCGCGCTATACAAAATTTAGGCCCAAAGTGACCATGCAACACTTTGGATGTGAACCATTAAAGAAAATGGGTATGGAGCACCTATTTTCTTCAGAAGATAATGCTTATCAATTAAAGATAAACTTTTAATCCAAATTTGATTTGGATCAGCTTCTAATTGATTAGGAGAGTGTTCTATATAAGGACTAAGAGGGGAGGGACAATTTAACCAATTCTCCCTCACTCTCTTGCTCTCTTCTCTTCTCTCTTTCCTCCAAAAAACCCTAATTCGACCCAGTTGAGGTAAGGACTGATTTCCATAAGTTATCTATTGTGTTTTTTCAAGAAAAACATAAGAGGATGACAATTTCACATATCTATTTCGATCAAAGCAAATTGCGAACCACTTTTTCGTTGAAACAATGTTGTTGAATCAGCTTCACGTACACATTGTGCCATTTTCAGTTGGAGGCCATTTTTGGGACTGATATTGGGTGTGAATTCCACTTTGGGAGCTACATGTTGAGGTCTCCATATTAGGTACAATGAGTTTTTAATTTGAGTTTCAAATTTGGTCCGATTCAGTGCAAGATCGATATTGAAATTTGAGATTTCAAAATTATTAGGAAATCGGTTCTCAGGTGGTGTTAGAATATTTTTAAAATTCGGCTAGCCACCAAAACTAATTCAGCCATGTTTATTCTGATTTTTGCCCTTCCAATAGTGGTATTAGAGCACTAGGTTAAGTTCTTGGACTGAACCAAATCATATTTGAATCAAATGTCCAATTGGCATGAACTAGTCTAGCTGATTTGACCTTGTCAACATAAGAACTAAGAATTCGGTTCTCAGTTTGGGACCAATGATCTGAAAATTAATCTTTATATTTTCTGACATTTTTTTGGAATAATTCTATGATGAATTCTTGGGCTAAAAGTGTAATGGAGATTGAATTGTTTATTGGTGGCAAGTTTAATGCAGACCATGCGATTTTGATATTCATGGTTCGTAATAATTATTTTTGTTTTAGACAAAAAGTATTAGGGTTTTTTTCCTGATTTAAGCACTAGAAATTAGGTTTTTCTAAGTTTGTTTATACTAGAGATCAAGCTAGAGATAGTAGAGGATGATGGAGTGCAAGATCGAAATGGAGATAACAGATCGATGGATTCCTGTAGATTATCCAAATTAGATTCGTACCATCACACAATCATGAATTATTCCTAGTTATTTCATTCGATTATTTTGATGGTTATTTTCTGCTTTGATCATGAATGATATCTGTGAATTTTTAGATCATAGTTCTTTTTTAATTAATGCATGTTTTGGACACCAAACCCTAGGCCAATTTGACCTAGTTTTGGTCCACCCTACATGGTTTTTTGGGGATTGTTAACAATCCCTTAGATTACTGATAAGTTATCAATTTTGGACATTGGTCAATGGTTTGATGGGCCTTTTCATGGACCAATTCAGCCCACAATTGTGAAACCTAGTTGGGATTAGATTAAAGCAAGATAAGCCCATTTAAGTATGAATTGCTATATGGGCCAAACTATATCTTGCAGATAGGCCCATATACTAAGTCAAATTTTATTGGATAAATGGGTCCAATAATGGATTGATAATGTGTTAATCTAAAGGGATATGGGTTTTACAAGTCTTAAGTTGATTTTGATCAATTGTGTGTGATGTGTTATGTAAATGTGATTCACACATGAGCCATAAGTGTTTGGCCCTTGTAAAGATTTTATGTGGCTCTGTACTTCCATTAGACTTGTTCATGAGTCGGGCTTGGGCTTGGCTTTTTCCAAAATTTGAATGGGGCCTGGCCCAAAGCCCAAGTTCGACATAGTGTAAGTTAAGCCCAAAGCCTGACCCGTGAACATGTTTAACGCTAATCATGGTTGAATGCATATCATTGCCATGATGTCAATGGGTCATTGAATGATCTCTCACTTAATGGGCCCTTCTCTTGTTTTCTCTCTAAAGAGGGAACCTCACAAAAACCCTAGCCTATTTAGGGCTTACTCAAATTTGACTTTATGAAAGTATGTGGGAGCCACTACGACAAGACCTAAAACTGACATAGGGAATGATATAATTGTTCCTTCATCACTGATATAAGTGCTAGATGATAGGAAATATCATAATATGACAATTTTAAAGGCCTTCAATCATTATCATGAAAATGGGCTGAATTGGTGGACATATATGCACCATAAAATTGGGTTATCTATTTCACTAAGATGGTTAATTAATTACTTCATTGGATGATAGGGGTAGGGGTGGATTCGAGCCGAGCCATTTAGTATGAGGCTCGAGCTCGATTTGAGAAAAATGTTTTATAAAAATAAAAAAAAATTATATATAAAAATATTTTTTATTTGATATTTAAAAAATTTAGAATTATAATAATTAGTTATTATTATATATAAAAATAAAAATATTATATATATAATATTTTTATTATATATATTATTTTCTATAATTTATTATTATTATTATTATTATTATTATTATTGTTGTTGTTGTTGTTGTTGTTGTTGTTGTTGTTGTTGTATGTATGCATGTGTGTATGTATGTATGTATGTATGCATGCATGTATTTATGTATGTATGTATGTATATGTATGTATGTATGTATGTATGTATGTATGCATATGTAACTATTTGAGCTCAGCTTGCGAGCTGAGCTATATTAGGCTAGAGCTTGGCTCAATTATTAAACGAGCTTATAAATTGGGCTCAAGCTTGGTTGAAATTGAGCCAAGCCGAGCTTTCCACGAGCCGAGCTCGAGTAGCTCGTGAAGAGCTCAGCTCGTGGCCACCCCTAGATAAGGGCATCATAGACCCACTAGGAGGGGCCCAATATGATGGGCCAACACTTATTGATTAGAAAGATTTAACCTAAAATGGTTATGAACTTTGTCTAATGGAGGCTAAAAGGGAAGCTCATGAGACATGGGTGGATTCATGATCTTTCATAGAAACTGATGAGATTATGCAGTTGAAACAATTGACTCTATGCCCTTATGTGATTTTCCACATTTTGAAAGACAGTAATAATGTCTTCATCATTTGGATAGATGGAAATTTCAGAGATGAATAAATGGAAATGAAACCTAGATAAAAGTCTACTTTACGGTATATAACATGAAAAAATAATTAGGTCGTCGACTAAATACTCGTGCAATTTGTCAGAAATAGCACACGAATCATTTGCCAAGTTGCTAGATGATAATTGATTCAAATGACCCAACTACGCAGACTGGATTCGCAACTTTAACCTAGAACTCACGTCTGAGAAATTAAACAAAATTGCCAATAAGAAGGTTCCACAACGTCCTAGTGAAAGAGTTCCTAATGTTAGAAAGAAGGAATATCAGGAATGGGAGGAGAAGAACTCTCTTGCCCGTTGTTACATCATCGCCTCACTGGACAACTCTATTCAAAGACAATTTAATAAAATAACAACTTGTAAAAAAATCTAGATTGCTTGAAGGCATGTATAAGGTGCAAAATCGTTTTGCATGATAATAGGTCCTCAAACTGTTGATGACTACTAAGATGTCTAAGTATTATTCGGTTCATGACCACGTCATGAAGATGATAGGGTTCATAAATGAATTGGAGCCTCTCAACTTCAAATTAAATGGTGATACAAAAATTGATGCTTTATTGAATTCCCCTCCCATGTCCTTTAATCAGTTTGTCTCCAATTATAACACGAACAAGCTAAAGCTAACTTGCAATAGCTTGACAAGATGTTGTAAAGGGAGAAGAACTGATTAGAAAGGACAAGCCAGTGGCCATGCTAGTTAAAGGAGGAAAATCTGACAGGAATATATGTAAGGATTTAGAAGAGGCCTCAGAAAAAGGCTAGCAAACCGGTAGAGAGACATTATGCCACCTACCATTTCTAATTAAGGCCAAGCTCTAAGATGGTATTCAAATATAAGAAAGATCTCACATAATAAGGATAACACATGTATGTAAGATACAGATATTGTGCAAACTGTCACAATTTTCTCTAATACACGTATGTAAGATACATATCTAATCTCTTCGAATATATACAAATATAAATAAAAAATGAACCAATAATGATCAACATTTTTCAAAAGTTCTCTCTCTCTCATGTTGTTATCAATTCAAACATAAAGTGTTGAGTTCACGCTTCATTATCCCTAAAGGTTGGTCGCTTTCATCTTTCCGCCTCGGACTGCCTCAAACCCAATAATGATGTTACTCAACACATGAGAAGTTTTATTTTTTAGGTTTTTTTTATTTGATTTTTTAGTTTTTTTAATGGGAAAAAGTGAATTTTTGAGTAAATATAAGACAAATATAATGTCAAGTCAAATGGAATTTCAAATAGAATTAAGGGAGGGGTATTATTTGTCTAATGACATCATTTCGCATGGGAGGTTTAAGTCCTATGACAAATCACAAGGGAGGTATAAGTATTTAGGAGAAATATTAGGGGAGTTTTAAGTCTTTTACCTTTAATTTTATTAACTAATAATCTGAAAGATGTTAGTTTTTTTAAAGGTCAATGTATTGAGAAGGGGGATCATCCCCCAAAGCCATAAATCTCCTAACCTTAGTGCAAGTGAGATTTGATCATAAGCCTCTTTTACAACCATAAGAGACCTTACTAACCAACCGGTTGACACTTTGGTCGGAGATGTTTAAAACTAAGTTAATAAAAAAATCTCTATTTATTGAATATCATAGAAATCCTTTATAAATATATTGAAATGAATAAATTATTTTTCAAAAATAGTAAATTAATTTTCAATAAATTATAAATTTATGAATAACTAATTACTAAAAATATAAAAAAAAATTCAAACATTAGAATTTTTTGGAGTACCTTTCACTATATTAAATTACAGAAAACATGAAAATTAGCATGGTTTATAAACGATTGTTGACCTAGATGGCCGGACTATTTCGCTCAGAAACCGTCTAGGCAACCAATTTCATTTCACCCCTAAATTATTCCTTTGCCAAAAACCATTGACTAGAGGCATGCTGCCCCAGGCAGTCGAACCGTCAACCTGTTCAACCTAGACACTGGTTTTTGGTTATTTTTTAATTTTAATTAATTACTTTTTATTTTTATTTTTTCTAATTTGCAACTGCCATTCGCTTGGACCATTCGGTTTAATTGCGGATCCAAAAACCGGTGGCTAAGGCGATTCCGGTTTTAGGTCAGCTTTTAAAACATTGAAAATTAGTTTGGGGACATCACTAAATCAAAATTTCCCAATAAATATCAACAACCAAACTAAATTACCAATCATTATGGAAATTATTAATAATTACCAAATGTAAACTCTCAATATTAACATTTTTCTCAATAATTTCCAATTTAATAATTACCAAAAAACCAATGTAAATTACCAATAATTAATTATGAAAATTATTAAAATTTTTAAATTTGATAATTTTCAAAAAAATATTAAATTTTCTAAATAGTTATGGAAATTATAAATATAGTTAAAAATCCCTAATAATTTTTCAATTTAATTTTTAACAATTACCAAAAAATGTAAATGAAAATATCAATAAATAATTTTCATGACCAAAATTGATTTTCAAACTAAATAATTTTCTGAAATGACCTAAAAACTACTGATTTTTTTCTGAAAAATAATTTTCTGAATTTTATCAATTTTAGATAATAACTAATAGTGACCCATGCAATGTACGGGCTTTGTTAAGTGAAATTAAAATGACAATTTTATGACATTCTTAATTGAGCCAAATTGGTTTGAATCCAGCCCAAGTTTTATTTAACATGAAATAATTATTTAGAAAATATTTTAAACAAGAATGGAGATATGTTTATTATACAAATTGGTTGTTAACTTGTATTAGATCCATAAATTATTCTAAATATGCAAATTTAAGAGGTGCTCCATTTTGTTTTGTAGGAAATTTTCAAGGCCTCTAAACATTTTAAATTTGCATAATAAAATAAAAATTTTGACTTCTCAAAATTAAACAAAGCAATATATCTTTTCTAAATTACAAAGAACTAATTGGCATATTCTACAAATAACTTAATTTGCTAAGTTAATTTTGTAATGTAATACATATACCAATTGTTATGTTGATTTTTTGTTATATTTATTGTTATAACTTGATTAATTAAGCATATGTTAATAATTTAGATTTTTATGGTAAATTGATTTTTTTACTTTAATATTTGAAAGTTGGGTTAGTGATGATATTATACAATTAGTTATTTTTTTAACTTTATTACTATAATAAACCTTTGCTTATTTTCATTTTTATATTTGTTGTTTTTAGGTATTAAAGAGTCAATCAAGTTAATGGATTATACATCTATCGATCTGATAATCCTTTTTTTTTCCTTTTCTTAAATACATTTTTTATTAATTAATGTTCAATCTAATACATTTTTATTAACTTTATCATTATAAAGGCCGTGTTATATCTGTTACCTATTTGTAATAGGGAACTAACATAGGCAATATCTCATTTAAAGTTGATATGTTATCATTACCTACATATACATAACATTAAAGCCATATAGGCCTTAATAATAATAGTTTAATAAAAATACATTATACAAAGCATACAAATGGGCAATGAAAGATTAACTAAATAGATACATTAAAATTTTATTTTAATAAAAATGGTTCTCTCTCTCTCTCTCACAGTCGACATGGTTGAGGATTTAATCCTCTATATATATCTTATCTAGTTTCGAATTGAGTATGGCCCATTTGTTACTATCAACACAAATTTCTTGTCTAGAAATCCAAAGACAGAAAAATAATGACAAATATCAATTTTTTGATATTTAATGAAATGGGATACAAATCTATGAGATTTGATTTCTTTTCAATGCAAAAACCTTCGATTATTTTTTATAAAGATTCAATCGGAGGGCTTGAAAAGTTTGTTCTCAGATGAATCTAGAAGTATACATGATCCAAGAGTTGATGAAGATTTCTCCTGAGTTAGTGCTTGTAAATCTTGTAGTAGTTTCACCTTAGATGTCTCTTATAGAAAAGCTTTAAGGATTTCTTGGGTTGTAGAAGAACTCTAGGGCTTTTCCTAATGAAGGTCTCTAGAGCTTTCTTCTTGTACTCACAAAAATCTTTTGTGAATTGGAAAAAAGGTCATTTCCTTGTGAATGAAAACCTTTTTATAGAAGTGGGTTGTGAGAGTCTTAGTTGGTCTCAACCTTCTTGGTGAAAGTTTATTTGTTGGAGCTTCAACCAATCGCCTTCAACTTGTGTGGCCCATGTGGTTAGGAGATAAGATTTTCTCCTTATCTCTAGAATTAAGGTTGGAGTAATCATTTTGAATAGGATTTACTCAATTTTAAATTTTTGTCTAGATTACTTTCTAGATAACTTGGGGATTTTAGGGACTCTTTTAGTGTTTAGTGTTCTTGTGTTTTTTGTTCTTGCATTTCACTTGTGATTATTTGTAACATCTAGTTATTTATCTCATAAGACAACATTCACATTCACTCACATGCTAACCCATTGAACTAGGAATTGTAGAATCCAATTCAACTTCCTCTTGGGTTTGGCCTTTGGGCAACATGTTGTTTCTTATAAATGGATATACAGAATAAACTAGTGATTAGACAGTTTTATAGAGCATTATAAGGTTTGTGTATTGGGCCATGATTTTATCCAACAGTTTAGTTTGGACTATGAGGGCACCTTCAGTTCAATTTTGCACCACACTACAATTTAAAGTGTTCTCTCTCTTTCTATGACGTTTCATTGTTGGATCCATCAATTAGATGTCCATAATGCATTCTTACATGAACACTTTTCTGAGGATGTATATATGTATTAGTTGCAAGGATTTATTAACCCTTTGAAGCCCAATCATGTCTATTATCTTCACAAAAGCCTCCATGCTTAAAAAAAGGACACTTGGGCTTGGTTTTTTCACTTGGCCACCTTCCTACTGTCCCTTGAATTTAGATGCTTTATTTCTCACTACAAAAAAACAGGTTTATGCCGGCGGTCTCATGACCGCTGACAAATCTGTACAAAACTGTCGGCCTAGGTGGCATCAATTTGGGCTCTTAAATTAAGTATGCTGGCGGCTTGTCAGAATTGCCGGCTTATCCTTTATTATACTGGCATTCATAAACCGCCGGTAAAGTAAAAAAATTAAATAAATAACTTTTAAATATATTATAAATACCGACATTACAAACCGCTGGTACAAGTAAAAGCAGACCGCCAGCATGATTTTCAATTTACATGTGTGCCGATAGTGTGTAAAGCACAGGTATAGACACAAGGACTGCCTATGTAGGTTTTGTTAAAAAAAGTCATACTATTTTAGGTGGCGGTCGGAACCGCCGGCTTTAGTTTGTCAAAAATTGGCATGCTCCTTCAACCGACGGTCCAGACCGCCGGCCTAAATTTTGCAAAAAATTATTCTGCTTCTTTTAGCGGCGGCCTGAGCCGCCGGCTTAGACCATATCTAAGTCGCCATTTTAAGCCTTGTGTATAGCTACGCCGGTGATTAGATAACCGCCGGCTTTGATCAATATTTTTTTATATTATATTATTTTCAATAGTTTTGTATATCTACACTTTATTGATTCACCACTATAATACACAACTTAAATAAAAGTTTAAATGTAAAACTCAATCTATTAATATAAAGATTAATCATTATAACATCGAAAACAAATTGTTCAAATACAATTTATTGTTCCTTTGATCTCTGACTGTTACTGTCTTCTTCCCCTGATCTTTGGCTTCTACAACCTTCTTCCTCGTATTGTTCATCTTGCTAGAATAATTGGAATGTTTCAGGGCAATCATCTGATCTGGGTTGAGTTTGATGAGAGTGCAATCAGTGGAGCACATGCCTTGATGTCGTAGGCTTCTCTGTCGGGAGAAATATGGTCTTAACCTGCATGACCAAAATCAAGAAATGCCACCTTAGATCAGAAAAATGAGGCAATAAGTGTGACTACAATTGGAAGCTGTAAGCCTCCTGTGTAAAGCACAATATCTGTGCACAGTTCCCAAGCAGCAGTAAAGCGGCCAACGTCTTTACCTGAATCTGAGTACCCAACCATGACCTATCAACAATAACATTGTAAGTTTCACTAGCACTAGGACTTGACAAACAGAATCACTATGCCTTACTGAACGTCATCTTCCCAGTAGCATTTTGTATATTGATGCACCCATAGCCTCAAAGTGTCAAAAGTTAAAGACAGCAGACATTCATGACTAACTACATGACTACTACACAGGCCATGGAGAAAAGTGAAAGGGGAATGGAGAGAATGAGGGCATAAAATTTGGATTAATTGAATTCTAAAGGAAATTTGAAATGGCTATAAACACAGTAGCTTCAGAATAGAGGGCTTGCACATCAGAAAATTGCATTTCCTAAGTGCATTCCCAACAAACCTTTCCGCCATGCACGAGGCACCACTGTTGCAGGCATACTAAAATAAGGTTAGATCACCAGATTCTCACTACAATGAGAAAGCCAAGTGAACATGACCTCATCCTGCAACACTATAAAGACCACAAACAAGTGCATAGGAATTGCCTTCGAATGGCATCTGGTTCTCCATATGTTGATATAGCAAAAATACAATAATGCAACCAAATGTCCACAGAATATGTGACAGCCACAACTGCTCGCTCATATACCTCCACAACTTTCTCAATAGAACTCAGATGCCCCTCATGATCAGCATATTTCTTCCAGTAAAATAACACAAAGGGAACTCTGCTAAGAAAGTATCATAGACTTTCCAGATTTTTTATATGTCATCCTGCATACAATGAAAAATTATTTGTCTTAGACCTGCTAGAAACAAAAAGATTCTTGAAATGCAAATTCACTTCCAATGATACCATTAGAAACTAACATATTGTGTTGAGATCCCCCTTGGTAAGAAATTTCATCATGGCCTCCTCCTGTCTCTAATGTCATTAAATTGAACTTTTGATGGCTGCAGTTTGCAATAAACCAGAAAATTTGGGAATATATGCGTTTAAAGATTGTGATAGAGGCATCATACTAGCATTGTTGTTTGGACCCATTTCAACAATGGAAGAACTGATTACCTTCCTACCAGGGATGTGAGCTAAACCCCCAAGTTATAAGAATTTAGTGGGGAAAGGGGATTAATGCAACAGTGGGATGGCTAAAAAAAAAGACAGTTACAGGGGGGAATAACTGAGCATGTCCTTACCTTTTCAAGTCTGACCAAAAGGTGAAAGAATAAACAACAAAGGGGGAATAACTTAATTCATGTTGAAGAATCTTACTACAAAACAAATTTTCAAAAAGATAGTCAAGACCCTAGATTAAACCTGGACTGTTGAGATATACTTTCTCAAGGATTTTCTAAAAGAGATTATAGAAGAAGCATGCAGACATAAGAGATCAACTAACACCACTCTCCCATATGAGTCATCATTAAATGCCTCCTTTATGTCAAAGTTTTGGCACAGATTAGCTCCGCCCATATTCTATTTTCAGTTTAAGCTAGATCTGAGTGTTCTAGGGAGGAATTAAGTATCTTTGTAAGCTCTGTCATGAAGCCATCTTCAATTGTTAGATTACTTTCAGCATATCTTTTGTAATCATATTTTCCCAATTTTATTTATCAATAATTTTCCTTTTTTTTTGAATTATTTGGATAATTTGATCAAACTCATTCTAAAGAGAAGAACCCCAACTCTCCAAATTACCGGCATACCAATATCAAGTTAAATAAGAAAATGAAGCAGGGATTTTCTTTTGAGGGAACCAAGTTAAATAAGAAAATGAAATTGGAAGTATAGAAAGTAGGGTTTGGACAGAAATGGGGCAGGAAGTATGAAAAAGAATGAAATGTATACAAACAAATCTAGTAGGCAAATCTAGCAAGCAAGTATATTAATAACAAATCCCGATAGCAGTTCCTAATACACCACAATTGAAGATCTTTTCAATCAGCATTTTTAATGTATCAACTTGATAGAAAATCTAGCCAGTTAGAGTTTTGAAGTAGCACTCAACTTTTTCCCTAACCAATCTTTTGATGCTTCCTAGATCAACCAAATTGGCCCAATTCCTAAACAAAACCTGCATTACTTTCATAAGCTGGCAAATATAGAATCAAACATTGTTTTTTCCTTTATTTTAGTTCTGCTTACTAGCTTGGATTAATCTCTAATTTTGTCAGATTTTTCAGGGTATATAATTTAACCAGCCTCCTTCCCCCCCCCCAAAAAAAAAAGACCATTAGGCTATATTCAACCCTTTCTCTAACTAGCAGCCCCCCAAGACACACTCTAGTGGTTTCCTTCTTAGCATAATAAGGCAACTCAAGGTAAGGAAAGAGAAATCAGATTAACCTATCTCGATGTTGGTATTACTTTAAATGGTATTTGAACCAAAAACATTGTTTTCTCCTTCAGTCTCCTAAAGAAAATAAAAGTTCAGAGTGTGGTAATCATGACAACTTGGGATCATTCTGCACCCCCAAAAGAATGTCATTAAACTGTATTCTGGCTGCTCCCAAGACCCTGCATGGGAAATTTGACACCTGTACATTTATACTTTTCCAAATATCATATTGAACTCAATTTACATAGAACATATCCAGTTTCTTGATGCAACATGCAGTGAAGAAGAAAAT
>NW_010729300.1:735486-746310 GCF_000365185.1 Nelumbo nucifera
GCAAGACTGTCGAAATCTACCTATGATCGGTGACCAATTGATCAATCCGAACCCTTGAATCAAAATTCGGTAAGACTGATTTCTCTTGTTTGTTCGTTGCTACTTGCTTTCTTGTTCTTTTAGAATTTTTAATTATTTAATTTTCCCACTCTATTATATTGCGCATTCGGCTAAGAAATTAATCCTTAGCTCCCTGTGGGATTCGACCTAGTACCACTATTACTACAAAAAATTTTATTACGGGACTAGCATTAATTTTGAGGGCTTCGACAACCTGTCACTTGCATCATTTGATTAGGATGATAGTTTTTGGACCCTTCTTGGTAAAGGTAATTTTAATGTCAAGTCAGCAGAATTTGGTGTATTTAGAACTGAATTGTACATGTAGGAATGCATGCCTATCTAGATTGCTTTAAATGATTTCATTTATGATACTACAGTTTTTTATCCTACCCTTAATATTATTTACTTATATTGTTTGGTGTCAATTTATAGGATTAATTATACTCATAAGGAATTTTGTGTGGGCTGTGACATCTAGATTGCTTTGGAAAAGGATGTAAGTAACAACTTCATTGTTTAATTTGTTTATTATTTTGGCTATCTTTTCTAATATTGGAATGCCATGAATTGTGCTATGGATATGCTTTATATGATATTGGAGTGCCATGAATATGCTAACGGGCATAATGAGGAGTTTTAGGGATTACATGAATCCACCACATAGATGCGTGCGTGTTTGTGTTTTTCTTTCTAATTCTTATGTTAATAATCTTTATATGGTCATGAAGAATATGCTAATCCATGTGGGTTAATTCTAATGTTTATAAGATTAATTGATATACCCTCCTAATGCCATCTGTCCATGGGGCAGATTCAATCCAAACTAATTGCCATTTGTCCAATGTAATCCCTTTACTGACCTGCCTTCGGAAAGAATATGTTTCTTGATATAGCATGAGTTTGTCACTTCAAATTGGATTTTTGAGCCAACTTGGTGGATTGTTTTTCTTGTATTATTTGTTCATGCTTCATCTGACCTCTACAATTATTTATTTATTTTTTGTTTTATTAGGTTAAGGTTTTTATATCTCCACTACATTAAATTGAATTTAATCATTTCATGTGAATGAAATGTACATTATCTATTTATTTACATAAACAAGATAGGAGAAGAAAAAGTGAAATGTTGCATGGAGGTGTCTTTAAAGAATCTATGGAGTGTACCTACCCAATGCATGTTTAACATGGACACTTCATCCATTTATGGGAGTTCCATGTATTCACTAGCACAGTAAACCCATGCCAATTCAGATGGCCCCAATCTGTCATATGGCCTGAATTGGCCATACAATCCCTCAATGTAGCATAAATAGGTGGGAACATCTAGAAAAAGAAGCCTATTTGGCCCAACTACATATGAACATCAAACAACATTCCCAGATAATACCAAACCACCATTTTGCAATCACTGCATTCCCAGGTAAGGAACTCCATGTGGCATAAATTGGGGGCTAAATCCTTTTTTCTTGTGGTAATAAACTCTGAAGCAGATGGTGTGTACAAACTAAACTTGACAATTAAGGTAGATCTCCTTAGAAAGCCCACTATTAGAAAACAATTAAATGAAAATTACAAAACAGAAAATTGGAGATATATGAAGTTAAACAAGGATCAGTGGGTGTGGGTTGATGTAGATACAGTTATTGGACCAGCCCCATGCTATATCCAAAGAATAGTTTGAAATTATACATTTCAAAATCATGGATACATGAATTGATGAAAAGAATCCCATCACTCCATTAGGTAGAAAAATAACCCTTCAGTACCTTAACCATGTGCTTTCTCAACATTCTCACAAGTATAGAATTTCTACATTTTTTTTTTTGATAAATAATGATTCAGTAACAGAATTTATACATTCAGTTCCAGTTCAATAAAACAAGAAGGCCACTTGGCCTTCATCTACAGGTTTTGCAGATAAGGAATCAGAGAGGTTTTCTCTTTTTGTAAGGCTATCCCCACAACTCCAGCCAGAAAATGCTAATAAAAAATTCCAGCCAAAAATGTTTTAAAATATCGAAAAGTAATGAGTTTGTATTCCATTAAGGGGCTATTGTTTGGTGCTCTGGTATCACCTTAGGCTGCCAAACTCGAGAATGCAGGTGAGAGCTTCCACTTTGTGCAAAAAAGGCCATAAGGTTAGGTCTATAAGCAGTCCACCCCTCCCAAGACCCTGGATAGCCATGTCCAACATTTGGTATTGGCCCTTGAGTATGTATTCCAATATTTACTGATATACTACTTTGTCTCAAATGTATTTAAGAGTGCAAGTACTGGAGGAGGGTTGGAACTGATTCCAGCGAACTAGCAATAATGGTGATAAAAAGTAGGAGTCTTCATGTGGGGCTTCTTGGCTTTCCTCAAACAGGTAGTGAGCAAAATATACGTGTACAGATGAAGTCCATTAGAACCACTTGTACTTATTCCTGGAATCTTATTGTTATTAACTAGGGGAGAAGACAGGAGGAGCCTAGTTCCTCATAAAGGGTGCTTGTTTCTCCTGTTCTTCTCCTGTTATATAAATAATTATATATTATGATAACGATAATAATGGTATTAAAGGCAGCTTCATTGCTGAAGCTTCTTTTGATAAAAAAATTATAATGTTAGATTGATGAGTCAAGGGCTTGAATAAGAGACTTGTCTCATCCATTGTCTTTTCTTTCACAGGTGAATTGGTAGTGTAGTACTGTAGTAGTAGTAGTAGTATAGGCTTAAAGGAACAGTTTTTGCCTTTGACAATTTAAAGTAACAGACTAACAACCTAAATACCTAAACGATGCAATTTCCAAACTAATGCATATTTACATTGATAATAAGATGTAAAAGTACATCAATAAAAAAGAAGTAAATTTGCATTCAAGTGGGCTTTTGATAAAAAAAGCATATGCTTTATTGAAATTCATGTTTGCATCCATTACAGGCTTACAGCTAAAAGTCTGTTTGGTAAGAAGGTAAATTTGTTAGTGCATTTGTATAAACCCCATTTTCTACTTTTACCTTGTTGTAAAGAATTCAGTGGGTTTTAAAGAGATTTAAGAAGAGAGAAAGAGGAATTTAATGAGAGAGTGGAGAGGTTAGAACTTTATTTTATATGTGTTTGTACAGTACTCATTTGTATTTGTACTTCTTCCAAATTGAGCCTTTAACTCTAATTGTTTTAATTCTATAAATAAATAAACCATGTGTGAGATAGGAGACTAGTGGGTGTTTGGTGTGAGCATTGAGGTGAAAGGACTCTTAACCTGCTTCTTTCCTCTATATAGGTATGGGCAGATCTAGGATACCGAAAAGATATAATAGTACTGAAAGAGCTTTGAGGAATCAAATCCCCAATACCACCTGGTTAATTATCATCTTTTTTATGACATGATTGATTGGTCATAAATTTTTCCGATATCATAGTTGAACCTTATAGACAAATTAAAAAAGTAGGAAAATTCTTGAGATGCTTCCATAAATCAGAGATGAAAAATGGAGGAAAAATACTTGAATTATATGAGGAAAAATCATGTCTAGTCCTGATCCAATTAAGTTGTATTTGGCACTACTGTTGTTATAACTTTTAAGATAAGTGCTTCTTTTTTAGAACTATTTCAGGGACAATAATTAGAATTTTGAACCACTGCTTGGACATAATTTTAACAGAGAGGTGTGATAGGTTTGATGTGGACAGAAGGAGGAAACACATGGCCACTGGCTAGTCCAGAGGATCCCTTATTTAATGGTTAATTTGAGGTGGTGTTTGAAACCAATGTCATTCCTCAGAGGTGTTTTCTTAGAGAAAACGGTACTGCATAGGCATGCCATTTTCTCAGAAAACGTTTTTTTTTTTTCAGGTTTTCTATTTGGTATCATTGCTGGTTGTAATAAAGCAAGGTTCTTTCTTGATCTAGGATTGGTATGCACAGAAGAGAATCCAAAGGAGGGTTCCACAATCTCCTCTGCTGTACACAAGCACACTAGACAAAGTTCAGAAAGAATGGATATTGAAAACAAAATTGATGCAAAATGTACAAAAAAGAAAGGGAAAGATACCATAAAGTAAGAAATCAAGGCAGCAAATGGTAATGCTCCTAAGGAATGTTTCTAATGTTTCAGGAACAGAAAACACCAAAGTATTCCCTTGGAACATCATTGATTACTGCTTAAGTTTCTCTAAATCTCTCTAGCAGAAGCTTTGTAGATTTCTTTTGTTTCTCTAATCTGGGTCACTTTTTAAAGTTATTTTTAGATTATTAATTTATGGTACAATAATTATGTCTAGTCATAGCTATTTTAAGAGTTGTTAGATTGTTTACAGAATATAGAGAAACAGAAGTTGCAATCATATCACTTTTCTCGTTGTCTAAGTTTAGAGTGTCAAAACTTATTATTTCAGTTGATTTTGATATTATATGTGTATTTCAGTTATCTATCCAATAAGATCAAGATATTGGAACCCAATGAGATTTGAGAGGATCAAAGCCATTTTACTAATGGAGTGTTGATAATTGACAAGACTGCAACCTTTCTATTTTATTATCCATTTTGGAGTTGCTTTTGGTTTTGGTTCATTTAATTTTGACTTAGATTGTTAGTTGACATTGTAAAGTTATTTTAAGAGTTAAAGACCATATTTATCTGTCCTTATAAATTATAAATGGGTTTAGTGGAGTTTTGGTTTGAACTGTTATTATGACCCCCCAAAAAATGATTAACCCTATTACAAATCAATCAATAACCAAAAACAACTTAATTGCAATTGGTTTAGGAATTTGAAGAAACTTGATTTCTTCCATGATTTATTTCCCTTTTTTCCTATCGGCATTATTCCCTCCCGCCCTCCATCCATACTACATTTCACCTTTTGTTCCTCATTCTCTATATTTGCATATAATTGATCTGTTCTATCTCTCTAATTTCAGGCTTTGCTTTCTTCTCCCTTTTTTGATCAGTAAAGAAGAAAGTTTTATTAATTCAAAGAGAGGATTTTAGTACATCTGGTTCAGATATTACAAGCACCCAAATACACAAGATATTTTTTATCAATAAGAGGAGGTTTTATTAAATCTAACCTCAAGTATTACAATAAGGTGCCTAGCTGTCCCAAACACATAAGATTTGCATTTGCTTAAATTCTTATTGATAAAATCTTAGTTTTAAATTATTATTAGCCAACTGAGTTTCACCTATTATTCCTAATTCTCTATTTTCTGTTGCATATAAGTTGATCTGATATTTAAGAATGGAAAAGCAAGATGAAATCTTCAAACAGTTTAGACAAACTTCTCAGTGCTTGGTTGGGAACAGTTTTCCTCTTCTTCAATATTTTTAGCATCTGGACCAGGCTGTGAGTACCTGTTTGTGAAGGCCTTCAAGCCATCTCTTTTGGCTTTGGGAGGTTGAGCCCACTTGGAAAACTTATAAACTATGTTTTTTAAAAAAAATGTGGAGAGCCAACTTCTGTCATCGTACAGCCATTTAAGCAAGTTCTCTAGACAAACCTACTTCAGTAGCTTCTTCAAGGCAGCTAATTCAGAGCTGCTATGTGTGTGTCTGTGTTTAGTACAAAGATGTTGAAGGGTTGTTTAGTACAAATTGGATGAGATGCACCACAAAGAGAAAAAATATTATGGCAAATGTGTAAGGGGTGCTTTGCTATGGGGGCTCTAGACAAACCTTCCAAGCCTATCAATATGTATATAAATTTCCCCGGTGGCATTGTCACCGCTGGTCTTGCTATCTATGACACGATGCAGTACATACGTTCGCCGGTTAGTACTCTGTGTATTGGCTAGGCAGCGTCAATGGGGTCTCTGCTTTTGACTGCTGGCGCCAAGGGGGAGAGGAGGTCGTTGCCGAATGCTAGGGTTATGATTCACCAGCCCTCTGGTGGCGCAAGTGGGCAGGCTAGTGATATCACAATCCTTGCAAAGGAGATTCTGAAGGTGAGGGAGAGATTGAATTTGTTRTATACAAAGCACACGGGGCAGAAGATTGAGAGAATTGAGCAATGTATGGAGAGAGACATGTTTATGTCATCAGAGGAGGTGAAGGAGTTTGGGCTTATTGACGAGGTTATCGAGCATAGGCCTATTTCTCTGGTAACTGATGCAGTTGCTGGCACTGGTGGGAATAAAGAAAAGGAAGAGGTACCTAACTAGATTTTGGTGGTTAAATTATTATTAATTTTTCTTATCTATTGGCATCAGGTATGGGATTTTGCTTGTCATTACTCTGGTTTTAACTGTGTAATTTATTTCTTTTCTATTGATATCAAAATATCATTACTCTGGTTTTAACCATGTAATTTCAAAATTGGATCTGGCTTTTGAATCAGTTATTATAGATGCATCGAAAGGGAGTGCTGATTTTAATGTTTATACATTTACATATATGGTTAATATTGGTGGTTTTGGGACCATAAACAGGGTGGACCATAAACAGAGAGAGTGAGCTAGTAAACAAAATTATTCAACCTCTGGATCCCCCATTCCCTTTTGATTTACTTGAGCTTTTGCTGCAATTTTGGTTTAAAGAATGAGAAGGGGGTATTCTTATGTAGAAGAACGAACATGGGGATTGATGGCACCACAAGAAGATAGAGAAAAAATATGATAGAAAAGAACCACACATACAAAACATAAAGATTGTATTTGGTTTCCTATGATGCCTATGTCCATGGGTGAAGATGAACAGAACAATGTACTACAACTAAATTTGGAACACAAGATGCAAAATTATATAGAATCCCAAGACTCGTAATCAAGAAACATTCACCGAAGAATCCAAGAAAAGTCTAACATTCAAGACAGTCTCTCAGTCTGTCTAGGACAAAGTCTTAACTCAATTCAACTCAACTAAGCCTTGTTCCAACTATATGGATTGACTTCATAATCCCTGTTCCATCATTCCACTCTGTTTAGTGCCACATCTATTGCTAAATTATGGGCTCTCAAATAATTTCTCATTATTTTTCTTTAGGATAAGTAAGGTATTGTATTGTAAATTTGCAATGAAAAGCAAAAGTATATCAGCCCGTGTACGTCAAGGAGTTGTACATTGGGAATATACAAAAAATTGATTAGTATTGCTAATTGCAAAGGGAGAGTATCTGAGCAAAAAAATCCGAGAAATGAATGACACTCCCTAAAATAGCTATAGTATCAAAAGCCAATAATAAAAAATTCCTTTAAATCTATATGAATGTAAAGGGTAAGGTGCGGGGTTAGCCCTCTTAAGGACAGATTCCCAACCCTCTTTGATATTGCTAACAACAAGGAATGTTTGGTGTCAGAGGTGTTTTCTCAGGTTGGAGGGGCAGCTGTGTGGTGTAGGGGTGTTCACGGGTCGGTTTCTTGGGATTTTCCCAACCGACCCGACTTGGTCGGGTTAGCTAAGGTGGGAACCAAAACCGACCCACTAACAGGCCAAACCAACCTGGTCGGTTTGAGTCAGGTTGGGTCGGTTTGGGTCGGTTTCGGTTTTGCTCCTCTACAAAGCCAAATAAAATCTGAATTAGTTGATAATTTGATATTCAAGAGTCCAAAATAAATCTAAATTTAATTCAGGTAAAGAATAAAATCAATAAATTCTTCATGTAAAAACAAGTGCCAATAATGGGCCTTCTAGAGTAMAAAACTWGGTAAATCTAGGTAGGTAAATCAATAAAATAAAAATTTAGAAACCTTCTAAATTCTAATCTAGGTAAAAAACTAAAAAAAGACACCTAATTGAATTCTAATTGTAATTGCCTAATGGGCCTTCTAGAGTTCTAGTTCTAGTAGAAGTCTAAAAGTAGAAGACTATTAGGAATTAGGAAACTACTCAAACTAGGAAGTAGGAACTACCAAACTAGTAGAATACTAGTTCGGTTCGGATCGAGTTGGTTTCGGTTTTTACGCAAGAAAACCGAAACCGACCCGAGATTTCGGTTTATATATGGGCCCAACCCGAAACCGACCGGTACAGATGAAAACCCGATCGACTCGGGTTGGTCGGTTTGGTCGGGTTGGACATTCTTATGAACAGCCCTAATGTGGTGTTCTAGTTTTAGAAGGATCCTGAATGATTGGGAAGTGGAGCAATGGGAGGAGCTGATGCAGATGCTGCGTGAGGTAAGGGTGGATAGTACAGGGGGGGACAGGAGGATTTGGGAAAGGAGAAATCAGGTTGGTGGCAGCGGCCAGCCTTGTGTATATTTCTACACATTATTCTTTTATTAATCTATCATTGAAGGTTCAATGTTTCCTATCACAAAAAAAGTAACTTTCAACTTTATTAGCACGTCTTCAGAGCATGCCTTGTTCTGAAAAGTACAAGAGTTCTATTTGCTCCAAATGGTCCATGTTGCTTCTACTACTAAGGCTACAAACATGCCGGTGTTTGTATTAGGACACTACTGATTCAGGGGAGTATCCTTTCACCCCAAAGCTTTGAAAAACAGATGCCTAAAGCTTGTGATAAAAATGCAATGCAAAAAGAGATGGTTTACGGAATCCAGGCCTTCCGTACATTAGATACATGAAGTATTAACGAGATCCATTCCTCTCCTGAGAAGATTCTCTGCAGTTGGGGAGTCCCCTAGTGCCGCTGGCCATGCTATGAAGGAGACATTAGAGGGCATATAGGGGACCCAGATTTTTGAACTTGGGAATGAATCAGCTGATTGGGAGCTCAGTGTCTTGTACAAAGACTGCACTGAGAACAAACCAGATTTATCCCAGGTCCAAACTCTCTTGTTCACCTGATAAGCAAAGGGAACACTTATTGAATCTGTAACAGTTTGATGAATGAGCTATCTTCCCAACCATTTAAGTTTCTTCTGAACTTAGGGCCCCAAACATAGAATTGTTATGAAACTCATAACTGCCAGTAATTATGTGCTGCAAACATAGAATTATGTGTTTCTCTATTATTCTCCTATATCATGGGCTCAATGCATGTTAAGCTGACTTTGATCTCCAGGGAACAAAACACTTGGCAGATGGGTTAGCTAAATCTGGTGCTCATGGAGATTTATTGATTAGTGACAGTGTTCTGACTTCGTAATTTTTGCTTTCCTTGTTTTGCATCTTGATGTACATCTTTCATGTACCTCTTTTCATTTACTAAATTCTCAGTTACCATTTGCTCAAAAAGAAAAAAAACAAAGGAAAAAAGAAATACTTGAATGGGGCATCACCACACCATGAGTCCAGACAGAACTTGACTCTTTTACCCTTACCAACTTTATATTTGATTCCCTATGAAAATACAGGTGCCATCTTTATATCTTTCCATGGAAAACACAACTATAGGGTAGAGAAGATTCACCTGGATCCCAGCCCATGCTCCTAGTGCCTTATTTTACAGCAACAACCTGTCTCCAAAAGCTTTTTGGTTCCATATTGAATCTTCATAACCAATTAACAAAAAGATCTGTGTTCATCAGTTTTAAATGCTTGATTCCCAACTTCCTTTCTTCTTTGCTTCACAGCAAGTTTCCAATTCACCAATTCCATCCAGTGCACAAGAAGTTTTTTATTTTAGCTTCCAATTTCTTGGCACCAGTTGACCGGTTTGGTTAACCATCGGTTCGGTTTGTCTGTTTTTTATATTTATAATATATATTATAAAAACATGTAAATATATAATAAAAAATATTATATTTTAAATAATAAATAATATATTATATATTATAAATATATTTATATATATAATGCATATTTATTAATATTCAATATATAGAAAATATAACATATTTATAATATACATAAATATATATAAATATATGTACACCGGTCGGTTCAGTTAACTGCCGGTTTTCTATATTGGTTAACCAAAACCGAACTGACTGGTTCGGTTAACCAGAATTTTGGTTCAGTTTTGGTTGGTCTTTCGGTTTTTCTTGCTTACCCCTAATTAAACATCTTAATGATGGGATCCTAGATAGCATAAGAATTGCACCTAGCCCCCACCCGTGAAATGAAATAACTCCAAACTATTGGAATCAGAAATAAGTCTACTAAGAACATCAACTATAGAGAAAAAGGTGAAAGTGGATCCCCTTTTTTGATACCACGCTTTGCAGGAAAGGAATCTCTAACCACACCATTCACCGAGATCGAGTAACGACATTGCTGGCCTTATAGTCATTTTATAAGTTGATAAAAAGATAATCATTTTATAAGACTGATAAAAAGATAATCATTTTATAAGACTTACTTTTAGCATGGGTGGTATTTTCCTATCATCGAACTCCAGATTAGAGGTGTAAATGATTCGGATCCTTGTCCAATTTGATTTCAAATCTGATCTGATTGTGTTAGATATGGATATCCCTTAGTGGATTTTCAAATTGAATCAGATTAGGAAATATTATCCATTTGATTAGATAGAATTTTTTTTTTTTATGAATGATAAAGCATTTCATTATAGATTTTTTAAGATGGCTTTACAACTGATACAACGTTTAGTTTTCCCAAGAGCCATGAGATGCAGCCTCAAAAACAATGTAAATTACAGTATAGCCCAGAATAATTGACCCATATACAACCCTTGTTTAGCGAGTAGGTCTGCCAGCCCATTTGCCAATCTTCTCTCCCACTGAACTCTAACTGTTATATTAGAAGTTAGCCATTTGAATCTTCCCAACGCCCCCCTGAAAGGCCAAGCTGTTGTCTCTGGTTCTTTTGTTAGACAATTTTGTATGCCCTTAGATTCAATCAGAATGATGTACTTTATGAGTTTATTGTAAATGAATAAAAGTGCATATTTGATTCATGTTCCCTTGGTATG
>NW_010729300.1:747485-759885 GCF_000365185.1 Nelumbo nucifera
TAGGGTCTTAATCCTATCCACTCAGAGAGTCCAGATCTGAATATGATTCAGATCTACAAACCTCTCAATGAGATTAGGAGAAAGCTAATCTAATCTGCAGATAAGATAAGGGTTTATCCCTTTCACCTAAAGAGAAGTCTTATCCAAATATGATTTGGATAAGCTGCTCCTAATTGGATTAGGAGCTGATCTTTTAGGTTAACAAAAGAAGGGGGCGGTAGCCTAAGAGACACATCATCAAATTTTCTTTAGTGCTGAAATCAAAAAGAGAGAATTCTGCACCCTGCGAATATTCTCTTGTCGCCTCCCTGTTCTTCCCGCCCTGTTTTCCAGTTCGATCTCCAGTTGTGGGAGAAGTCAAGATTGGATCATGATATCAGTTCTTTGAGAAAGGATTGAAAGGAAGTTGTGTTCACGTACCATTCTACTGATTCTTGCGAAGGACAGAGTTTTTGGGGAAGAACACTACTGATTCTACTCCATCCTGCACTGCGCCATCTTCAATGGGAGCAGTCTTTGGATCCTTCCTTGGGCGTGAACACCTTCGTTGGGAGATATTACTTCTCCGTATCAGGTATAATTTTCTCCTACTCCTTTTGGTTCAGATCTGGTTCAGTTTAAGGTTCAAGAATGATCCTTGAAAATATGATTTTCTAAATAGGGAATGTGATTCCCAATTGAAGGGAGAGAAAAATTTTTGAAATTCGCCCCTTATTCCGCAATCTTCGGGCGTCCATGGGATGGATCTCTCATCCCTTCATCTTTCACCCAACCTATTACCACTTTGGAGTCCCCTTCTATGATCAGATTTCTGAGGTTCATCTCTTTAGCGATTTGATCTCCCTGTAAAACAGCTTGGACCTCTGCACTAACCTCATCTCCCACTCCAATTGGACTAGAGAATAAAGCCACTATCTGGCCCTTTGCATTCCTGAATACTCCCCCAATCCCAGAGGGTCCAGGATTACCAAGGTTGCTCCCATCAAAGTTTAGTTTTGGGAAGCTTTCTTCTGGAGGCTTCCAGGTTATAATAGGTTTGTCCTTGACCAAAGAAGTTTTAGCAACTGATTCCCAATTTCTCCATATGTCATCAAAGGAGATAAGTCCTTTATTTAAGGCATTAACTCCAAATTCCTCTCACTAAATTGTATATTTACTATATATTAAATAAATGAGCTTTGTGGACTTTTTCTTGATTGAAACACCCATACTATTGAATTTGGTCCTTTTTTAACTGTGAGGGTAGAAAATGTAATTTAAGCTATTACTTTGTATTTCATTCAATTCTCTCTCATTAAGGTGTTAACACTCATTTTATTTCTTTATATCCTACAAAGTATTTTTGTTTCTCACTAATAAATTCTACTAATTAAATCTATACCCAATAATTTTAATAATACAAACTTATGCTTTGAAAACCAACTTGAAAACTAAATTGTCCGTTTGTCTATTTGGCAAATATATAGTTCAACTATCCAAGTCAAATAGATCAACTAAATAATAAAGGTTTAAAAATAAACCAAAATATAAAAATTACAAAATAAATTTAGGAACAACTCTAAAATTATATATATGTCATGTAAAGCAAAAATAAGTATGATAAGTAAGAAGTATTTTTATTAATGATGGAAATGAGATACAAAATTTAAATTGACTAAAAAATGAAACCATGTTCCTATTCAAGTGGTGGATCAATGGCTCAACCTTTTAGGTCAAATCAATCACCCACATTGTCATAATTAAATAGCAAAAGTTTTTAAAAAGATAAAAGCAAGATTTATTAAAAAATAAAAAAGAATTGTAGAAAACATTTTGGGTATAATATTATGTATTTCATCATATTAAAAAAATAAGTGTAATGAATAAGAGTCCTTTTTATGGATGTTGGAAACAAAATAAAAATTTAAATTAACTCAAAAAAAAACTATTTTTCCATCTAATTGGTGGTAAATGACCCATATGGGTGCAAATTGGGTGGGCTTAAAATGACCCATATGGGTGCAACTTGGGCCTCGGCCTAGGCCCAAGTTTGGGCTTTTCCTTTTTTTTTTTTTTTCTTTTGAGACTTTGAGCCAATCTTGACTACATATATACATGCATACATATATAAACACATTTATATATACATGCATATAGATACACGTACATTTATGTCAAATTTTAGCGCAATAATGATTGGCCAATCCAAGCCCAAGGCCAACCGTAAGTTCACCAAAATTTAATGCGGGATTGGCCTAGGTTGGATAGATCAAGCTTGATCTTGGGCTTGAGCCTTCGGCCCATTGTATAGGGTTGGGCCTAGGTTGAACACAAACTGGGCCCCAACTTGCACAACTTGCACCCTAGCGTTCCAACCCTTTGGGTAAAAATGGATTAACCAATTATGCTATAATTAAATAATAAAATATAAAAATAGATAGAATTACAAAAAAAAAATATAGAAATTTATAGAAAAATTTGATATATATCAAATACTATAAATTTGTCATATTAAACAAAGATAAGTATGATAAAGATAAATACGAATTGTTTTTACAATTAATTATGGAAATGGATTAGAGAATTTAAAATTCGAAAGCAATGACATCATATTCTCTTTCAAGTCAAATAGGTCAACACGTGATGTCTCAATTATATAAGAAAAAAAATAGAAATAATAAGTTATAGAAAATACAAAAAATTGTGAACATTCTAACATGATATGTTTATCATATTAAACAAAAGTAAATATGATACAAAAGAACTATTTTTATTAACAATAGAAATAAAATATAAAATGTAAATTCACCCACACCATGCTTTAATTACTTATATTTTTAATGGGTTCTAATAATGATATTGAAATTATTATTGTTATCTAAAATTGTCACATGCAATGCATATGTGCATTTACTAGTTAAAATAAATTTAATAACATAGTTTTATTGATTTACTAAAAAATTGGTAAAATAATTTTATAAAAAAATATATTTTAAATAATTAATAAAAATTAACATAATAAAAACAATAAAAATCGATGATAAACTTAGCAAAAGTTATTTTGTTAATTCAATTGAAATGAATTAATAAAAACATAATTTAATTAAAGTTAATAATTTTTTTTTTAATTTAACTTAATAAAAAGTAACTATCCTTCTCCTTAATCACTTATATATATATTTGACAAGACATAACCAAAGAATAATGTTAAGATAGTTAGGGTTCAGCTTGACCTAATTAGAAATGTTCTGGAACTCCTATTTAAATGTCACTTAACAAAGCTTGTGCATTGCTTTTAAGAGTAACAAAGTTAATAAATTGTAAGTAAAATAGTAAAAATTAACACAAATTTATCTAACAACACATAACCCAATAGTTTGGGTTGGACTTGGTACCACTATTTCTTTTACCTACACTCGTACATAACACATGCCTTACTAATGATTTAAATATGGATAGCATATATCTACATAAAGATTTGTAGGCCCATGGCCCATTCCATTACTTCCGAGATTCTAATACATCAACTTTCTATAATATACTCCTCCAGTACTCAGGGAAACTTTACACGCCAACCTCACAGCACATGTTGTTGTCGATGGGAAACATTCCTTGAATTCATGTTGTTATTCATAGGGAGATGTTTTCAATACACAGTTGGGGTGTGATTTAAATCGGGATTTACTCATTGCAAAGAGCATCTCACACCGACCTCACAGCCTTATCCCATTGTGTATTGGGAACATCTCCTTATAAATAACAATACAATGTATGGGAGGTGTTCCCAATGTGTAGTTGAAAGTCATTGTGAGGAGCAGATCCAGACTTGTTGTGAGGTTGGTGGAGTGCTTTGTGAGAAGCAAATCCAAATTCGATCTGAATCTGGATTTGCTCATTACACCAACCTTAATTGGGATTTACTCTACAAAGAACAATACAAATTGAATTGGGATTTGCTCCTTACTAGGGGTGAGCAAATGGGTAGATTCTACTCGGAACCAAATGGAATTGGCCTCGAACTGACCATATCCAATTTGTTATAGGGTAGGGTTTGGTTCCAAATTCTTGGAATTGACTCCTACCCAAGTTGGTTCCAGGGTCTAGGGGTTTACCCTACTTGAATTGACCCAATGAATTGGCCTTGGTTGGCCTTGGTGGGCCTTAGTGGAACTAGCCTTGGTTGGCATTAGTGAAACTGGCCTTGGAATCAAACTTACATTGAAATAAACTCCAAAATATTTTTAAGAATGTGAAGATTTGAATCCAAGCATCATTGTTACACAATCCATGGTCTTACTTACCATTTAAGTAATTTGATCATTTGTTTTCATTTTAATATTTGAATGTGTAAAATAAATAATGTAAAAGGTAATATTTACAAATTTTAAATTATAATATAATAAATTTTAAACTGTATGTTAATATATTACAATAATCTAAGTATTAAGTTACTCAATTTAATCAATAAACATAATACAAGTTTTAAATTAGACTAGCAGGGACCAGTGCAATGCACGGAAAATTATGAAAGATTTAATAATTTTACTTTTCATTTAATGTTGATTTGTAAAAAATAATTGTTGTTAATTGAATATGAACAAATATGTTTTAATAAATTTAGTTTTATTAATAATTTGTAGTAATTTTAATAATTTTTATTCTTTTTATTGATTTTAAATGAAATTTTGATTAATTTTAAAGTAAATAAAGTAATTATAAAAGCTAACATTTTTATTAATTCCAATAATAATTAACAATTATATAGGAATGACAACGGGGTGGGTTCAGGGCAGGGCACCCCATCCCTTTCCCTGGCCCATTGTCAAGACAATCTACCCCATCCCCGCCCTGTCCCTAGTGTCACGCGGGTTCAAGGCAAGGTAACCACTCCTCAATGTTGGGCGAGTTCAAGGGCAAGGCACCCCACTCCTCATCAAGGATGGAGAATTCTCAAATTTCCCTGCCTCGTCCCCAGTATTGGGCGGGTTCAAATAGACGTGTAAATTGGGTCGTGTTGGGTCGGCAAGACACGACCCACATGTGGCCCGCACAAAGTGCAAGTCGTGTCATGCTGGCCCACGAGGCGTCCCAGGCCGTGCCTTCCTCCTCTAGGATAATTTGGAAGGTCGGTTCAGCACGGCCCACGGCTCGAGCCCGCACGGGCCTGTGTCGTGCTGTGGGTCGGGTTGGTCCATGGGTCGAGCCTTGGGCCAGGCCATGCCACACACCAAGCCAAGTTCAAGGCAAGGCACCCACTCCCGTCCAAGGTTTTTAAAATTGGACGGATAGGGACCCTTTCTAGGGTCAAACAGATGACTCGCTCTGACAAAAAAAAAAAAAAACAAAAAAAGGCCAAAACCTGTTGTCCGGGTTAACGGTTCGACCGCCTAGGTCAGCGGTTTGCTAACCAAATAAACGGTTTTTGGACAAAAAGTGGTTTTGAGGTGAAACGGTGTCCGACTCCCAATTTTTTTGATCTAACCATCCAATTTGATCCAGTTTTGAAAACACTATCCCCGTCAACCCAATATTCAATTTGATGATAAAACTGATCAAAAGGATATATTGAGTATCAACCACACGGTAAATTTCTAATATAAACTAATCAATAATTTCCTTTTTCCAATATTATACTAATTTATCTTAATAATTTGTGTAATTATTTGTTCAAATTATAGTTTTCCATTTCCCATAGTCATTTATTTTTAATAATTTTCAAATTATAGTTTGTTTAAGTCTTTTGAACAAACAAACTAAACCGAAAATAGACCCAAATCGATACAACCCGAGTTGGTGGGTTTTCGCTAATGGTCAATCGGTTTCGAGTGACAAGCTGCAGACTTGACTAAATCGATTTGGTTGGTGAAACAGCATGCAAGTGAACTGAACCAATCATTGAACACTCCTAATTTCAACTAAATTTATAGTCTAATCTCTAATAAATAACAATAGTTTAATCTCCAATAATTATTGAAAATTTATAACAAAACACAATCTTTGAAAATAAGTTTATAATGAAAATATAATAGATATATAATAAAAATACAATAAGTACAAAAATATAATAAATACTGAAATCATACTAAATTAGTCAATAAATAGTGTAATATTAAAATAATAGTTTAATCTTTAATAAGTATTGATCTATAAATTATAAAAAGTATATAATTACTAAAAATAAATTTATAACAAAAATACAATAAATACGACAAATTAAATTTCAATAGTTAAATAATAGTTGTTTAATCTCCAATAATTATTGATAATTTTATTTTAAATAACAAAAATAAAAATACATTTATAAATAATTATTAAAAGCATATTTATAAAAACATAATAATTACTGAAAATAAAATAAATATTAATTATATTAAATATAAATATATAATGAATATACACTATTATTGTAAAATTTTTACTAATAAATATAATTTTGTTGATAGTTATTTTCTATAATTATTAATTGATTTAAGTGAAATTAGTTATTTACAATATTATTTACTTATTTAAATAATATTTTTATTTAAATTGTTAAAAATATTAATTATTTATTGAATTTAATAATCCATAAAATTATAATTGTACTATGATTACATAATTCGTTATGAATTTTGTAAAATATTAAATTATTATTAATATGAATATTATGAATTCTATTATAATTATTTTTCTACTTTTAAGATTTTTTTTTTAATTTATTACATAATTTTGTTATTTTAACTATTTAATTTTTTTTCATGTTATATATAATATATAAAATATTTTAAAAAAGACAATAATATTAATTTTAGTATATATAATTATATAATAAATACAGATTAAGATTTTAAAATTATTATTAATAAATGTTATTTTTTTGAAAGTTATTTTCTCAAATTATTACTTGATATAAGTGAAATTAATTATTTACAATATTATGTAAAATATTAAATTATTATTAATTTCAATATTATGTTATAATTATTTTTCTACTTTTTAGAATTATTTTAAATTTATTACATAATTTCTTTATTTTAACTATTTAAAATCTTGTTATGTTAAATATTTTTATTTAAAATATTTAGTTACTTAAATACTTAAATAATATGTAAAATATTAAATTTTAAAATATTAATTATTTATTGAATTTAATTATCCATAAAATCATAATTTATACTATTATTACATAATTTCATTATTAATTTTGTGATATATTAAATTATTATTATTTTAAATATTATGTTATAATTATTTTTCTACTTTGAAGATTTTTTTTAAATTTATTACATAATTTTGTTATTTTAGCTATTTAAAATCTAGTTATGATAAATATTTAGTTATTTTAATATTTAAATGATCTACAAAGTATTTAATTTTTTTATTTTAATTTTATTTATTTAATGCTATTACATATTATTAAATATTTGAAAAACATTTAAATTGGTAATCTAGAAAAAACATAATTTAAATTGTTAGTACATAATTTTGTGATATATTTTGTAAAAATATAATTTTTTTTTTGTGTTTTGAATAAATATTTTAAAGTTATTACATAATTTTGTTAGATTATTTAAACAATTCTTAATTTTTTAATCCAAACTTTCTTTAGATAGATTTAGATAAGAAGTAGGGGAGATGATAAATAGAAATTATGGATAATTTAGAAGATAAATAGGAATTAGAGAAAAATAAATTATTAATTTTGTTATTTTGAATTTTGTTAGATAATTAGTTAATAAATATTTAAATATTATGTTATAATTATTTTTCTACTTTGAAGATTTTTTTTAATTTATTACTTAATTTCGTTATTTTAACTATTTAAAATCTAGTTATGATAAATATTTAGTTATTTAAATATTTAAATGATCTATATAATATTTAATTTTTAATTTTAATTTTATTTATTTAAACCTATTACATATTATTAAATATTTCAAAAACATTTAAATTGATAATCCGGAAAAAAAATAATTTAAATTGTTAGTACATAATTTTGTGATATATTTTGTAAATATATATATTTTTTTGTGTTTTGAATAAATATTTTAAAGTTATTATATAGTTTTGTTAGAATATTTAAATAATTCTTAATTTTTTGAATCCAAACTTTCTTTAGATAGATATAGATAAGAAGTAGGGGAGGTGATAAATAGGAATTAGAGATAATTTAGGGGATAAACTCCCTACTAAATTAAAGATAATTTTGGAGATAAATAAGAATTAGAGATAATTTAGAAGATAAATAGGAATTAGAGATAATTTTTGAGAAAGTGAGGGATAGTGGGGGAGATAGTTTAGGAGAAATTGTAGGAGAAGAGATTATTTAGGTTATTTGGAAAATGAATCTCATTGATTGTTTCAATAATAACATAAAATTAAAAATAAAAAATTCAAAAAAAAGAGAAAATAGATAAATAACTTCTCTCAAAGGAGAATTATGCTGACATGGCAGGACCAGTTTTAGTATATTATATATATATATTGATATGATGATTATTGAAAATCAACATTTTAATGGATATGTTTATTTTTTTAAGAGGGAGAGTGAACATATTCCATGGGTAGACCTTAGAATGCAACCCATACTCACCCCTATTCTTTACACCTTACGGCCCTGTTCGGATCTTCTATCCACGGCTACCCACGTCTCATTACCGCTGTATATTGAGAATATCTCCATGTTACCATTGACGGAAGATGTTCCCAATGTACAGCTGTTGTGTTTCTTGTGGATAGGAGATCTGAATCCACACAGTCCTTAGACCAACCTCACACACATCTCGCAGCCGTTAGTAAATCTGATTCCCAAAGAGCCTGCAGATGTCTCTACAAACAGCAGTACGAATTGCCTTCTATAATATTTCGAGGTTCTCAAAAACTCATTTTGAACAGAAGGCATTTCTATCTCCCCGGAAACCCTTAGCCATCGGGAATGTGGAACCGACTTGTGAGTATAAAGCCATCACTATCTACACTTACCAAGCTCTCATCGATTCGATGCATAGCGACGAGATCGTACGGTCTGATCCCAATGGTGATCGAGCATACCTCGAGAGGCGAGCGAGCCTATGATATTTTCTCTCGCCTCCTGAAAGAGCGGATTGTCTGCATTAACGGGCCAATCTCCGACGACACGGCCTCTGTTGTCGTCGCTCAGCTCCTCTTTCTCGAGTCCGAGAACCCTTCCAAGCCTATCAATATGTATATAAATTCCCCCGGTGGCGTTGTCACCGCTGGTCTTGCTATCTATGACACGATGCAGTACATACGTTCGCCGGTTAGTACTCTGTGTATTGGCCAGGCGGCGTCAATGGGGTCTCTGCTTTTGACTGCTGGCGCCAAGGGGGAGAGGAGGTCGTTGCCGAATGCTAGGGTTATGATTCACCAGCCCTCTGGTGGCGCAAGTGGGCAGGCTAGTGATATCGCAATCCTTGCAAAGGAGATTCTGAAGGTGAGGGAGAGATTGAATTTGTTGTATACAAAGCACACGGGGCAGAAGATTGAGAGAATTGAGCAATGTATGGAGAGAGACATGTTTATGTCACCAGAGGAGGCGAAGGAGTTTGGGCTTATTGACGAGGTTATCGAGCATAGGCCTATTTCTCTGGTAACTGATGCAATTGCTTGCACTGGTGGGAATAAAGAAAAGGAAGAGGTACCTAACTAGATTTTGGTGGTTAAATTATTATTAATTTTTCTTATCTATTGGCATCAGGTATGGGATTTTGCATGTCATAATTCTGGCTTAACTGTGTAATTTCTTTCTTATCTATTGATATCAAAATGTCATTACTCTGGTTTTAACCATGTAATTTGAAAATTGGATCTGGCTTTTGAATCAGTTATTATAGATGCTTCGGAAGGGAGTGTTGATTTTAATGTTTATACATTTAAATATATGGTTAATATCGGTGGCTTTGGGACCATAAACAGGGTGGTTTTAGGGTACTTATGACTAATGTAGTCCATAGAGTGAGTGAGCTAGTAAACAAAATTATTCAACCTCTGGATCCCCCATTCCCTTTTGGTTTACTTGAGCTATTGCTACAATTTTGGTTTAAAGAATGAGAAGGGGGTATTCTTATGTAGAAGAAAGAACATGGGGATTGATGGCACCACAAGAAGATAGAGAAAAAATATGATAGAAAAGAACCACACATACAAAACATAAAGATTGTATTTGGTTTCTTATGATGCCTATGTCCACGGGTGAAGATGAACAGAACAATCTACTGCAACTAAATTTGGAACACAAGATGCAAAATTATATAGAATCCCAAGGCTCATAATCAAGAAACATTCACCGAAGAATCCAAGAAAATTCTAACATTCCAGACAGTCTGTCAGTCTGTCTAGGACACAAGTCTTAACTCAATTCAACTCAACTAAGCCTTGTTCCAACTATACGGTTTGACTTCATATTCCCTGTTCCATCATTCCACTCTGTTTAGTGCCACATCTATTGCTAAATTATGGGCTCTCAAATAATTTATCATTATTTATTTTTTGGAAAAGTAAGGTATTGTATTGTAAATTTGCAATGAAAAGCAAAAGTATATCAGCCCATGTACGTCAAGGAGTTGTACATTGGGAATATACAAAAAAATTGATAAGTATTGCTAATTACAAAAGGAGAGTATCTGAATAAAAAAATCCCAGAAATGAATGACACTCCCTAAGCTATAGTATCACAAGCCAATAATAAAAAATTCCTTTAAATCTATATGAATGTAAAGGGTAAGGTGCGGGGTTAGCCCTCTTAGGGACAGATTCCCAACCCTCTTTGATATTGCTAACAACAAGGAATATTTGGTGTCAGAGGTGTTTTCTCAGGTTGGTTCTCAGTCAAATCTTTTTACAGCAGCCTTTGCAGGGAGGAGGAAGTTAATTTCCCCGAAGACCTGGTATGATGGATGGTGGTTCCTTTATAAGTCTCCTTTTTGTCTATGGGTAACAGCTTTAGGGAAATGCTTAACAGCTGATAATTTGTCAAAGAGAGGTTGGGTAGTAGTACCAAATGGATGTGTTCTTTGTGGTAACAATTTTGAAAAGTTGGAGCATCTCTTCCTGCACTGCAGATTCAGTTGGGTATTTTGGATGAAAATGCTAGAGGTTTTTGGAGTTTAGTCCTCCTCTGAAGAAATGTATTGGATCTGTTACGGAGTTGGGGTCTGTTGAGAAGAGGTAAGATTGTACAGAAGGTGTTGCCAGTGGTGGTGGTGTGGTCAATTTGGTTGGAAAGAAATAGGAGACTCTTTAAAAATCAGTTGAGATCAGAGGAGGAAGTCTTAAAGGGCATTTGGGGAAGGTTATATTCCTGGGTGGCAAGTCACAAACTGTTCAAGAATTGCCCTTACAATTCTTTTTTGGAGTATAGTAATCTTTTTGTATGATGTTCCTTATTGTTTTTTTTTTGAGTTGTTCATAGTGAGTGCCTTGCTCAGTGCCTCAGTGGGCAAGGCTGTATGTATCTCTTTCAGTCTTCTTTAATGAATTACTTTACCTTTTCTCTCAAAAAAAGGGTAAGGTGGCAGCGGCCAGCCTTGTGTATTTTTCTACACATTATTCTTTTATTAATCTATCAATGAAGGTTCAATGTTTCCTATCACAAAAAATGTTACTTTCAATTTCATTAGCACGTCTTCAGAGCATGCCTTGTTCTGAAAAATACAAGAGTTCTATTTGCTCCAAATGGTTCATGTTGCCTCTACTACTAAGGCCACAAACATGCCAGTGTTTGTATTAGGACTCAACTGATTCCGGGGAGTATCCTTTCACCCCAAAGCTTTGAAAAGCAGATGCCCTGTGATAAAATTGCAATGCAAAATGAGATGGTTTACGGATTCCAGGCCTTCTGTACATTAGATACATGAAGTATTATCCAGATCCCTTCCTCTCCTGAGAAGATTCTCTGCAGTTGGGGAGTCCCCTAGTGCTTCTGGCCATGCTATGAAGGAGAATTTAGAGGGCATATAGGAGACCCAGATTTTTGAACTTGGGAATGAATCATCTGATTGGGAGCTCAGTGTCTTGTACAAAGATTGCACTGAGAACAAACCAGATTTATCCCAGGTCCAAACTCTCTTGTTCACCTGATAAGCAAAGGGAACACTTATTGAGATTTCTGTAACAGTTAGATGAATGAGCTATCTTCCCAACCATTTAAGTTTCTTCTGAACTTAGGGCCCCAAACATAGAATTGTTATGAAACTCATAACTTCCAGTAATTATGTGCTGCAAACATAGAATTATGTGTTTCTCTATTATTCTCCTATATCACGGGCTCAATGCATGTTAAGCTGACTTTGATCTCCAGGGAACAGAACACTTAGCAGATGGGTTAGCTAAATCTGGTGCTCATAGAGATTTATTGATTAGTGACAGTGTTCTGACTTCGTAATTTTTGCTTTCCTTGTTTTGCATCTTGATGTACATCTTT
>NW_010729300.1:779723-793714 GCF_000365185.1 Nelumbo nucifera
AATAGCTAACACTTCAACAAAGAATGATAGAATTCTGTCAGAATGGATTCCGCCTTTGGAAGGTGTCATCAAGCTGAACTTTGATGGAAGTAGCTAAGGCAACCCCGGGCCTTCAGGTATAGGGGGTATCCTGAGAAATAAGGACAGCAACATAATTTCCCTATTCTTAGGACCGGTGGGAGTGGGGGATTCCACAAGGACAGAAATCCTTGCTGCAGTACAAGGAATTCAGATCGCCAACCAGCTTGGGGTGGAGCATCTTCTAGTTGAAGGGGACTCTCAGGTGGTAACCAAGTGGCTCCTAAACTTGGATACCACCATTTGGGGCTACAAAGATCTCATCAAAAAAGTAAAGTGGTTAACCAGTAATATGAGAGTTGAGGTAAAATGGGTTAGTAGGTCTGCTAATTCTTTGGCTGATGCTTTAGCCAAACAGGGGGTTTCTAGGGAAGATATTTTTTGTGCTTCTATGTAAGTTGTTATTAATTTGGAAATCTGTACTTAACTAGCCTGGAGAGGTTGCAACTCATACCTTTCCTTGAGGACTTTGTACTATTGTCTATTGCTGTTTTATAAAATCATTTCAATTATCAAAAAAAAAAAAGAAAATGCCAAACAAATAGAAAAAGATCACCATGATGCCTACATATAAAAACAAAGGCAAAATGCATAGTTGCAACAATTACCATGGGATTAAACTTATAAGCCACATATGAAACTTTGGGAAAGATTGAGCAATTTGCAGGGGTGATGGAATGTAAGGTAGGGGAGCTACCTTTCCTCCATCTTGGGTTGCTGGTGGGGTCAAAGGCAGCAGTAGTTAACATTTGGAGGCCCCTAATAGAATGAGCGGAAAGGCAGCTAGACAGATGGAAGGCCAAGTACCTCTCTTTCGGTGGGAGAATCACTATCATAAACAGTGCTCTTTCTAGTGGGAGGTGTGTTGGTCAAAGTGGTAAGGGTGGGGGGTCCAAAAAATTTCACTTGGTCAAGTGGGAGAAGGTGTGTTGGTCAAAGGAGGGGGGAGGTTTAGGACTGAGAAGGGTTAAGTTATTTAACAAAGCACTACTAAGGAAATGGTTGTGGAGATTTTGGGAAAAGAGAGAGAGGGAGACTCTTTGAAGGAGGGTGGTGGTTGGAAAATATGGAGTGATAATGTTCGGGTCGGTAAGTGTTTAGAAGTTTTGGAGAGGAATCATTAGTTTTATTCAAGAGTTTAGAAGTTTTGTTAAATTCAAAGTGGGGAATGGTTCTAGTGAGGTTTTGGGAAGATTAGTGTCTCGGAGTAGGGAAACTTTGGGATATTTGCCCAAGATTATACAAGTTGACAGAACAAGTCTCAAAAGGCCAGTGTTATGAGTGGAGAGGGGAGCAACTTATTTGGAAGCCGAAATTCAAAAGACCTCTACTGGACCAAGAAGTGGAAGAATGTATGTTGTTATTGGAAAAATTAGAATGTACCAATATCTCTAGATCCATAGAAAATGGCTTATGGTGGAAAGAATGCAGAGGAAGATTCTCCGTAAAGTCATTTTATAAGGACTTAATAAGAGAAGGAATGGAGTAAGGCCAGATTAAAGGAGTTTGCTGAAATTCTTTTCTATGGTGGGGATGAGGTAAGTTGGGTGAATAATCTAAAGCAAGTGATTAATGTGTTTGAATAGGTGACTAATCTTAAAGTGAATTTAGATAAGAGTTGTGTGATTGGCATTAATTTGAGTGAAAGTGAGGTGGAGGATAGAGCCCGAATTTCGGGTTGTGAGATTGCTCAATGGCCTTTGATCTATTTGGGGCTGCCACTAGGGGATAATCCAAGCAAAAAGAGCTTTTGGAACCCGGTGATTGAGAGATTCACTAAGAGGTTAGTATCTTGGAACAAAAATTACCTATCCATGGGAGGCAAGACAATTTTGATAAAGCCAACATTGGCCAATCTGCCCATGTGCTTTCTGTCGGTGTCTGCAAATTGCTCAATCATCTTTCCCAAAGTTTCTTATGTGGCTTATAATAGTTTAATCCCATGGTAATTGTTGCAACTATGTGTTTTGCCTGTGTTTTTATATGTAGGCATCATGGTGATCTTTTTTTCTGTTTGTTTGGCATTTTCTTTGTTCTCATTATCTTATTAAATAGATTATTAATCGTAATAGGCCCTACCTCTTCCATACATTTCCAAACTTTTATTGGAATATGAAGGCCTCTCCATTATCATCATCCCAGCCTTGTCTCCACTATTTGGGGTCAGTTACATGAATTCTGTTTTGCCATTCCGTTTTGTTTAATGTCATATTCATTCTTAACCATGAGACTTTGGAAAGTTTTAGTGCTGGATGCCAACTTGTCACAACCCTCATCCTTTATTTGGGCTTGGGATCAGTAATGTAAGACAAGGTCACACTGGTGGAGTTATTCTAGTCCTACTCTGCAAACTCTAATTTTACGTAAGTACCAATTATTTCTTGTTACATCAGAGATAGTAATACCTTCCCACATTTATACCCTCTTGTTGGTGTGAAAGTTTTATTTTTAAGTTCTCATGCAACATATAATTCACTCAATCAAATGATTTAAGTTTTATTTTTATTATTATTTTGGGTAAGGCCCATCAAGGGTATCATATAAATAATCCCCCTTATTTGCATTTTTGCATAGGAGTAGAGAAAACATTTTGATTCTGACTTGGAGAAATAAACATATATAACAAACCAAAATAACTAGAGAAGTCTTTAAAATATCAGTCTTGTTTCTCATTTTATTTGTACAAATACAATGATTGGTAAAAATATTCCTTGGATTATTAATTTTCTTCCCACTTCTTTTCTCCATAAGATGCTATAGTCAGCTGGATTAAATAGTCTGACCATAGTCTGCATTTTCTGAATCTTGCACTTGGAAGGGGAACATAATACGTCAGGTTAAACAAATAAATTGTAGACAGTTTTTATCCCTTCTTTCTTCAGTCTTCAGATTGGCATTTCCATAGTTAAGTCATTTGTCTAGGCGATTAGACACCTTGTTTATAGCAACAAGATGTCCACCTAGGATACAAAACTGACAAGGTAGGCGTTTATTATAATATCATTCTTATTGCTAAGTCTTACTAATATTTGTGTTAATACATACTTTGTGTTAAAGTTTTACTTTTGAAAATTAAAAGATCCAAGAGTTTTGAGAAGACAAAAAGAACGAATAGCTCTTATTTATTTATTTTTTTGTTTTTCTATTCTCTCTCTTGCTCTCTCCCATACATTAAATAAAAAAATGACTACACCTTCGTATCAATTGTTAATTTGATATGAAATTACACTATTAAATACTTTTTTTATATTAGTATTATTTTTGAAAGTATTGAAATTAATATATTTGAAATACTATCATCCTAGATATGTTGATTTGTCATGTTTTGAGAGAAAACTTAATGCTCTTGATCTTGATAAAGAGAATTACTATTTTTCAATTAATGCACTGAGCAAAATGAAATGACAAAACAGGATTTATGTAGTTGATTCTATATAGTTGGTACTTGGTACAAGGCCTAGATGATGATGGTAATGATGGTTCTATTTTTCAATTAGTATACACGCTGAATGATATATAAAACTAGTTGCCTGGGCATTGCCTTAGCAACCAAGGAACTAGGCACCTCACTATCACTTAGATCCTAGACGCTTTGACAATAGTGCTTCTTTCACAAAAAGGGTTTAGAGATTGAGTGAAAGAGAGAAGACAATAAAGAGATATTTGTAGAGATATGAGATAAAGGACATAATTGAAAGAGATATTTGTAGAGAAACCTTTCCTTTGCCTACCTGTAGGTGTGTTTTCTCTTTCTTGCTCTTTTTCCTTCTCTTTTTCTTATGCACAAAATTTATCCTTTTCTTCTCTCCTTGCTCTAGGATTGGAACACCATAAGACTTTCTGAAGTATTAGGGTTGCTTAGAAATCTTCTCTCTGGGAGAAGAAGCTGTAGTATTTCTCCAAGGTGCTTAAATAGGGACTGGGGTGGTTGGTACCAATGTTTCAAAATGTGGAGGTGTGATGCCAGGCATTCCACTACTTAGAGGCATGAGTAGTTCAGAATGTAAGAGGCATAAGCCTCCTGAACACAAGCCTCCTTTAGAGGGAGGGGGATGAGGAGGAAGGAGGAGGAGGAAGGGGGAAGAGGAAGAAGAGGAAGGAGGATCTCATTTTTCTTTATTTTTAATAAAAATCTTTTATATAAAAAAGAATGAAGATGAATAGCACTAGTTGAAGGGGAAGGGGGGGGGGGAGTTCCACTTTCTTTCCCCTTATCTATTCTTCCCTTTCCCATTCATTTTCTCTGTTTCTCTTCCCTTTCTTTTACTTCCCTTACCTTTTTTTTTTTTAAATTTTTTCTTTCTTTTTTTCTTTTGTCTTTTTATATGAGGTGTGCATGAGGTGCATGACATGTATGCCTCTAGCATGCCTCATGAAAAACGTGTATGCCTCTTGCACCTGAGGCGTACGCCTCAGAGGTGTTAGCGCCTCTAGCCTGCAACTCAGGGTGTTTTGGGGGTGCCTCGCCTGGAGGCGTGCCTCCAAGCATACACTTCCTACGCCTTTTAAAACACTGGTTGCTACCTCTCTTTGCAAGTGAACCACGTCAATCCTCCCCATTTAAAGAGAGGGAAATAGGTGTGGGCACTCCTTAAGTAGCATAAATGGGCTCTAGTTAGCCCTTCACCCTTTTATTGTAGCAATGGTCCCGACACACTTAATCAGGTTGTAAATGATTTAAGCTTTTATATTACATGGGCTTATAATTAAGCCCTCTTTTTTCTTAAGGAAGAGTGAAGACACATCTAGACTATCTTATTATACATTTTACTTTTATTGAAGATAAAAGAAAAACTTCATATAAAATGTACAATATAGTGATGAGACATCTCCCAAAATTCAAAGAAAAACAAAACCAACAAATGAGAAAACCAGTGCCCAACCACCAACCAATAAAACACCCACCTAATACAAAGACAAGCCATGAATAAAATTCAGCAACCTCAAACGACATGCTAACCCTAAGCTTTACTTTCGGCACTTTTGTATATTCTTCATTTGATTAAAATAGCTCCATCGTTCTATTATTTCATTATCCTTTACCAAACTCTTTGATATTTTTCTTTGATGCATCTAATACGATCTAAATCTCTACTTTTTCTTTCCCACTTCTTTACAAGTTTATAGATTTCATTTTTTCCCTCTTTAGTTTCTAGCCTATAGTAGAGTTCATCATATGCCCTAGGTACACTAGTTGGTTCTGTTCAATTGCATACAATAGAACAGAACCGACCAAGAAAGTTGGGTTGACATCTTTGTCACCCGAAACCGACCAAGAAAACATGAAAACTAACCCAAACATGATTTCTCGGTTAGGTCGGATTCTTAGTTTGGTTGATGGCCATGCCATCGTCCCTGTCAAGTGTTAAATATAAGAAATTAACCAATATGATAGAGGCTTGAGGAAATTGGAGATTGGAGAGATCTTTAGAGAAAAGGACAACTTTTAATGCATGCTCACTTATTTTTGAAACTAGGGGAGAGAGAGAGATGCTACCAATTACCATAGTCGGGCTGTTTATTTTGGGTTTGCACACTAATAAACCGAAATCAACCTGACTATTCGGGTTTTGTTTTATTTTTTATTTTTTCTGAACTGAACCGACCAATATCATTTGGAAACCACACTAATAAACCGAAATCAACCTGACTATTTGGGTTTTACTTTTTTTTTTCTCAACTAAACCAACCAATAACCTTTGGAAACCGATCAAATCAGATCGGGCCGGTTTGGTTCACTTCATGAACAGCCCTAATATGCCTAGTTTCATTAACTTTTTTTTTCTCAAGGTTATTCTGTGCTTATATATTTTTCCAAGTTTTTCTACACTTTTAATCTCTTGTTGACCTTTATAATATGTTTGTTTTGGTTTGGTTACATTTTGAACCTTTTTATTCCACCATTAAATTTCTTTAATTCTTGGTATTTCCCTGTGTAGATCCACCTAAAACTTCTTTTACTAATTTTTATATATAGGACGCAAATCCCCCACTCAATGAATTTTTTCATTGTACCAAAAAAGAATCAAAAGATCAGTAGTATAAAGCCCCGTTTGGCATCACTTTGGAGAATCGACTTTGGTGATTATTGCGATTATCTGAAGTAGAATAGAAAAACCCACCCGGAGTGCCAATACTTAGAAGTGAAAAATTCCAACTTCTGAGAAATGGGATTTTTGGAGTTTACCTAATTCTCTGTCTTTTAAGTAAAGCAAACATGTATGCTAGTTCGCACACTAGGGGTGAGCAAGAAAAACCAGTAACTGAACCGGTTGGTTCGGTATTTTGAAAAACTGAAGGTACCGGTTTGGCTTGGTTTCGATTAACCAATATAGAAAACTGGCGGTTAATTGAACCAACCGGTATACATATATTTTTATATATTTTGTGTATATTTATTATATTATGTATATTTTATATTTTCTATATATTATAAATTAATAAATACACATTATATATAAATATACAATTATAATATATAATGCATAATATATTATTTATTATTTGAAATATAATATTATATCTATATTTCTAGTTTTTGTTATATATTTATATATATATTATAAATATAAAAAATAAAAAAACCGACAAACCAAACTGATGGTCAACTGGTTAACCGATCGGCTTTGGTTTGGTTTTGATTACCGGTTTTCTAGAAACCGATAATACTGGTTTGGTTTCAAAAATAGGCTCACGGTTCGATTATAACCAAACCATGAGCATCCCTATCGCACAAGTGAATGTAGGGTCATATCTGACATTTCACACAAAATAGAAAAAAAGCCCTAATCTCTTCTCTTTTCTCACTCTCATCTCACACAAAACCTCTCGAGTCAAACTCTCTCTTTCCTTTTTTTTTTTTTCTTTTTTGTATATATTATAATTGTAGATTAAATCATTTTATTTTATTTTCTTTGTTTTTCTTATTTTGTCATAGTGCTGTCTACTGTTGTTTTTCCTTTTATTTGTGTGATCTTGTTCAATCTATCGTTGCCATTTTATTTCTAGAATTAATGGATATATTTTTGATCTGTTACTCGATCTGTTTTAACGTTACTTGATTAGATGTCCGTGAAGCCGTGAAGGATCTTGTAGCATGGAAATACCATGATGGGAGGCTACGTGAAAATTGGCAAATGGAGCTATGTCACTCTTTCATCTAATGCAAATGGAAAATTTGAAGGGAATTTTCTCCTTGCTTCTAATTTCTTGATGTAGGTTCAGTTCTTAGGTAATTCTTTTCCCTATCTCTTTTGAACGCCACCTATCCAAAGTTCAGTTTTTTCTAATTTCGTGAGCCATCATGGCTGTCGTTTCTCAATGCCACCGCTCTATGGCAAAAACTGTTGAACTGTTGATACGAGGACTTTTATGGTTGTCAAATTCTCAGTATTATAATGAAATTCATGTAAAAAAATTAACTTGTACAATGAAAAATGATCTCAAACGACAGATTCTAATGGAAATATGGAATACATCACCATTAATACAAATAAAATCTCAAATTCTGGTTTGGATTATAGACCGTAAATTCACATTATGGTTTGTTTTCTGGCATATCCAAACCCTTTTACAAATCTGTTGGATAAAAAACATATTAAGTTTTGTTTTCAGTTGTACCCTTGACCTATATTTACAGTCTTTAAACAGAAAGGGGGAGGCTCGCAAAAGTTGGTTTTATGTGATTATCGGTCAGAGAATTTAATTTGAAGAAATGGGATATGCCAAACATATTCTCATTCTGACAAAAAAGAATCAGAGTTTTGTGCCAAACACCGAAACTGTATCCAAAGAATCAAACAGCACCGAAACTGTTTCCAAGAGTAAAGCAATCTAGAATCCATCCTTTTTTGAAAAATTCTAAGAATGAGAAATTTTTAGAATTGATGCCAAACAGTGCTTAATTTTCTAGTTAGGAAACTACGCAATAGAAATTGTATCTTGCCTTGGAATTCGAGGCGCAAAAACTCAAAAGGTTGTATAAACTTCAGATCTAAGATTTTTACATCCATGGAGATTAAAAGGGACTAGTTTGCTGATAACCCAACGCAAGTGATTGTAGTACAACTTAGGCAGCTATAAGATGTTTTATATGAATTATTGAATTTGTTACAGTTGCTTGGGATGACTTGGAAAGAGGTATCCTATGTTTTAAGAAACATTCAATATTGTCACATAATGACATTGAATCGACAATGATTAATTGGTATATTGAGGTATTTTTGGTATTTTAGCCTTATTGAATCAGACGTCTTTAGCAATGAGGGCATTATAGACTTTAAATTTTTTGGGTATTGATAAAACTACGAGAGATTATTTTATATTACATACATGATTTCTTTTAATTCTTTTCTTGAATCTTAATTGTCACAAGTGTATTAGTTATTTCATCTGTGTTTGTTACGTCAAAATGAGTTAGCTGACATCATTTATATGGCCTGATGATGCATGTAGCTTTATGGCTGGATGCCACAAGTGAGAGAAACCTACTACCTGTTGGTTTTCCATTTATGGAGTATTTCGATGGTGATTATGGTCTGTTTTGAATCCATTTAGCATTTTTGGAGAATTTTCTATGAGATGCAAAGATATGGGAGAGAAATAATGGAATTCTTTCATGTAAAGTTTTTGAATCTCTTTATACGTCACTCGGGAATCTAGGAGTCATTTTTTATATTCTTTTGATATTCAGTGCCATACACCATTAATAACTTCCCCTACCCTTTTTTCCTCAAAGTGCTTGTTGCGGGATTTGATTCCGCATCAACGCTCGAACCAACTAATACACCAATGAGCCAGCCCTCGGTTTGAAGTTTTTATGATATCTCTATGGATGGGCATCATAAAGGGTAAAGTTATACCAGTTGTTAGTATTACGAATAAGCACAATAAATGAGAAAAACTCCTTTCTTGTATTGTTTTTATTTAGACAAAATTGCCAATAAGAAGGCTCCACAACGCCTGGTGAAAGAGTTCCTAAGGTTAGAAAGAAGGAATATCAGGAATGCGAAGAGAAAAACTCTTTTGTCCATTGTTACATCATCGCTTCATTGGATAACTCTACTCAAAGACAATTTAATAAAATAACAATTTGTAAAAAATTCTAAATTGCTTAAAGGCTATGTATGAGGTTTAAAATCGTTTTGCATGACGAAAATCCTCAAACTGTTGGTGATTACTAGGATGTCTAAGTACTAGTTGGTTCATGACCACGTCATGAAGATGATAAGGTTCATAAATGAATTGGAGATTCTCAACATCAAATTAGATAATGATACAAAATTGATGCTTTATTGAACTTCCATGTCCATGTCCTTTAATCAGTTTATATTCAATTATAACACGAACAAGCTAAAAGCTAACTTGCAATAGCTTGGCAAGATGTTATAGAGGGAGAAGAACTGATTAGAAAGGACAAACCAGTAGAATACTAGTTAAAGGAGGCAAATCTGACAAGAAGAAATATAAGGGCTAGAAGAGGTCTCATAAGAAGGCTAGCAAACCGATAGAGAGACATTATGCCACCTGCCTTTTCTAATTAAGGCCAAGCTCTAAGATGGTATTCAAATATAAGAAAGATCTCACATAATAAGGATGACACATGTAAGATACAGATATTGTGCAAATTGGCACAATTTTCTCTAATACATTATTTGTATACTTAATTTTTATAATAATGAAGCTTAAGCAACCCATTGCTTCACTACTTCAACATGAACTCAAATGCTTTTGTTTTTATTGGGAGCATATCCGGTCTCTTCGAATATATACAAATACAAATAAAAAATGAACTAATAATGATAATGATCAACATTTTTGAAAAGTCCTCTCTCTCTCTCTCTCATGTTATCAATTCAAACATAAAGTGTTGAATTCACGCTTCATTATCCCTCAAGGTTGGTCGCTATCATCCTTTCGCCACTAGCCTCAGGCCCAATAGTGATGTTACTCAACACATGGAAAGTTTTATTTTTTAGGTTTTTGTTTATTTGATTTTTTTAGTTTCTTAATGGGAAAAAGTGGATTTTTGAGAAAATACAAGACAAATGTCAAATAGAATTAAGGGAGGGGTATTATTTGTCTATTGACATCATTTCACATGGGAGGTTTAAGTCCTATGACAAATCACAAGGGAGGAATAAGTATTTAGGAGAAACATTAGGGGAGTTTTAAGTCTTTTACCTTTAATTTTATTAATTAATAATTTGAAAGATGTTAGTTTATTTAAAAGGTCAATATATTGGGAAGGGGGATCATCCCCCAAACCCATAAAGCTCCTAACCCTAGTGCAAGCGAGATTTGATCCTAAGCCTCTTTTACAACCAGTAAGAGACCTTACTAACCAACTAGTTGGCATTTTGGTCAGAGATGTTTAAAACTAAATTAATAAAAAATCTCTATTTATTAAATATCATAGACATCACTTATAAAAATATTGAAATGAATAAATTATTTTTCAAAATAGTAAATTAATTTTCAATAAATTATAAATTTATGAATAACTAATTACTAAAAATATAAAAAATTTTCAAAAAATTAGAATTTTTTAGAGTACCTTTCACAAAATTAAATTATAGAAAACATGAAAATTAGCATGGTTTTTAAACGATTGTTGACCTAGATGGTCGGACTATTTGGCTCAAAAACTGTCTAGGCAACCAGTTCCATTTCACCCCTAAATTATTTCTTTGCCAAAAACCATTGGCTCACGACCTACAGCCCCAGGTAGTCGAACCGTCAACCCATTGAACCTAGACAATGGCTTTTGGTCATTTTTATTTTAATTTTTTATTTTTAAAAATTGGAAATGGCCATCCGCTTGGACCATTCGATTTAATTGTTGATCCAAAAAACTGTGGTCAAGGCGATTTTTGTTTTGGGTCAGTTTTTAATACATTGAAAATTAGTTTATGGAAATCACTAAATCAAAATTTCCCAATAAATACCAAAAACCAAACTAAATTACCAATCATTATGGAAATTATTGATAATTACCAAATGTAAATTATCAATATTAATATTTCCCAATAATTTTCCAATTTAATAATTACCAAAAACCAATGTAAATTACCAATAATTAATTATGGAAATTATTAAACTTTTTAAATTTGATAATTTTCAAAAACATATTAAATTTTCTAAATAGTTATGGAAATTATAAATAGAGTTAAAATTCCCTAATAAATTTTCAATTTATTTTTTAACAATTACCAGAAAATGTAAATGAAAATATCAATAAATAATTTTCATGACCAAAATTGATTTTCAAACTAAATACTTTTCTGAAATGACCTAAAAACTAATGAATTTTTCTGAAAAATAATTTTCTGAAATTTATAAATTAAATAGTTTTCCGAAAATTACTAAAAATTTTAGGTGATAACTATCAATTTTAGATAATAATTAATAGGGACCCATGCAATGTATGGGCTTCGTTAAGTGAAATTAAAATGACAATTTTATGAAATTTTTAGTCGAGCCAAATTGGTTTGGATCCAGCCCGCCAAGTTTCATTTAATATGAAAATATTATTTAAAAAAATAGTTTAAACAACAATGTAGATATGTTTTTTTATACAAATTGCTTGTTGACTTGTATTAGATCAATAAATTATTCTAAATATGCAAATTTAAGAGGTGCTACATTTTGGTGTGTAGGAAATTTTCAAGGCCTCTAAACATTTTAAATTTGCATAATAAAATAAAAATTTTGACTTCTCAAAATGAAAACAAAGCAATATATCTTTTCTAAATTACAAAGAACTAATTGGCATATGCTACAAATAACATAATTTATTGTGCACAAGCTCCCACGTGAATGGAGTTATTCATTTCCAGATCTGCCGCAGCCCCCGGATAGATGCAATACTATTGCAGGGCCCACAATGCACGACGAATACCAAAAGCCGGTTCTTGCACCATTCTCATTCAGTAATGACGATCATGCCGCAAGGGGTCCGAGTATCCGGCGCGTTGTTTCCAGTTGTCTCGCCGAAACGACAAATGGAATTTGCAAATAGGATATCAAAAATAAAAGGTGCAACACAAAGACTTCCCAGGAGGTGGTCACCCATCCTAGTACTACTGTCACCCAAGCACACTTAACTTCAGAGTTCTAATGGGATCCAATGCATTAGTACCAGTATGATCGCACCCATTTGTTTCTTGCTCGCTTAAATCTTTATGCACTATCTTGCTCCCCTCCATTAATTGTTTTAGATTTGAAAAAACTGTGTATGCAGCCTTCCTCCCTTGGTAACTGTGCACAAGCTCCCACGTGAGCGGAGTTATTCCTTTCCAGATCTGCCGCAGCCCCCGGATAGATGCAATACTATCACAGGGCCCACAATGCACGATGAATGCCAAAAGCCCGGTTCTTGCACTGTTCCCATTCAGTAATGACGGTTGTGCCGCAAGTGGTTCGAGTATCCGACACGTTGTTTATAGTTGTCTAGCCGAAACGACAAATGGAATTTGCAAAAAGGATATCAAAAATAAAAGATTAAAAAAATTGGGGTGCAACACGAGGACTTCCCAGGAGGTCACCCATCCTAGTACTACTCTCGCCCACAAGCACGCTTAACTTCGGAGTTCTGATGGGATCCGGTGCATTAGTGCTGGTATGATCGCACCCGTTTGCTTCTTGCTCGCTTAAATCTTTATGCACTATCTTGCTCCCCTCCATTAATTCTTTTAGACTTGACAAAAGGGGGTACGCAGCCTTCTTCCCTTGGTAACTGTGCACAAACTCCCACGTGAGCGGAGTTATTCCTTTCCAGATCTTCCGTAGCCCCGGATAGATGCAATACTATCACGGGGCCCACAATGCACGACAAATGCCAAAAGCTCGGTTCTTGCACCGTTCCCATTCAGTAATGACGATCGTGCCGTAAGTGGTCTGACTATCCGGCGCGTTGTTTCCAGTTGTCTCGCCGAAACGACAAATGGAATTTGCAAATAGGATATCAAAAATAAAATATTAATAAAATTGGGGGTGCAACACGAGGACTTCTCAAGAGGTCACCCATCCTAGTACTACTCTCGCCCAAACACACTTAACTTCAAAGTTCTGATGGGATCCGGTGCATTAGGGTTGGTATGATCGCACCCATTTGCTTCTTGCTCGCTTAAATCTTTATGCACTACCTTGCTCCCCTCCATTAATTCTTTTAGACTTGAAAAAACGGTGTATGCAGCCTTCCTCCCTTGGTAACTAATTGTGCACAAGCTCGCACGTGAGCGGAGTTATTCCTTTCTAGATCTACTGCAGCCCCGGATAGATGCAATACTATCGYGGGGCCCACAATGCACGACGAATGCCAAAAGTCCGGTTCTTGCACCGTTCCCATTCAGTAATGACAATCATGCCGCAAGTGGTCCGAGTATCCGGCGCGTTGTTTCTAGTTGTCTCGCTGAAACGACAAATGGAATTTGCAAATAGGAAATCAAAAATAAAATATTAATAAAATTGGGGTGCAACACGAGGACTTCCCAGGAGGTCACCCATCCTAGTACTACTCTCTCCCAAGCACGCTTAACTTCGAAGTTCTAATGGGATCCAATGCATTAGTGCTGGTATTATCGCACCCGTTTGCTTCTTGCTCGCTTGAATCTTCATGCACTATGTTGCTCCCCTCCATTAATTTTTTAGATATGAAAATGTTAGGCAGTTTTGTATGCCCTTAGCTTCAATCCGATTTGATATACTTTTGACATTTAGTGTAAATAAATAAAGTGCATGTTTGGTTCATGTTATTTGGTATAATTCTGTGTAAGACCCTAAAACTGGACACTTAAAGAGACTCGTGTTAGTTTTAAATGTTCACAGCCATTGGATAAGTCTGGGGAGATTTATCCTGCCAATGCTGATACTGGTGTGCCACCAAGTGTTGGGATGGCCTATCTCGGCCACCA
>NW_010729301.1:35627-47621 GCF_000365185.1 Nelumbo nucifera
GCCAATCAATCTCCAAGGTCCTGGGCAATACTGGAAATATGGTCCTATTCAAGGGTTCAAGTAATCCTACACTGCATGTGCCTTAGGTCTCACCCTGGCAGCTGAGACAAGCCACCCCAACAGTTGGCAGCACACCAGTGTCAGCCTTGGCAGGATAAATCTCCCCAAACTTATCCAACGGTTGTGAACATTTAAAACCAACACAAGTCTCATTAAGAGTCCAGTTTTAGGGTCTCACACAAAAGCATACCACACAACATGAATCAAACATGTACTTTTTTTATTTACATTAAATATCAAAAGTACATCAAAACTGATTGAAGCCAAGGGCATACAAAACTGTCCAACACCTAAGTGCAAGTGAGAGTTGTTAGACAATGTATGCCCTTAGCTCCAATCAGAAAGATGTATATTATGGCATTTAATGTAAATAAATAAAATACATATTTGATTAATGTTATTATGGTGTGTTTCTGCGTAATACTCTTAAACTGGACACATATGAGACTCGTGTTATTTTAAAATTTTCACAGCCGTTGCATAGATCGGAGGAGATTTATCCTACCAAGGCTGACACTGATGTGCTGCCAAGTTGGTTGGGGTGGCTTGTCTCAGCTGCTAGGGTGAGACCTGAAGTACATGCAATGTGGGTTTTCTTGAAACCCTGAACCAGACCAGAATTCTAATATTGCCCTAGACCTTGGAGATAGATGGGCAAAATTGAAATGTTACACCTGACCTCTAGACTCGATTATGATACTACATTAGGTGTCGGATTGGGTTGTCTTTGATATGTCAATCAGTGAGATCCTTAGAGGGGGTCAAAACCTGGGTATGTTAGTACAGTCCGAGAATTCATCTGAGTGGGTGATCATAGTGACTAGATCAGCCCCTTTGTCGAACAAAGTGAACGATCGGGTATGCACTCTCTCTGATGGAAAACCAAAATTATCGGCAGTCGATTTCAACCGTTGAAATTTGTTTTGCAAAATATATTTGTATAGAGATATACATATTTATATAATGGTTTCAAAATATTTGCAAATGGTTTTAATTCTCGGGATCCTTGTGAGTAGAGAGTGCAGCACTGTATCTTGCAGCCGAGGGAGAGGTCTTCTCTTATCGGGCAGTGTTTGATCATTATGGGCTGAGAGGTTAAGTGTAAGATGATTGAGGGTAATACCAGATGGGCTAATCTTGCATCTGCCCACAGTCCTTGGATTTTTATAAGGTGGTGAAGGAATGGAAAGATCCATCGTATGGACGCCCGGATAAAGCGGAATAGAATGGGCGAATTTCAAAAAATTCTTTCCTTCCTACAACTGGGAATCGCATTCCCTATTTTAGAAAACTAATTTTCAAAGATCAATCTTGAATCAAGAACCAAACCAGATCTGAACAAAATAGTAGAAGGAAATAACTGATACGAAGAATTAGTATCCCCCAACGAAGGTGTTCACGGCCAGAAAAGTATCACCAAAGATTGCTCCCACTGAAGATAGCACAGTGTAGGACGAAGCAAAGTCAGCAACATTCTTCACTTGAACTGGATCCTTTGCAAGAACCCATTGGACGGCAAGTGAGTACAACTTCTTTTCAATTTTTTCACAAAGAACTGCAATCAAGAACGCTTCTTGATGACTCCCACGTGAGTGGAAATGAACTGTTAAATGCGGCGACGGCAAGAAGGAGGCGGTAGGGAGAAATTGGCACAGTCTCACTATATGCTGATTTCTCTCTTCTGTGTTGTATCTGTATCTCAGATGAGTGTGTGTTGAGAATGCTGCCCCCTCCTCCTTTTATAATCCTAAAGTGATCAGCTCTTAATCCCATTAGGAGATGTTGATCCCTTTAAGTGATAAGGTAGAGTCCCTATCTAATCTGCAGATCATGATCAGCCCTCCTAATTTGATTAGGAGTTTCCAGATTTGAATCATATTCAAATCTGGACGCTTACTGAGTGGATAGGGACTTTCCCTTATCCTTTAAGGCTGGTCCATATCTCAGATTTGCCCCATTCAAGCCAATCTAATTAGCCCAGCTCGTATTGGGCTTTCGGCCCATTAAGTGTATGTGCTCAATTAAGCCTTCCAAATTGTTGCCTAGTTGGACTTTCTCTGTATGGCGTGGGACGCAAACGTTAATCTACACATCAGCCACAAGGGTTTGGCCCAGCCTCTGTCACAAGGCCTAGCAGAATTTCCTAGAAAGCCCAGTGAACCCCCTTGAGCCCATCATATGGACTGTATGTGCCCAACACTTACACTAAGTAGTCCTTGGACCAAGCCACCTTGTAACACCCAAGGACTGTGGGAAGATGCAAGATTAGCCCATCAGGTTTAACCCTCAAAGGCCTTACACTTAACCTCTTAGCCCATAATGATCAAACACTGCCCGACAAGGGAGGACCTCTCCCATGACTGCAAGGTACAGTGTTGCACTCTCCTCTTACATGGACCCTGAGGATTAAAACCTTTTGCAAACAATTTTTGAAACCTATAATATATATATTATATCGCATAAATATATTTTGCAAAACAAATATTCAACGATTGAAATCAACTGCCGGCAGTTTTGGTTTCCATTAGAGAGTGCATTTCCCCGATCATTACGTTTGTCCGACAAAGGGGCTAATGCTGTCACTATGATCACCCACTCAGATGGGTTCATGAACCATCTCAACATACCCAGTGCAGTATGTTGAGATGGCCCAATCCGCCATCTAGTGCGGTACCAAAATCGAGTCTAGGGGTCAAGTGTAACATTCCAGTTTTGCCCACTAATCGCCAAGGTCCAGGGCAATATTGGAATTCTGGTCTGGTTCAAGGTCTCAAGCTGATCCCACACTTCATGTACCTTGGGTTTCACCCTAGTGGAAGAGACAGGCCACCCCAACCGACTTAGCAGCACATCAGTGTCAGCCTTATCAGGATAGGTCTCCCCAGACCGACCCACTGGCTGTGAACGTTCTAAACCAACACAAGTCTTATAAGTGTCAGGTTTTAAGGGTATTACACAAAAACACATCACATAACATGAATCAAATATGCACTTTATTCATTTACAATAAATGTCATAAGTACATCAAACTGATTGGAGCTAAGGGCATACAAAACTGTCTAATAGCTCCCACTTGCACTTAGGTCCAATCTGGAGTAAGTCGGAGTCCCATACTTTCCACGTGTTTCTCAAACACTTTCTGTGTGAGTGGTTTTGTCAATGGGTCAACAACATTCTCCACTGAAGCTACCTTTTGAATCAGGACGTCCCCTCTACCAACAATCTCCCGCAGTACGTGGTACTTCCTCTCGATGTGCTTGGACTACGAGTGGTCTCATGGCTCCATCGCCTGAGCAATGGCTCCATTGTTGTCGCACAGCAACGGAATGGGTGATGTGCTGAATGGAACTTCTCCCAACTCTTGTATGAACTTCTTCATCCACACGGCTTCCTTCGCAGCCTCACTTGCGGCAATGTATTCAGCTTCGGTTGTGGAATCCGCTGTGGACCCCTGTTTACTACTTTTCCAGGAAACAACACACGATCCTATCATGAATACGTAACTAGATGTAGACTTTCTATCATCTGGGTCTGACTAGAAGTCAGCATCAGTATACCCTTGGATCTGTAGTCCAATGCTCCTGCCCTGGGTTGGCATAAAATCTGCTTACTACACTCACCGCATGAGCAATATCAGGGCGAGTGCATAGCATGGCATACATGATGCTCCCCACGGCTAAGGCATAGGGAACATTCTTCATGTCATCAATCTCCTCAGATGTCTTGGGGGACATCTTCGAGAGAGAGTAACTTTGTGCCTGAAATGAACGTTTCCCATCTTGGAGTTCTCCATGTTCTACCTTTTGACGATTTTGTCAATGTAAGCAGATTGGGATAATCCTATTATCYGCTTCGATCTATCTCTATAGAGTCGAAGACCCAGTATTTAAGACGCTTCTCGAAGATTTTTCATGGAGAATTGCTACGAAATACATACTTTGACCAAGGTCAACATTCCCACATCATTCCCAATGACTAGGATATCATCCACATACAGAACCAAGAACATAACCTTATCCCCACTGGACTTCCTGTATACACAGGGCTCATCCGGATTCTGCTCAAAATCAAACATTTTGACGGTAGAGTCAAACCGGATGTTCCAACTCCTAGAAGCTTGCTTAAGTCCATATATGGATCTATTAAGTTTACATACCATGTGTTTCTGACCAGCAGCAATGAAGCCTTGCGGCTGCTGCATGTAAATATCTTCAATAAGATCTTCATTCAGGAACGTGGTTTTGACATTCATTTGCCAAATGTCGTAGTCATGGTATGCTGCTAATGGATTTAAGCATGGTCACGGACAAAAATGTTTCCTCATAATCGATGCCCTCTTTCTGAGTGTACCCTTTCGCCACCAAACGAGCTTTGTAGGTCTCAACCCTACCATCAGGGCCCTTCTTCCTCTTGTAGATCCATTTGCAATCAATTGCTTTTACCCCGGGAGCGGATCCACCAGAGTCCAGACTCCATTGGTCTCCATTGAGTCCATCCCAGCTCTGATGGCATCTACCCACTTAAGGGAGTCTATGTCCAACAAAGCTTCCGCATAAGTCACGAGATCCTCCTCACTAGTCAAGGCTTCCACTAGGTAACTATCCTGGTCATAACCATAACGGACTGGTGGCCTGGATACCCGAGTAGATCTTGTAGGTTAGTCACTACTTGGAACTTGTGGGACACCTCCCACTGCATCCACGCTCTCCTCATCAAAAACAACTTCCTGACGATGATTGTTTAGGATGTAATCCTCCTCCATGAAATGGGCATTCCAAAGCTCTCCTCATCAAGAACATCTTTTGTTCTCTTGGGTTATAGAATAGATAGCCCATAGAGCTTTTGGGGTAACCTACAAATAGGCAATGGCTGGTTCGAGATTCCAATTTGTCCGGGCTCATTCTTTTAACGTGTGTYGGACAACCCCAAATCTTCAAGTGTCTGACACTTGGTTTCTTTCTGCTCCAAAGTTCATATGGAGTGCTCGGACCCGATTTGGTTGGAACCCTATTCAGCACGTAAATCGCACTCTAATGCGTATCCCCAAAAGGATGTAGGTAACTCCGAGTGTGCGATAAGTGACCAGACCATATCAAGTAAGGTCATATTCCTCCTCTCTGAAACACTGTTAAGTTGTAGTGTAGTAGGAGGAGCTAACTGCGATACTCTCCCGTTAACCTTCAAGTAGTCCCTGAATTCGTCAGAGAGATACTCGCCACCTCGATCGGATCAAAGGGTTTTAATTTCTCTCCCCAATTGTTTCTCGACCTCTTGTCTAAACTTCTTGAACTTTTCAAAGGATTTAGACTTGTGTCTCATTAGGTATATGTAACCATACCGCGAATAATCATCGGTGAAGGTGATGAAATATACGTGTTGGTTACGACTCCTAACATTCAAGGGCCCGCATACATCACTATGTATAAGGTCAAGCATGCCCGTACATCTTTCAGGCTTGCCGCTGAATGGCCGTTTTGTCATCTTACCACGAAGGCAAGGCTCACAGGTGGGAAGATCTTCTACAATTAAAAATTCCAAAGGACCATCCTTTACCAACCTTGTGATTCAGTCAATACCGATATGGCCAAGATGGTAATGTCACAGGCACGTGGGACTAACGGTATCACGAGTTCTCTTGGGAACGTCAACCGACGTAGTTTCGGCTATGTTGGTTTCTAGAGAAGGATGTAGAACATAGAGACCGTTCTCCAGTTCCCCGTATGCGATGAATTTGTTGTTTCTTTTAATAGTAATCGTATTACTAAAGAAAACAGAATATCCATCAGCACACAATTTTGAGACAGAAATCAAATTTCTTCTTAAATTCTGTACATAAAGACAATCTTTTAAGTACAAGTGATCTTTCTCTAAAAAACAATTCTACAGTTCCGATTGCCACAGCTGCAACGCTTGCAAAAGTTCACAAGAAGAGCGTCACCTCTCCCTCACTCAGTCTTCTGCTTATTCTAAAACCCTGCAATGTGTTACATGCATGAGTCGAAGCCCTGGAGTCAATACACCAGGAAGCAGAAGTAACCAACAAATTGGTTTCTATGACACAGGATTCGGGATTACCTTTCTTGGATTCCAAATAGGCAGGACAGCTCCTTCTCCAGTGGCCGGTCTGGTGACAATGGTAACAGGCATCGGATGCCTTATCCTTCTTCTGTCTCTTGGATTTGTTGCCCATTTTCTGGGGCCTCTTCTTAGACCTCCTCTTGTTGCCACGCTTGCCTGCTTCCATAAGCATGGCGACGGGCTCATCCTAACGAATCAGTTCCTCAGCTCGTTGCAACATATTGCTGAGCTCTTGTAAGCTGACATTCAGCTTATTCATGTTATAATTCATGACAAACTGATTGTAGGATGGAGGTAAAGAATTCAAAATGGCATCTACCTTGGTGACGTGGTCCAGCCTGGACCCTAAGACTTCCAACTCGTTTATGTATCCCATCATCCGAAGACAATGGTCATGCACTTGTTGTCCCTTGGTCATTTGAGCGGTCATGAACTACTTCAAGACCTTCTGCCAAGTAGAACGATTCTGCTCTTTGTACATAGTTTTGAGACTGTCCAATATGTCCTTGGCCAGTTCGATCTGATCGAACCGCCTCTGTATTGAGTTGTCTAAAGAAGTTATGATATAGTAGCGGGCCAGGGAGTTCTTTTCCTCCCACTCAAAGTAGTCCCTTCTACGGGCCTCAGAAGCCCGATCACCCGGACGCTCCGGGGCAGGGTTTTTGGCAACTTTATCCAATTTTTCAAAAGTCATTACAAGCATGAGGTTACGGTACCAGTTAACGTAATTAGGGCCTTAATTTTGTTGTCATCAAGAAGCTTGGCGAATTGTCCGTTAGCCATTTTCTGGTAAAATAGCAAGACATCAATCCACAACCTAATTTGATTCATGTTATCTACATAGATATGACTTTTAATCTATGTCCAATTTCCATTTGTTCATCACTGGGATTTCCCTCCTATCTCAGTGACGGAGACAGCGACAATTACATCTCTTGGAAATGTGGGAAACCACATAGGGTGCATGGAGCCAATTGTTTCAACTGCATAACCCCACCACCTTTCTGTGAAGGATCATATCCACTCATCACATGAGCTTTCCCTTGGGCCTCTGTCAAACAAGGTTCATAGYCGTTTATGGGTAAACCTTTCTGTCTAGTGGGTGCTCACCCATCACATTCGACCACGCCAAGATACCATGAGAGAGTTCTCATTTTCTGGTGAAGCGCATCCCACATCGGTCTATGACGTCCCTATCATCATATGAAACAATCCAACAAATCCAACAGCAAATCGGTTGGCCCATTTTCTAGTGCTTCCCCTCATCATTTGAAGGATTCGTCTTCATGCTAATGACGGAAGGCCTTTAGAGAGTCCATCATATGGATCTCCCTATCTCATGCACTCAGGAGGGAACAAGTTATGCCCTAGATGTAGGTCAAACCTGAGTGGCTCCCACTGGCTTTCATAAAGCCAGATTTCTGGTGGCCCAATTCGGCTAGGGTTTTCGCACGTGTCTTTTTCAGGGGTGTGGGGCCCACCACAAAGGGAAGTCATCCAATGACCATAAGGGACACCATGGCAATGATGTGCATTCATCCATGGTGTGTGCAAGAGCCACTATCGAATCTGCATGGGTCAAGTGCTTATGGCCCATGAACGCAGCACGTCACACATCCATATATCACATGCAGGAAGAATTGATCCAATCAATTAAATATCTGTAAAGCCCATTTTAAAGCCCATTTAAAGTCCATAATATTAACATTTAATATTGTCTAGGTATATGAGTTGAATAGCAGTTAGCAGTTCGACCCATATAGCTTTCATGCGAATGGAGATCTTTTGCAGTTTTAACAATTTAAAATTGGGCCTTACAGGTTGAGCCGAATTAATACTTCCAATTAAACATCAATCCCTAACCCAAAAGTGGGAGAAATCAAAACTGAAAATAGCCCTCATCGAACCCTAGATTCGGTCCAACTGATTTGGTCCAGATCTGGTTCGAATTGGTCTAGGTTTTATTTTTAATTCAAGATTAATGATCAGAAATTAAATACTAATAAGAAAAACATAAATTAATCAAGTAGAGTTGTTCGCACACTCCATCCTGCAAAACAGAGGTTAGTTCACAGTTTGTAGTTTCACAAACTGCAAATCGCAAATAGCGATTTTCATATCTGTGAATTCCCCTTCCAACGCCGCCAACTTCGATCCAAAAACAATACAGAAATAGAAAAACCTAATTTTCTATTAATTATTACATCAGATTGAATCCTATACATTTAATCTAAAAAAAAATATTTACAGACCAAATGTAAAGAATAAACAAGAATTTGTAAATCGCAAATATCCTCGTGCCAAGAATAAAAGATTTCGATCTCCATTGTATGAATAGCCCATAAATCAAGAAAATTATAAAGAACCATTCCATATAAAATTCAGATTTATGTAAAATTTAATTCCATATCATTCGCCCATAATTATGGAAATTTCCCAAAAAAACAAAATCTGCGCAAATAGGGTAGAACGCCTTTTGCCCATTTGCGTAGGTTCAGATCAGAACAATTTTGATTCAAGATTTGAACCTGGCTCTGATACCACTGAAGGAATGGAAAGATCCATCGTATGGACGCTCGGATAAAGCGGAACAGAATGGGCGAATTTCAAAAATTTATTTCCTTCCTACAACTGGGAATTGCATTCCCTATTTTAGAAAACTAATTTTCAATGATCAAACTTGAATCAAGAATCGAACCAAATATGAACAAAACAGTAGGAGAAGGAAATACCTGATACGGAGAATTAGTATCCCCCAACGAAGGTGTTCATGCCCAGAAAAATCACCAAAGACTACTCCCACTGAAGATGGTGCAGTGTAGGACAGAGCAGAATCAGCAACGTTCTTCACAAGAACTGGATCCTTCGCAAGAACCCACTGAACGGCAGGTGAGCACAACTTCTTTTCAATTCTTTCACAAAGAACTGAAATCAAGAATGATTCTTGATGACTCCCACGTGAGTGGAGATGAACAACTAAAGGCGGCGGCGGCAGGAAGGAGGCAGCAGGGAGAAATTGGCATAGTCTCACTGTATGTTGATTTCTCTCTTCTGTGTTGCATCCGTATCTCAAATGAGTGTGTTGAGGATGTTGCCCCCTCCTCCTTTTATAATCCTAAAGTGATCAGCTCTTAATCCCATTAGGAGATGTTGATCCCTTTAAGTGATAAGGTAGAGTCCCTATCTAATCTGCAGATCATGATCAGCCCTCCTAATTTGATTAGGAGTTTTTAGATTTGAATCATATTCAAATCTGGATGCTTACTGAGTGGATAGGGACTTTCCCTTATCCTTTAAGGCTAGTCCATATCTCAGATTCGCCCCATTCAAGCCAATCTAATTAGCCCAAGCCGTATTGGGCTTTCGGCCCATTAAGTGTATGTACTCACTTAAGCCTTCCAAATTGCTGCCTAATTGGGCTTTCTCTGTATGGCGTGGGACCCAAACGTTGATCTACACATCAGCCACAAGAGTTCAGCCCAGCCTCTGTCACAAGGCCTAGCAGAATTTCCTAGAAAGCCTAGTGAACCCCTTGAGCCCATCATATGGACTCTATGGGCCCAACACTTACACTAAGTGGTCATTGGGCCAAGTCACCTTGTAACACCCAAGGACTATGGGCAGATGCAAAATTAGCCTATTAGGTTTAACCCTCAAAGGCCTTACACTTAACCTCTCAGCCCATAATGATCAAACACTACTCGACAATGGAGGACCTCTCCCCTGACTGCAAGGTACAGTGTTGCACTCTCCTCTTACATGGACCCCGGGGATTAAAACCTTTTGCAAACAATTTTGGAAACCTATAATATATATATTATATCACATAAATATATTTTGCAAAACAAAATTTCAACGATTGAAATCAACTGCCGATAGTTTTGGTTTCCATCAGAGATAGTGCATTTCCCCGATCATTACCTTTGTCTGACAAAAGGGCTAATCCTGTCACTATGATCACCTAATCAGATGGGTTTATGAACCTATCTCAACATACCCAGGTTTTGACCCCCTCTAAGGGTCTCACTGATTGGCATATCACAAATGGTCCAATCCGCCACCTAGTACGGTACCATAATCGAGTATAGGGGTCAGGTATAACATTCCAGTTTTGCCCACTAATCACCAAGGTCTAGGGCAATACTGAAATTCTAGTCCGGTTCAAGGTCTCAAGCTAATTCTACACTACATGTACATCGGGTCTCACCCTGGTGGCAGAGATAGGCCACCCCAACTAACTTGGCAGCACATYAGTGTCAGCCTTATCAGGATAGGTCTCCCCAAACCAACACACTAGCTGTGAACGTTCTGAACCAACACAAGTCTCGTAAGTGTCTGGTTTCAAGGGTATTACACAGAAACACACCACATAACATGAATCAAATACGCACTTTATTCATTTACAATAAATGCCATAAGTACATCAAACTGATTGGAGGTAAGCGCATACAAAACTGTCTAACAGGTGGCTTGGCCCAATGACCATTTAGTATAAATGTTGGACCCACTAAGAACCCATGGTGATGGACTGAAGGGTTCACTGTCTCGTACAGTGAATTCGGTCATGTCTTGAAACAAATGCTGGACTAAACCCATGTGGCTGATGTGTAGATTAATGTTTGGGTCCCACGCCATAAAAAGATAGTCAATTGGGCAGTAGTTAGGAGGTTAAATGAGCACATAGACTAAATGGGCTTATAGCCCAATTCAAACTGGCTTAATAATATTAATTAACTATGGGTGGTTCTGGGATTTAGATCAGTAGATAGGATAAGGGATTATCCCTATCCACTTGGAGAGTCTAGATCCAAATAAATATTTTGATCAAGAAACTTCTAATTTGATTAAGAAGGCTGATCTTTATTTGTAGATAAAATAAGAGATTATCCTTATCTTTTAAAAAAAAATTAAATCCAAATACAAGATTTGGATTAGGAAACTCCTAATGGGATTAGAAGATACTCTCTTTAAAGGCTATAAATAGAGGAGCAGAGATAACCTCCAATACACAATACTCAGTTCGCAGATTACAAAGAGAGAAGAACCTACAGTTTGACTATTCTTGTCTTCTGCTCTTTCCTACTCCTTCCGCCCCTATCAGTTCGATCTCCACCTGTGGAAGTGATTAAGAAAATTTCTTGATATTACCTTTTGGTAGAAAAGGTAACCTGAAGTCGTGCTCACCAACCCTCCATCACATTATTACTGAAGAATTTGCTTCTTGCTGATGTTAGACAGTTGTATGCCCTTACCTTCAATCAGAATTATGTAGATTATGAATTTATTGTAAATGAATAAAGTACTCATTTGATTCAGGTTCTTGTGGTGTGTTTCTGTGTAATACCCTTAAACTTGACACTTAATGAGACTTGTGTTAGTCTAGAATGTTCACAGCCATTGGATAAGTCTGGGAAGATTTATCCTGCCAAAGCTGACACTGATATGCGGCCAACTGTCGGGGTGGCTTGTCTCAGCAACCAGGGTGAGACCCGAAGTACATGCAGTGTAGGATTAATAGAACCTCTGAACCGGACCAGATTTCCAGTATTGCCCTGGACCTTGGAGATAGATGGGCAAAACTAGAAAGTTACACCTGACCCCTACACTCGATTATGATACTGCACTATGTGTTGGATTGGGCTGTCTTTGATATACCATTCAGTGAGATCCTTAGCGGGGGTTAAAACCTGGGTATGTTGGGACAGTCCAAGAATTCCTCTGAGTGGGTGATCATAGTGACAGGATCAGCCCCTTTGTCGGACAAAGGTAATAATCGGGGATGCACTCTCTCTGATGGAAACCAAGACTGCCGGCAGTCGATTTCAATTGTTGAGATTTTGTTTTGCAAAATATATT
>NW_010729301.1:62310-72628 GCF_000365185.1 Nelumbo nucifera
ATGAATCAAATATGTATCTTTATTCATTTACAATAAACTCATAAAGTACATCATTCTGATTGAAGCTAAGGGCATACAAAACTGTCTAACACATCACACCTAGTGTACTACTGTCATCAACCATGTTTTGGGTTTAGATCTCGAACTTGAAACCTAAAACGAAGGAACTACCATGCAACAGAAAGAGAAGAAGATTGATCTACCACCCTCGGTTCTGATTTTAATCAAAGAAAATGGCAAAAAGTTGCATGTGGTGACCTTTTCCTTTCTAAAAGCCAAGTTACCATTGTTGCCAATGGAGGATGAATTTGACTGACATGCTCAGGTGTTGGCTTGGTCGCCTTTAAGATGCCTCATCATAGATCAATGTGACCAGAATGAATGCCAATCTCCCTTAGGCAGGAGTCGTCGGCCTCGAGGTTTATCCACCATTTGTTATAGCATGGACTATCATTTCATGAACATCACAAGGTGCTAGGATGTATTGGGTTTGTCTTAGACTAGTAATGTCATTTTATGTCCATCGCAAGTATCAAGCGATGCCCATAATGAACATCGCAAGTATCCACTCATCATAACCTGAAGAGGCGATAACATCCCGTTAACCCCAAAAATGCCAAAAGGTCCTTGGAAGGTTGTAGGTGTGTTTGCAAGAGCAAATGACAAGACCCAGAATTCATAATGGTCATGAGTCTGGAAAGTTGTTTCGGGGATATCATCCAAATAGACTCTAATTTGGTGATACCCAGCCCTCAAGTCAAGTTTAGAAAAGACCTTGCCTCCTCAAGCACATCAATTGGCTCGTCAATTACCAGAATCAAAAACCTATCTTTAATTGTAATATTATTAAGAGTTCGGTAATCAATGCAAAAACCTCCATGACCTGTCATTCTTTTTAACTAGAAGAATGGGGGAGGAAAAGGGGTTGTGGCTGGGTTGGATAAATTTCTTAGTTAACAGCCCCTGGACTTGTTTCTCAATTTCCTTCTTTTGAAAATAAAGATAGCTATCTTACATTTGTTGGAGGTGCTCCAAGCAATTGCGGGATCCTATGATCGTGTTCCCATTATAGTTGTAATTCCGATGGCTCCTGGAAAACAGTCACATACCGCTGCAATCTCAAGTTGTTGCTGATAGTCCTCCTGGCCCATGGCCATATGGGCTTTGGATAGTACAAGGCATGTACGGGTCAATTGCCAAAAAAATAGGCTGACCTGGGTTATGTCCGTCCTTGAGTAGAGCTAAGAGGCTTGCTGGACCTTGCAAACGGAATTGGTTCCTATTCTTCGTAAAATCGATGATTAAACGGACCCAATCACATAGCATGGGTCCCAACTATCTTAACCACTGAATCCCTAAAACAATATCAGCCCCACTCAACTCCAAGGGATAGAGGTCCACTGTAAATTTTTGTCCCTGAATACAAATGTCAGTACCCATAAAAATACTACACTATCACATCATAGTGAGGTTCCATTGGCTACATGGACTCTGAATGCTACTGTGGGCTCAACTGGCAACCCCAACTGTTTGACCAAGATGGTTGTCACGAAGTTTAGGGTGCTTCCACTGTCGATAGGGATTGTCACCTGGCAACCCTTCACCAAGCCTGAAACTCTAATGGTCTAGAGTGATGAGAATCCAACAAGTGCTTACAGTGAAATTTCTGGTTCAATAGACTAGATTTCTGTCCACTCTTGTTTATCTTGGTTTGTCATTCTTGGCAATCCCTCATTACCTTCATATTCTTCCTCATCAATCTAGAGGACAAATGCCTGTTGTGTCTTACATCGATAGACAGGTCCAAATCTTTCTGAGTTTCTTCACAACTGTAGCAAAGACCTTTGTCTCTCTACAAGCCTACATCTTGGCCCATGCTAGTTTCTTCAAGGGCATGAGAGTAGGGCCTGAGGTTGGTTTTCCCAATGCTTCCTTTCTTTATTGGGTCATGTTCCTGGCCCACCAGGCCTTGAGTGTACCGATGGCTTTACTGTTGGAGACCATGTTCAATTGATTCTTCTTTACTTGCATCATCTTTTCTTTCTGGATTCAAGAAAGGGTTGTTGCACCTAAGATGGCTGCAGGTTGCATCGCCTTCACCTCTAATCACAAATCTTCCTTGAGACCGCCCAAGAACGCCCCTACCAAGGTTCACTCAGACCATCCTTGCGCCCTAACTACCAATCTTTCAAACTCCATCAGGTACTCTCTCACACTACCAATCTGTCTTAATTTTGCAAGATTTTTGTCATAATCTTCATAGCCTGAAGCTCTGAATCGCACAAAGAGGGCGCCAATGAAGTCCATCCAAGAAAATTTTGGTGTCCTCTCCAGTACCACTGGTACTAGAGGATTGCTCCCCTTTTAATGTGAAGGTCTGCAAGGGCTACTCGATCGACAATCGTGTCCTGGTGTTCCATTGCATTCAAAGAATCTCTCAGCCCTATAGATCCAAGAAATTGGATCACCCCCAAAAATATTGAAAAGATCAGTTTGGTGTTCTTATTCGTGCTTGAGCTTTCCTACCAACTGCTTCCTTGGCTACCCTCTTTCTTGCTCGACACCCCTAAACATTTTTGGCATGCTCTATTCCAAAGGACACAGGACAAAAGCCATTGTTTCCTTGAGGTACATCACCAGAGACAGTGTAGCTCGACCTCCACCTGATCGACCCTTGCCTCCATGGATGTGGCTTTCATATTTGGCATCTACAGCTCTGATACCAAATTGTTAGGAATCTGCCTAAGTCACGGTTCTTTTGAGGGAACCAAACTCTAAAATAAGAGATGAGAAATGGTCCAAATTTTTATTGATCAAAAAAAGAGAAGAAAGAAGAAAGAGAGAGAGAGAGAGAGAGAGAGAGAGAGAGAGATTAATTGAATGAATTCTGTCTCCCCTTGCCTCTTCCTTCTTCTCATTTATATTGCAATCTGGTAAGTTTTACAATTCAGTTAGACTTTCTGTTACATTCTGTTTCAATGTGTTTACATCATTCTGTTATAATGCCGATGTGTACCTCTCCTCTTACACACTTCATGCACCAATTGTCGGTTCTCATATAGAGGCCTGGGTTCCCCTATTCTAACAGATACAAGAACTTGAAATGAGAGAAGATAAGGCTTTATCTTTTGGCATGCCCAAACAAGTATTCAGTAGGCTTCCATAAATAAAATTTTGGCTGAGATAATAAATGACCTTTTCCCCATGTCTAGTGTCCTCGTGTAGACCTAATACACACACAACCGGCTAAAGTCACCTGAACTGATGGATACTCCGAAAGGGGTCTCCTGGGCTGGTGTGATTAGAACTAGAGGACTGAACAAGTATTGCTTGATTTGGTCAAAGGTTTCTTGGCAGCCATTGTTCCATACCATCAGCACACCATGATACCTTGGTACTTGAACAAGGGTGTCATAACATGTTAGGTATTTCAATTTTGAGTGCAATTTCCATATCTGACACCATGTCTTGCCATATTTGGGTAATATAGTAGGTGGCACATCCTGAGGAGTTTAAGAATGGGTATTTTTTTTTTTTTGAAAGTCGTTTAAGAATGGGTTCATAGATTGGAATTGACTATGAGATGAAGCCTTGACAAACATTCCAACCCGTGGGATTCAGTGTCATCATACACTAAATTGGGGCAGTGGAACATTGGGCAAGGATGGAAGTAACTTGATTTGATAGCTCCACAAATGGGCCTACTAACAAAAAACAGGGTGAGAGATACCCTTATGGGCTGAGGAAGATGTTAGGCACTAATCCCTCATGAAATTAGTGATGAGTAGTGGAGGAAAAGTAAATGAGTCTCCAATCCATGTAGAGAAAGAATGTCCTATGAGGCTGAAATTGGTGAGACTCAGGAAATCCTGGCCAAAGCAGTATGGTAATATGGAAAGAGTTCCAAGTGTCACCATATGAGTCATCATCGATTCAGTGGGAAATATAACTAATCCAATAGGATTTGACTTATTTCCCATGGCCCTTTGCTCTCTCGGGACATTGTATGATAGAAGGATTTGACTATATGGTAACTAGATGTGCAAAGGGTCAAACTGCCAAATTCAAGTTGTTAAGTAACCATGACATACTGCTAGGTGTCATTCATGCTTTGTGGAACCCCTAAAATAATGATTAATTGTTCACATTCAAGGGAGAGTTAAAAAAAGTTTCTAATTTAATTTAGCTAAAAGGAGTTCCATCTGGGATGTTGAAGGAGTTCGACATCATTTGCCACTACCTAATAGCATTAAACCTAAGAGGTCACACACATTAAGGGACAAAACATAAAAGAGTATAGAGGTAATAGAGGACAGGAGGAGGGTCTGCTCACTAAGAGAAGTCTTAGTGGAGGGACCTAATTGTAAATAGGAACTAACTGTAATTTGGGGAATTTATTAGATAAATCCTCTCCTAATTAGAAAAGGAGCACAAACTATATGAAATAAGAAAAGAGGCGGTCTTGGGATAGAGAACACTCCCATCTGCTAAACCCCAATTCCAAAAAGCCTACTAGCACACTCTTGGAGCCACACAACCCTCTCTCTCCCTCTCTTCTCTCTCACCTAGATCATGATTTACCTGTGAGAATTAAGAATTTTGTTTGCTACTACTTCGTGTGAATCAATCTTGGAGGCCAAACCAATGATTTTAAAGGCACGCCTCTAGGTGGATAGGCAAGGCACATTTTAGGGTTGGCGCCTCACCTAGGTCCTAGGCGCAACCCTTTCAAAAGGCACACGCCTGATGCGCCTAGACATGTACCTTTTTAAATTTCCCACTATTTTGCTTTTTTTGAATCTAGCAGCTAGGCCAAGGGTTCACTCACTCACCGAAGCTCTGAGAACCCCCTATTTGCTAATGTTGTTCATTCATTCATTCTAATAAAATATCTTCCTAAAAGGAAATTAAAGTTATAAAATCATTATTTTTTATGTGAGAATTAAGAATTTAAGAGATTGTGGGTTTGCCTCGAGGGACATGGTACAAAGGTGGCTCATAGAATCAAGAATGCAATATGTTTTACATCACAAGAGCTGCTTGAAGTAACGCAATTGAGGAAAAAAAGAGATTGTGGGTTTGAATGCTTTAAAATGCTTTATATGTTTGATTTTATTTTTAAATTTTCATTTGAATACGCTTTACATGTTATGTTTATGTATTCTAATTTTAGATAATAGATTTTTTAAAACATTTATTTTAAAATTTAAGTTTATATTTTTATTAATATTATGTTTAATATTTTTTTAAATTGTTGGTTTTAGCATTTTTTATTTTTGTGCCTTGCTTCAAAAAGGTGTGCACCTCGCCTTGCGCCTTGCGCCTTGCGCCTTGCACCTCGAGTTCAAAGTTTACTGAGGATATGCTTCAAGAAATTGAATCTACCTAAAAGGTATGCAATGAATTGTTTTTTTTTTATGAGTATGCAATTAATTGTTTTAAAACTATGATTTTGTGTACCACCATGGACATGATCTTGGTTGAATCAAGATTCTTGCTAGTTTTAATTTCCCACTACAATTATTTAGAGAACCACAAGAAGTCTTTCATCTAAAACAAAACGGATGAAGGCAAAGGCATGAATCCAAAAAGTAACAAAAGAACGTAAAAAGGATTTAAAGGATAGCACTTAATAAGAAATACAACCATGAATAGAATGGAATACAAAAACATGATTTGGAAGCAACCCAAACTATCTGACATGGCCCAACTTTTCTAATCAATAATTATAACCAGAAGAGTGTTCATTGATAATCAGAGAAAGTAAAAGCTCCTAAGTTCCAAAAGATTAGGCTGAAGGAGACAACCACACAGCTCAAGGCTGATTCATCATGAATACAAACATCTCAGTATCTCACAAGTTCTCCTAGATTTGCACCCCAGTCCTAGAGCCCTCCAATCTAACACCACCTTACCAGAGCCCTCACTAGCAACCAATGTAGACAAATAAATAAAGCTTTAAGATAACTTTGTGGTCATTTGACTAGTCAACCTAGTCAATGCTTAGTCATCCTTGGCAACTCCACTATAAGACCAACTAGTTAATGATGCAGTTCGTCTAGCCCTCAACTGATTTGTCGTTCAAATCATTAATGCTTTGATAACATAGCTAGCAAGTGAACTAGCCATGTCAGTGGCCTATCTAAGAGTTCACTTAAATGATCTCTTCAACCTATTAACTAATACCTTAGCTTCTTTATGCTTCTAGGGCCCTAGGGACATCCAAAACTTGTGGACATCCACTCATAAGAAAGTCAATGTTAGGTCTTAAAGTAAAGCAAGCAAGAAGATCAGATCTTAGAGATTTGCCTTAACAAGTTGCTCAAAGCCACTTTACCTTGTGTGGTCTCTACACCTCCTGCTTCAGAGGGACCTGGATTTCCTAAGGAACATCCATCACAGTTCATCTTAATTTTTTCAAAAAAAAAAAAAAATGGTGCAGTGAGGCAGTCATACATCAATAAATTGATTTCTCTGAAGAATGTGATCTGCATCAACATACCAGCCCCTTGAGAATTGAATTCATAGAGATCCCTTAAATTACTCTCCAGTGAAGAACCCAATTGACCACTTTCGCCAGTCACCATGACCAATCCAATGATTAAGGCATCATTTGGCAAGTCTATATGGTGTGTCTTTTCATCTACGGATAGATAAAAAGATGAAAAATGGTCTACTGTCATTTGGGAACTAGTAGCCAGTAGCCCAATAGCTGGTCAGTTTTGAAAGCCAAAAATTGTCTTTTTCGAGAAGGCTTTATTTGAAGATTCTCATCTTTCCTATGGCTCAGGTCTACTTGAGATAGACCAGTACGTCTACGTGTGTAAGTTGCACATGTTCTCAGTCCTCAAAATAGGGGTCTCTCAATCAATCTTCATTTCCTTAGAACACATCCATTAGAGCTCTACTACTGCTAAACCTCCATTAGCAGAGACCATGGAACCTTCAACCTCACTGTCAATGAGCTAGATCAAATGTTGATACATTTAAATCTCACTGTTTTCCATCTCTTCATTTTCTTTTTTCATTTCTTTCGTTTTTCTCCTTTCTTCCTTTCTTTACTCTTCTTCTTCCCCTTCTTTCTCCACCACTGATTTTAGTTTGTTTCAAGTGGTCATTTCATCATCCGATGATCTTCCCATCAAGTTACAACTCCATCCTCTCCCCTTTGCACATGTCAAGATGGGGTTTGTTTGCTTTGGATGCATTCTTATCATTGCATTTAGGGTTTATGCCATTTGGGTTTATGGTTTAATCTATTTGGTTGGGGTTTATGCTTTAACTAATTTCTATCTTCATTATAACATCGTATTTCTTTTCATTGCTATTGTAATGTGTTCTGTTTCTACTTCACCATGGATGACTATTCATTATTGGCCTCTGTTATGAAGTAGCATATATCATCAAATAGCCTATAACATATTGTTTCATGGAATGATTCTTGATGATTGATTATGAGTTGTCTATCATTGAATGATTTATCACATACACATTTTTCTTGGAATGGTTCGTGATGGTTATGAATGGTCTCTGTCATTGAAATGATCTCTGTCACTATTCATTATTGTTTCTTGGAATGGTCTCTATCATTGGATGGTCTCTGTTTGAAAAATGGTCCTTGATGATGGATTATGAATGGTATCTGTTTGAGCAATGTTTTGCAGGTTCTGGATGTTAGTGGGCCCACACATCCCATTCCTGTGATTCTAGATGTTGGTGGGCCCACATTGTTGTGTTTTGCAGGTTAGGTGTTAGTGGGGCCCTCACATCCCATTTCTGTGATTATGGATGTTAGTGGGCCTGCATTGTTGTGTTTTGCAGGTTCTAGGTGTTGGTGGAGCCCACACATCCCATTTCTACAATTGTGGATGTTGGTGGGCCCACATTGTTGTGTTTTGTAGGTTCTGGTTGTTAGTGGGGCCCACACATCCCATTTCTATGTGGGTGGTATTGGGCCCCACACTATTTTCTGAAATATGCATATATTGTTTTGAATTTTTACATGTTCACAGATGACACAATGTTTTGGCACATGTGGATCAACTTGGCTCATGTGAAAGCCATGCTTACCAAAAAATCTTTAGTTCTTTCCATGTGCTGAGAAGATTTGTCAAAAATAGTGATAACAACATAGTTATTGGTCTGCAAAGACCAGCTCCAAAAATCCCAATGCATCTTTTGATCTACTGGGCTTTAGGAAGATCTTCCAAAACAGACTTGCCAAACAACGCCTAAAAATCCTCTTGCTTTCTATTTTTTAGAGRAAACCTCTTACTTTCTAGTGCTGGAAATTATATTTTTTTGAGACAAAACCACTTGCTTTCTAGTGTTGGAAATTCTGGAATTTCATTCTTTCATTTCACTCTCATAATGACCAGATAAAGATCTAGATTTTCTTTCTTCTTTTTATTTTTGTGTATCAGCATTCACAAAGCTTATATTATTTAGATGAATATGAATTTGATAAAACACAGTTTTTAACAAAACAATACATACTCCATCATCTCTCATCATTGTATTCTAATCTAACATAATACTGATAATGGGGGAGGTGTACCTCTTTCATTAGATCACAAAAAGCTGATAAGATACAATCGGAAGATGGAATACGATTATATTAAAAAATAGGGAAAAAAAAGAACTAAAAAATCCAATAAAAGGCAAATAGCTACATTTTTAAAGCAACAAAAAACATAAGCCCGAACCTTCTCAATCCATAACCTCATAAAAGAGCTACAGGTCATTAAACCATAAATTACATGAAATTATTTGCATAAAAAAATTACATGAAATTAGTCCAGAAATCTATTAGTTTATAGAAATATGGTCCAGGAATCCATACATACACACAAATGGGTAATAAAAAAGAAAAAGAGCAATCCAGACCATATATCATCAAAAGCACGCTAAACCCGTGAACAAAAACCGTTTCTTTTTTTTCCACTTCAGAGGGATGGAGAAAACAAGAACCCTAAATTCATACCATCGAGAGATCTACTTATCTTTGGTAGATACTCCATACTTCTCCTGCATCTTAGCAATCTCGTCCTCCTTCTTCTTTTGATCAACCTTCTTGCTCATCTTGGCCTGCTGGTAATACAACACGATCAGATACCGGTTAGCAACATTGAAGCCCGACAGGTGATCGACGGCCGTCTTGGCATCGTAGATGTCTTCGTAGACAACAAAGGCCGTTCCCCTGGTATCCTTGTTTGTACCAATACGTATCTGCCTTATCGCACCGTACTTGCCGAATATATCGTACATCTCCTCGCTGGAAATGTTGAAGGGAAGGTTTCGGACGTAAAGAACTCTATTCACTTCCGGCGGGAGACGGGCGTTTCCCTTTCGAAGGCTGATTGTCGCCATTCCTAAGGTTTCAATTCAAGAACAAAGAAAACTAGGGTTTTGGATGAAAAATTAGGGTTTAATTGAAAAAAGTAGGGCACAAGTTGCAGGCAGAAAGGGAGTTTTGACTCGCCTTCTGTGGCTAGTATTTGCGCAGCTTGCGCTGGAAGAGATGGGGAGGAAAGGAAGAATGTATTGAGGGTGGTGATTTTTCGGGAAAATTCCCGATTAGTATACTGTACGTTGGGTTTAGTATTATTTTGGTCTTCGAATTTTAAAACGCCACAGTTCAGTATCCGAAGTCTCAAAATTATCTATGATATGTGAAAATACATAAATTATCTATGATACGTTGCGTTTAGTATTATTTTCGGGAAAATTCCCGATTAGTATATTGTACGTTGGGTTTAAATCATCCGATAAATGTATAATCGATGAATTAAAAACATAAGAAACGCATGCCCAACACTTAATAGATATATAACGAAATAGATGAGTGAACTAATGAGGGGTAATTTGGTCCTCTAAGGACCTCATGATGCGTGACATCACAGAACAGCTGGGTGACACCTCGGCACCATGTAAGTAGACCACTTCGGGCACTTCGCAATTCTATCAATGACCTTGGCACTACCCTGGTAAGTTGAACTGCGAACAACTAGGCAGGACCTCAGGTTAGTTAAGAGGCGACATGTTTCCATCGAACTGCTCTAACCCCGGTTAGAGAGCTGCCTGATGTACGTAGTGTTAGACAGTTTTGTATGCCCTTAGCTTCAATCAGAATTATGTTTCCATCGAACAACTAGGCAGGACCTTAGCTTCAATCAGAATGATGTACTTTATGGAAACCAAGACTACCGGCAGCCGATTTCAACCGTTGAGATTTGTTTTGCAAAATATATTTTATATAAGATATAAAAGTATATATGTATGGTTTCTAAATTGTTTGCAAGAAGGTTTTAATTCCCGG
>NW_010729301.1:122978-136568 GCF_000365185.1 Nelumbo nucifera
AAATTATTTCCCTAGCTCCCTGTGGGATTCGACCTAGTACCACTACTACTACAAATTTATTGTGGGACTAGCATTAATTTTGAGGGCTTCGACAACCCGTCACATCCCTTTAAGCCTTTTTAGGAACCATCCCTTCAAATAGACCCTCCTATGAGATGGATGCCATATGATTAATTGTGTGTGAATCTCAAAGGAAAAGAAACAGAAAGAAGAAACTTTAGAGAACAGTAAAAAAAAAAAAGAAAAAGGAGGAAAATAAGGCATCAAAGAAGAACTGAGGCAACCGATTGCTACCAAGAGTGAAAARAAAAACTAGGGCAGATGTGATGACCAAACCAGTGAGATATTGTTCCGTAATGACATCCATTCTCGATTTTTGTTTTAACCTTACCCATTTAAATTTTGTCCTATAATAAAGCGCTCCTTGATCACTCGGGTGCATGACTCGTAGTATTTAAAGACATGAAGAGCACTTTGTTTCATTTATGGTTGCAAGAGTATTTAATTGAAGAAAAATGAGAGCGAGAGCATAATCTTGAGTAAAGCCCGAAATATGGATTCAAGGATCCAATACCCATCATAGTTTAAGTTTCTTGAGCCTTTTATCCCTTGTTTCAGAACCATTGTCCTAGGCCACATTTCATCCTAGTTAGAAGTCCTCCTCGATTCTTAAGAAATTGGCAACTAGCATTGGAATGAACTGAGTAGGTTGGCAAAGAAAAAAAAAAGAGAAAGAGTCGATCCTGGTGATCCTCTAAAAACTAGGGGCAAAATAGTCCAAAGAAAAACCTCTTTATCAAAAGTTGAATACCAGAGAAGCTGAAGTGATCAATCATTTGAAGTGCAGCAAGAGCACCAATCAACCCAGTTGAGCAAATTTAGAATCATCCCTCTTTTGAAACTTATGATCATCACCCATTTTTAAGAATCATAGTCCCCGTTGTGCTAAATTGAGCAATTATCTTCTTCTTGAGTTATCCTTCTCAATTGATCCAAACTGGGGCAACCCCCCTTCCGATGGTTTTTCTCAATATGAATCTTCGATCAGCAATCATTGCATACCCAATGTTTATGCTTTTAATATTTAAAATGTGTTGATCATTCCGTTCCAAAGAGGAAGTTGCTACTTTGTCTCTTATCCCAGTCTGGCAAGAATCCCCAAGTCTGGCTACTTTTGACTATCCATTATTTTGAATCATATGAATGTGGCATTTTCCATATCATCTCTACTGTATTTGGATTTTCAATCACACCTCAACTTGTTTACAAAAAAAAAAAAAGAATGCATTTTGTTTGCTCAATTGATTGATCGGTTAAAATTTTCAATTGAAAGTCAATCATTACACGATGAATTACAAATTGCCATTAGTCATACCATGCTTTTTAAAATAATCCAGCTTTCTGATCGTCATACCATATCCCGCCCTATGGCATAGAAATCAGTGTTTGATCATGAGTCATATTTTCTTCAAAACCCCTAATGGCATCAAAGTCCTTCATGGCACCAAAGTTCCTCGAGGCAGAATATCAATGTTTTGTTGATTTGCATCGCGGCTTAGCGCATCCCGGATATAGAAATCATCACTATTTTAGTTAAGGATCATTACTACATCAAGTTTTAGTAAAAAATCATTAATCAAAGTCAAATTTGTTTTAAAGTCCCTCGCGACMTTAAAGACCCCCGTGGCATTAAAGTCCGTTACGGTAGTAAAAGCCCTTCATGGCACCAAAGTCCCTTGCTGCAGAATGTCATGTTTTGTTGATTTGCATCATGGCATAGCGCATCCTAGATACAAAAATCATTACTACTTTAGCTAAATATCATTACATTGTTAAGTTTCAATTAAAAATCCTTCATTTGAATCAGTATCAAAGTCCTTTGTGGCATCAAAGTCCCTTATGGCATCAAACTCCCTTGTGGCACCAAAGTCCATTACGACATTAAAGTCCTTAATGGCACCCAAGTCTATCGTGGCAAAATATCAAAGTTTTGTGGATAATTGCATCATGGCATATCATGGCATTTTCTAATTGCATTGTGACTTATCGCGCATCAGATTTAAAAATCACTTGTTAAAATCATTCATATGAATCAAATTATTTTCAAAGTCCCTTATGTCATCAAAGTCCCTCATGGCACCAAAGTCCATTACGACATTAAAGTCCTTCATGGCACCAAAGTCCCTTGTGGCAAAATATTGAAGTTTTATGGATAATTGCATCATGGCATGGCATGACATTTTATAACTGCATCGCCGCTTATCGCGCATCAAATTTGAAAATCATTTGTTAAAATCATTCATATGAGGCAAATTTGTTTTAAAGTCCCTCATGGCACCAAAGTCTGTTACGACATCAAAGTCCTTCGTGGCACCAAAGCCCCTTGTGGCACAATATCAAAGTTTTGTTGATGATTGCATCATGGCATAGCATGACATTTTCTAATTGCATCATGGCATATCATGACACTTTCTATTTGCATCACGGCTTATCACGCATCATATTTGAAAATAATTTCTTAAAATCATTCATATGAGGCAAATTTGTTTCAAAGTCCCTCGTGGCACTAAAGTCTGTTACAACATTAAAGCCTTTCGTGGCACCAAGTCCCTTGTGACAGAATATGGAAGTTTTGTGGATAATTGCATTATGACATAGCATGACATTTGCTAATTGCATCACGGCTTATCACACATTAGATTTGAAAATCATTTGATTAAAATCATTAATTTGAGTTAAGTCTGTTTCAAAGCCCCTCACGGCACCAAAGTCCGTTACGGCATTAAAGTCCTTCATGGCACCAAAGTCCCTCATGGCAAAATATCAAAGTTTTGTGGATAGTGATAGTTATGATTATAACCCTAGCAAGTGCACTAGTTATCAAGTAGTATAAAAATATCATTCCCATGAGGATTTAACAAAATAAGTATTAGAACTACAACATTCCCTAATTATTTGGACAATCGAATTTCATATTTAAGAGTAAAAGCAACTGAAAATTAGAAAAAGAAAACAAGAGCAAGAGTATCATTACTGAAGTATGCAACGATTGACTGAATTCGCTAGGACCTTTGGTCCGCCTATCCATTCCAATGAATAGCAATAGATGAGATTATCCAAGATAATTTGTCATTCCCATAAGCTGAAGTTTTTCCAATTTTATTCAATATTCTTTCTCAAGATATATCAAAACTACTTCTATTAGGTAACCCCTCGATCTCTCGACTAGAGTTCTTAAGATAGAAATGCATTAAGTTCAAGGAAAAACTATTACATTCAGATGAATCATGTGTATATACCCCTATATACCATTCAATTCACACCATGAATTATTTGGTCTGCTATATGAATTCCTCTCTCGATTCATTCACATAAACCTAATCAATTAGGAGATGGTCACTCCTAATAGCATTAAGCAAGATAAATCATAGACTATATGAAAATCACGATCTTGGAAGAATCAGAATAAAAATATATTCATTGTTATGATTAGGCTTTCCATAGCCCTAGCTATAAATAAATCAGTTCATACTAGAGAAAATAAAGCAAACAAGAGGAAAGAAAGAAYTCATGGTGTCGCCCTTGGAGCTGAGATTTCCTCTTCTCCTTGCCGCCACCTCCTTCTTGCAGTCTTCTTGCTTGATAGATTGGTTGCTCCTTTGCTTCTTGATACATCTCTAGTCCGCCCCCCATCCCTTTATATAGCTTAAAGGGGAGGGGGTGGTCTCCAACTCCTTCTTGGAGTTTATCTTTCAAAAATAGAAAGTCCTAGTCTAATCCTACAATTATCTCTTTATCTAGTGAGCTCAATCTCTTTATCTTTCTAGGATTACATCACAAATTTAAATATGGTAGGACTCTTCTCAGTTTCTTGTTCTTGCATTCATATTAGGCTTCCTCTGCGAATTGGGCTGCTGCAAGGCTTTTCTACAAGTTGGGCTTCAGCTGCGAATTGGGCCTTCCTATGAATTTGCCCCAACTTCGGGTCTGAATTTGACTTCGATACAGGCCGAATCTGTGAAATACCAAAACATAAAAGTTGTAGCTTTCTCTCTTATCTTTCCAATGAGTCTTGAATTATTCCAATCAGATCTCGGATACGAGAGTTAGGCCCATATTACTGAACAGTGCTGAAACTGTGAAAAATCATCCGATTTGCCTTGCTTTTCTCCTGATGCCTTCTTTCATGCCCTAAACCATCAATCAAGAAATATGAGTCCAAATAAGTATTAATTCAGTATAAAAGACTGAATATTTGGGGATAAAAATATAATAAATTTTGTTCTCATCAGATAGTTGCATCATGGCATAACATGACCTTTGCTAATTGCATCACAACTTATTGCACATTAAATTTGAAAATCATTTGATTAAAATCATTCATCTGAATTAAGTCAATATCAAAGTCCCTTGTGGCATTAAAGTCCCTCGTAGCACTAAAATCGCTTGTGGCATTAAAGTTCTTCATGGCACCAAAGTCCCTTGTAGTGAAGAAATTAACATTGTTTTGCATCATCACATAGCATTAATCTTGTTGTTTTAGCAATTTACTATTTGAGCCATGGAATAACACACAATTTTGTCAATCAAAATGCAACATAGCATATCACAAAAAAAAGAATCCCTCGCAGCACTAAAATTGCTTGTAGCATTAAAGTTCTTCATGGCACCAAAGTCCCTTGTGGTGAAGAAATTAACATTGTTTTGCATCATCACATAGCATAAATCTTATTGTTTTAGCAAGTTACTATTTGAGCCATGGCATAACACACAATTTTGTCAATCAAAATGCAACATAGCATATCACAAAAAAAAGAAGAAAAAGAAGAGGAGAAATATTTTGGCAATGAGAGTCTTAAAGGCAGGTCTTCCTCCTTTCTCCAAGCATGTGGCAGCATGTCTAGAAATCTCACAACCCATGAAGATCTCACCATTGAGTTGAAATTCCCTATTATCCCCTAAGGAGCATTGATGAGAATAATAACTCAAGATATCATATTAATCGTGCTAAATCATATAGGACACTGCCATGCACTTGAAAGCATAACACTTCACACTCTCGTCGGATTTTTCAAGTGCTTTGCTAGGTTTTCAAGCGTAGACTACTCTTATGAGGAAGGATGTTTCTCGCCTATCGAAAGAGCAGTTACGCTATATCAACCACATGACCTTTATCAAGTTTTCGAAAGGTTTTACCAAGGATTTTAAAATTCTTTCTAAAGAATATATGTGTTTGTATTGTGATTGTGCTTTGCGATATTTTTAAATATTTTATCTACTTGTAGATATTGAGAGGGAAGAGTGATTGGCCGAGAGGATTTGATTGCCCCAATCTAAAGAATATAAAAAAATACAGCCATCTATGATTTACAGTTTTGGAAACTGCATGCTGCGATCTAACTTTTGTTTTGCAGGGTAGCAGTCCTACGAACAGCCCTCCTACTGATTCTTGAATGTATTATTTCAGTAATTTAATTTTAGATCATGTTCTTGAATTAAAAATCAAACCCAAGACCCATTTGAACCAGATTAGACCAAACTATTTTCACCGAATCTGTGGTTCGATGGGAGCTGTTCTCTGCCCTAATTATTCACTCATGGGTCCAGGAGTTGATGGTTAATTGCAAAATGCAATTCAGCCCACACCTGTAAAACCCAATTTTAATATGTTAAAACTACTTTAGCCCATTTCAGCATAAAAGCTATATGGGCCGAATTGCTCTTTGCAATTCAGCCCATATACCTAGATAATATTAATCAGTAATATTATGAATTTTTATGGGCTTTATTCATTGGTTTTATAGTTATTTAATTGATTGATCAATTATGTTTTTCCTGCATGTGATGTATGGATCTGTGATGTGCAATGTTCATGGGCCATAAGCACTTGGCCCATGCTAATTCGATAGTGGCTCTTGCGCACATCATGGATGATCGCACATCATTGCCATGGTGTCCTTAAGATCATTAGATGATCTCTCTTCGTGGTGGGCCCCACACCAGCTTCCTCCAGGTGATAGGGCTTCTGAGGCACATAGGAGGGACTATCAAGAATGGGAAGAGAAAATTTCTCTTGCCCGGTGCTACATCATAACCTCCTTGGATAATGTGATACAGCGACAGTTTGATCAGATTGAATTGTCCAAGAATATCTTGGATAGTCTAAGGACAATGTATGAGGACCAGAATCRTTCTACTTGTCAAAAGGTCTTGAAACAGTTCATGACCACACAAATGTCCAAGATCCAACAAGTTCATGATCATTGTCTTAAGATGATGGGATACATCAATGAACTGGAGGCTCTTGGATCTGGGCTTGATCATGTCACCAAGGTTGATGCCATCCTAAATTCTTTGCCTCCTTCCTTCAATCAATTCATCATGAACTATAACATGAACAAGCTAAATGTTAGCATCCAGGAACTCAACAATATGTTGTAGATGGACGAGGAACTAATAAAGAAGGATGAGCCCATTGTCATGCTTGTTGAGGGTGGAAAATCGAGCAAGAAGAAGAGGAAGGCAAAGAAGAAGCCTTAAAAGAAAGTTAGCAAGACCAAAAGGCAGAGGAAGGACAAAGCATCAGATACTTGTCACTTTTGCAAACAGGCCGACCACTGGAAGAGGAACTGTCCTCAGTACCTAGAGACCAAGAAACAAGGTAATTTCAAAGAAACCAATATGTTGGTAACTTCTGCTTCCTGGTGTATTGACTCTGGGGCATCTACTCATGCATGTAATACATTGCAGGGGTTCAGGACAAGCAGAAGACTGAGTGACGGAGAGGTAATTCTTTACTTGGGGACTTCTGCAAGTGTTGCAGCTACAACCATAGGGACTGTAGAATTGTATTTCAGAGAAGGATTAATTACATTAAAAGATTGTCTTTATTTACCCAATTCGAGAAGAAATTTGATTTCTGTTTCAAAACTGTGTGTGGATGGATATTCTGTTCTCTTTAGTAATATGATTACTATCAAAAGAAATAACAAATTCCTCGCATACGGAGAACTTGAGAATGGTTTCTATGTTCTCCATTCTTCTCTGGAAACAAACATAACCGAAACTACGTCGGATAATAACCCCAAGAAAAGAACCCATCATACAATCAATCCCACGTGCCTGTGGCATTACCGACCTGGCCACATTAACATAGATCATATCACAAGGTTGGTAAAGGAAGGTCCTTTGGATTTTCTAACTATAGAAGATCTTCCAACCTGTGAACCTTGCCTTCAGGGTAAGATGACAAAATGGCCATTTAACGGTAAGCCTGAAAGATCGGCAGACACACTTGACCTTATACACCACATCTAAATGGTGTGTCAGAGAGGAGGAACTAGACTTTATTGGATATGGTCTGATCACTTCTCATAGACACAGAATTACCCACATCCTTTTGGGGATACGCATTAGAGACTGCAATATACGTGCTGAACCAGGTTCCAACCAAATCAGTTCTGAAGACTCTCTATGAGCTTTGGACTGGTAACAAACCAAGTGTGAGACACTTGAAGATTTGGGGTTGTCCGACACATGTTAAAAGAATGAGTGCTGACAAATTGGAATCCTAGACCAGTCATTGCCTATTCATAGGCTACCCCAAAGGCTCTGTGGGTTACTTATTCTATGACCCAGGAGAACAGAAAGTGTTCTGTAGTCGAAATGCCCATTTCTTGGAAGATGATTACATCCTAAACAATCATCGTCAAGAAGTTGTTCTTAATGAGGAAAGCTCAAGGGTAGTGGGAGATGTCCCACAAGCTCCAGTTAATAACCAACCTAAGAGATCTACCCGGGTTTCCAGGCCTCCAATCCGTTTCGGCTATGACCAAGAAAGTTACATGGTGGAAGCCATGACCAGTGAGGAGGATCTCGTGACTTATACAGAAGCTATGTTGGACATAGATTCCTTGAAGTGGGTAGATGCCATGAGATCTGAAATGGACTCAATGGAGACCAATGGAATCTGGACTCTGGTAGATCCGCCCCTTGTGGTAAAAGAAATTGGTTACAAATGGATCTATAAGAGGAAGAAGGGCCCCGATGGTAAGGTTGAGACCTGCAAGGCTCGTCTTGTGGCGAAAGGATACACTTAGAAATAATGAATCAATTATGAGGATATCTTTTTGCCTGTGGCCATGCTTAAATCCATTAGGATCCTACTAGCTGTAGCAACGTACCATGATTACGAGATTTGGCAAATGGATGTCAAAATTGCATTCTTGAATGGAGATCTTACTGAAGATATCTATATGTAGCAACAACAAGGTTTCATAGCTGCGGGTCAGGAACACATGGTATGTAAACTAAATTGATCCATATTTGGACTTAAGCAAGCTTCTAGGAGTTGGAACATCCGGTTTGACTCTACCGTCAAAAATTTTGACTTTAAGCAAAATCTGGATGAGCCCTGTGTCTACAGAAAAACCAGTGGTGATAAGGTTACGTTCCTGGTTCTCTATGTAGATGACATTCTACTCATTGGGAATGTGATGTGTGCATGCTACACATCATTTTTATTTTTGTATACCTGGTTTTAATGATGATTTGCAATGGTTTTTACCCTATTTGAGCAGAATTTCAAGAAACTAGGAGTTTGGGACAATCTAGGGTGAAGAGAGCATGAAGACATGTTGATATGGAAAAAAGGTAAGCACTTCAGTCCATCAAGAAGAAAAGCCCAATTGAAACCCCAAGGGAAGCCCACAAAGGAAAGAGACCCAACTGCAGCCCAGCCGAAACCTTATGGGAGAACAACAGTTCAGCCTGTCAAGTTTTTCCCAACAGCAGTTTGGCCCACTAAAATTAGCAGCCCAATCGCAGCCCTAAGGGAGGCTCCAAAAAGGCGGCTGACTTTAAAGAAGGAAAGAAAGGCAGAAAGGAAGAGTATAAAAGGAAAAGAAAAAGAGGAAATTAGGGTTCGGACCCCTAAAGACAAAAATCAAGAAGAAGAACTGCTAAAGGAGGGAGAAGGCTGCTGAATGTGAATTGAAGAGAAGATCGAAGGTTGATGTAGAAACCTTAGGTTGTCTTCTTCTTTGATTTTGCAAATTCATTAACCTAGATTCGATTAGGGTTTCTTGATTTTTCTTTATTGAATATTTCTTCTCTTCTTTCTATTATGCGAACCATGATGGGTTTCAAATCTGATATGTAATTAATATTTTAAGCAGATCCGATTGATTGTGATTTATTCTTAGGATTTCTTGATTAGGGTTTTCAATTAATAGAATAATCTTGGTCGAATTGTTCTTGTTTCTTGGATTGCTTGAATTGCTTGAGAAAGAGTTTAGGTAATCAGATCAACTAATCAAGAAAACAGATTAAATGCATCTTACAGATAATTTGCATGATTCATTAGCATTCTTTCAACTGGAATAAATTTCTGTCGACTCCTTGTTCTTAATGCATCTATGGCGATTAAATTTCTAATAGAAATATAGGAATTATTGCTCATAGATAGAGTGGGTTGTGCTCGAGAGAGGCTGCTCATACAATTAGGGTTTTGCCAACCCAAGATTGAATTCACTTCAGTTGGGCTGCTTAATGATTTCATTGCTAAACTGGTTCTGCTAGTTTCTTGCATGCAATAATTCTTCTCATCATTTAAGGTGGTCTGATCCGAAACTGCTTAGGGTAGTTTGCTAATTAGGAGTTAGGATTTTCTTTGTTTAACATTTTAGTTTATCAGATAACAAAAGGCTGATTCAGTACTAGTAGTTATTGGATCAATCCCCGTGGGAATGATACTCTACTCATCATTATATTACTTGATCGACTAGTGCACTTGCTAATGTCTTCTAAGCGCAACAAGTTTTTGGCGCCGTTGCCGGGGATTATCACAACAGTATTAGGAACCATCTACTGATGGTAATCTAATTTTAATTTTGTGCAACATGTTCATGATATGTGTGTATTAGTCTCTTTATGACTTTGACTTGTACAGTTTATGACACGCAGAAGTGAAGAGAGCATCACCTATGATCCCGAGATTGAATGAACTCTCCTTCACCGCCTTAGAGCTTCTAAGCAAGGGAGAGCTGAAAGTGCAAAGATGGCCGAACAAAGGGCCATGATGGATTATGCCAAACCAACCCTCACCAGGGCAGCCTCGAGCATTGTGAGACCAGCAATAGCTGCTAATAACTTTGAGATCAAGCCAACAATCATTTAGATGATCCAAAACACAGTTCAGTTCTGTGGCTTAGCTAATGAAGATTTGAACACTCACATCGCCAACTTCTTGCAAATATGTGACACATTCAAGCACAATGGGGTTAGTGGTGATGCAATGAGTCTCAGATTATTTCCGTTCTCGTTGAAGGACAAGGCTAAGACTTGGCTGAACTCTCTACCAGCTGGATCGATTGCTACTTGGGATGAAATGGCCAACCGCTTCCTATCCAAGTATTTTCCTCAGTCCAAGACTGCAAAGATGCAGAATGATATCACCACCTTCTCTCAGTATGGTTGCAAGTCCCTCATGCCAACCGCTACAACCATTATGGACGTTGTAGCTGGAGGATCCATTAATAACAAGACCCCTGAGTTGCACATGCACTCATTGAGGAGATGGCTGCAAACAACTATCAGTGGCATTCCGAGAGAGCCCAAGCTAGGAGACAGCCTGGACTTCATAATGTAGACACCTATACAACACTATCTACACAAATCGGTGCCCTCAGCAAGAAGATAGATGAAGTGCAGTTGACAGCCATGCATGTTTAGACCGTAGCTTGTGAATGGTGTAGGGGAGGTCATATCAGCACCGAATGTCAAGTTGGAAATCAGTTCATGCAGTCCCCCGAGCAAGTAGATTTTGTTGGTAATTTGCAAAGGCAACGAGGCAATCAGTACCCTCGTGCATTTAACCCCGGATGGAGGAATCACCCCAATCTGTCTTGGCAAAATCAAAATGCGGTGAAGCCATTCCCTCAAAATTTCACTCAGCCGGAAAAGAAATCTAATCTAGAGGAGCTGATGACCAAGTTCATATCAAGTGCGGAAATGAGATTTCAAAACCAAGAAGCATCGATCAAGAACTTGGAGACTCAAGTGGGGCAGTTGGCACAGATGATATCTTCTAGAGTCCAAGGCGCTTTACCTAGCAATACCGAAGCAAACCCAATAGAGCAGGTGCAAGCCATTACTTTGAGGAGTGGTAAGGTGCTGCAAGAGGTGGAGAAGAAGGCAAAGGAAGAAGGTAAGGGGGGCACAACCCTAGAAACCGAAAAGGAGGAAGAGCAATCTGAATCAAAGAAAGAGAAAAGTCAACAGCCGCAAGTACCATTTTCGAATAGGCTAAAGCAACACAAATTGGAAAAGGAATTCGGTAAGTTTCTTGAAATTTTTAAGAGTATACATATTAACATTCCTTTTGCATATGCTTTAGCCCAGATCTCACACTATGCAAACTTCCTGAAGGAGATATTGGCAAACAAAAGGAAACTGGGAGATGTGGCTACAGTTGCACTGAATGAAAAATGCTCGACAATCCTCCTCAACAAGCTACCTTAGAAATTGAATGATCCAGGGAGTTTCACTATTCCTTGCACTATAGGCAGTTTTAAAATTAACAAGGCATTGTGTGATTTAGGAGCTAGTATAAATTTGATGCCCTATTCAGTTTTTAAGAAATTAGGGTTGGGTGAACCCCAACCCACTAGAGTTGCATTGCAGTTAGCTGATAGGTCCATAAAGCATCATAGAGGAATAATAGAAGATGTGCTTGTTAAGGTTGACAAATTCATTTTTCCCGTGGACTATAGTGTTAGACATGGAAGAGGACGTTGACGTCCCAATTATCCTAGGGCGACCTTCCTAGCTACAGGAATGGCAATGGTTGATGTCCAACAAGGACAACTCAGCCTTAGGATTCAAGATGAGGAAGTAATTTTTAAAATGTCTGATGCTATGAAACATGCACCTTCTAGTGGTGATTCATGTTATATGATAGATGTCATTGATTATGCAGTTGGTAGGTGTTTTCAGGTCAACGATTAGCGCCTCAAACCATATCTAGTGGATGGAGCATTGCCTACCCCATTAACTGTGTATACCAAGATGTTCATTGATCCCACTGGAATGTCGAGCTTCAAATAGAAAACAAGCGCTTATTGGGAGGCAACCCAATGCTGATGAGTAGTTTTTCTTATTTATTTGTTTTTCTGCTTTTCTTTTTCATATCATTCAAGTTTCTTTTCTAGGATGTTAATTTTGTAGATTGCTGATCTCTCTGAGTGTTTATCATTCTCTCCTCCTAGTTTCTTTTGATCTTAGCAGCTAGAGGGTCAAACGAAGGAGCCATTCCAGATTTCAAAATGCTCTTCAGGGAAGGTCTCTAAACCCCTTCAAATGCTTGAAGTCCCACTGCTCACATTGCTGAATTCATCCTTGCACTTTTTCTATATGAACATTGAGAGCAATGTTCATGATAAGTGTGGGGGAGGCTATAGCTATGCACCTCAATCACCCCAATACATAAATGCATTGATAGGCTGCATAAACTAGAAACTCCCTCAAGATTATTGTTGTTTATAAGGTGAATTCCAAGAGGGAATACGATGAAGTCGAAGGAAGTCACTGTAAGTGCTAGAATTTGTTCCTGTGAATTATCCAATTTTATCACAATACATGAGGATGAGGAAGTCGAATAGGACTTTCATCATGACTAGCACCAACTATACTCATGTGTATAGTGTGTTTGGTTGAAATCTTAATGATCATTTGAGATATTAGTGCACATCTGAACTGTTAATGCATGAACTTCAAAAATTTAATCAAAAAAAAAGAGAGAGAGAGAGAGAAAAGAGAAGAAGGAAGGACAAAGTCCAAATTATTCCGTTGTCATGAACTGAATAGTAAAACTAATGGTTCATGATATGAGTTTAGTCCCAACTCTGCTATTCCAAGTTGAATAGTAAAACTAGCAACTAGGAATATGAGTATTGTTATCTGCCTCTAGCCTGTTGAAGGGATGAGAGATCCATCGTATGGATGCTCAAATCTTGCGGAATAAGGTGGGCGAATTTCAAAAAAATTTCTCTCCCTTCAACTGGGAATCGTATTCCCTATTTAGAAAATCATATTTTCAAGGATCAATCTTGAACCATAAACTGAACCAGATCTGAACAAAAGCAGTAGGAGAGGATTATACCAGATATGGAGAAATAATATCTCCCAATGAAGGTGTTCACGCCCAAAGAAGGATCCAAAGACTGCTCCTACTGAAGATGGCGCAGTGTAGGATGGAGCAGAATCAACAGTGTTCTCTCCAAGAACCTAATCCTTCACAAGAAGTAGCAGGATGGCACATGAGCACAGCTTCCTATCAGTCCCTTCACAAGGAACTGATGTCAAGATCGAATCTTGATTTCTCCCACTGAACAGGAGATTGAACTGGCAGGGTAGGCGGTAACAGGAAGGAGGCGACAAGAAAGAATTTCGCAGGGTTGCTTAATTCTTCCTTCTGTGATTTCAACTCTAAAGAGGATGTGAATATGTGTCTTCTAAAGGCTACCGCCCCTTCCTTCTTTTGTAACCTTAAAGGATCAGCTCCTAATCCTATTAGGAGTTGCTGATCCAAAT
>NW_010729301.1:176052-186381 GCF_000365185.1 Nelumbo nucifera
TGCATTTCTATCTTGAGAACTCTAGTCGAGAGATCGAGGGGTTACCTGATAGAAGTAGTTTTGATATATCTTGAGAAAGAATATTGAATAAAATTGGAAAAACTTCAGCTTATGGGAATGACAAATTATCTTGGATAATCTCATCTATTGCTATTCATTGAAATGGTTAGGCGGACCAAAGGTCCTAGCGAATTCAGTCAATCRTTGCATATTTCAGTATTGGTACTCTTGCTCTTGTTTTCTTTTTCAGTTTTTCAGTAGCTTTTACTCTTAAATCTAAAATTCGATTGTCCAAATAATTAGGGAAGGCTGTAGTTCTAATACTTATTTTGTTAAATCCTCATGGGAACGATATTTTTTATACTACTTGATAACTAGTGCACTTGCTTTAGGACCTTCTAACAAGTAGAACGATTATGCTCTTCATACATTGTCCTTAGACTATCCAAGATATCCTTTGACACTTCGATCTGATCAAATTGTCGCTATATCTGATTGTCTAAGGAGGCTATGATGCAGCATCGGGCAAGAGAGTTCTTCTCTTCCCATTCTTGATATTCCCTCCAACGGGCCTCAAAAGCCCTATCACCCGGACGATCCGAAGCAGGGTTTTTAACAACTTTGTCCAATTTCTCGAATGTTAGAACAAGTACAATGTTATGATACTAGTCAGCGTAATTTGGGCCCTTAAGCTTATTATCGTTCAATTCTTTGGCGAATTGTCCATTTGTCATTTCTGATAAAAGGCAAAGCAAATATTAGTTTACAACCCGATTTTATTTATGTTATCTTGATGAGACCAAAAAGAACCCTATTTTTATCCCCTAATATTCACTCTTTTACATTAATTTAGCACTTAAGTGGACTCATTACTCTTGCATTTCGATTCAGGGCAAGAAAGAAGGCAATTGCAAGAAAACAGGACAATTCGGATGATTTTGCATAGTTTCGGCACCATTCATTAATCTGGGCATAACCCTCGATCTCGGACTCTAATTTGGATGATTCAAGATGAATTGGAAAGATAAGGGAAAGGCCCACAACTCTCATGTTTTGGGTTTTGACAGATTCAGTCCGAATCGAGGTCAAAATCGGACCAGAAGTTGGAACAATTTCAAAGTAAAGCCCGGCCCACAGCTGAAGCCCAAATTCACAGAAGAGTCTTATAGCGGCCCAAGTTATTAAAGAATCCCAACTCGAATTCAAGAATGAAGAGTCTTATCAGATTTAAATTTCAATTGTAATCCTAAAAAGATAAGAGATATTGAGATTACTAGATAGGATAGGATAGAAGTAGATCAGATTAGGACTTTCTAATTTTAAAGTTAATCTCCTAAAGGGAGTTGGAGAGAGCCCCTCCTCCTAAAGCTTTATAAAGGGGGGCGGACTAGCTTTAGGAATCAAGTCAACAATCCATCAATCAAGCATCAAGCAACTCAATCAAGAAAGATCAGTTTGTCCTTCTGAGAAGAAAAGCCTGGAGGATTCGAGAATCATGAGATTCTGCATTTAATTCAAGGGGGGAGGTTTGATTGTGTCATCGTGAGATTCTGCATTTAATTCAAGTTCTTGCTTTTTAATTCATGTATTCGTTGATTCTTGTGCTTATTCTTTTTGGATGTTAATGTTAATTAATCTAACAAATTAGTTAATATTGATTTTCCTACTACTACCCATGGTTTGGTGATCCGTAATTGTCACAAATAGTGGTACAAGTAGCAATTAGGTTAATATCTTTCTGGGTCAATTGTTCATGACAACCTTTGACCAATGTATTGACATATTTTAACCCAAAGGGAATCAATGGAATAAGATTCGATAATTGCAGCTATCTCAATTATTGTTATTTTGGTTTAACTATTTTCACAAAGTTTAATGCTATCACTAGTTAATATGGAGCGCTATTGTACCCAGTCGATTAGTGATAAGTGTTGATCGAATGTTGGGTTTGGTCAGCTGATTTAGGAAAACACAAGGTTTATTATGGTTATCCTAATAAATCTAAGGTTAAATGCTTGAATTGCAAGACTGTTGAAGTCTACCTACGATCAATGACCAATTGACTAAGTCCGAACCCTTGAATCAGAATTTGGTAAGACWGATTTCTCTTGTTTGGTATTGCTATTGTTTTCTTGTTCTTTTAAAAATTTTAATTATTTAATTTTCCCACTCTATTATATTGTGCATTCGACTAAGAAATTATTCCTTAACTCCCTGTGGGATTCAACCTAGTACCACTATTACTACAAAAATTTTATTGTGGGACTAGCATTAATTTTGAGGACTTCGACAACCCGTCATATCTACATAGATATGACTTTTAATCTATGTTCCATTTCTATTTGTTCATCTCTGAGATTTTCCTCCTATCTTTGTGATGGAGACTGCGAACTATGTCTCTAGAAATGTGGAAAACCACATAGAGTGCATGGAGCCAACTGTTTCAGCTACATATGCATGGAGCCAACTGTTTCAGCTACATAACCCCACCACCTTCTGTGAAGGATCAAATCCACTCATCTCATGAGCTTTCCCTTTGGCTTCTATCAAACAAGGTTTATTGCCATTTTAGGTTAAAACTTTCTGTCCAGTAAGTGCTTACCCACTATATTCATGAACGCCAAGATACCATGAGAAAGTCTTCCATTTTAGGATAGGCCCTTCCCACATCAGGCTATGACGCCCCTATCATCTTATGAAACAATCCAACAGATCCAGCAGCAAATGGATAGTCCAGTTTTATTGTGCATCTCCTCATTACTGAATGACCCATCTTCATGCTAATGATAGAAGGCCTTTAGAGAGTTCATCATATGAATCTCCCTATCACATGCACTCATATTTCAGTGGAGAGAATATAATATTACGCCCTAATTTTATTTAGGTCAAACCAAAGTGGCTCCCACTGACTTTCTCAAAGCCAGATTTAAATGGGCCCTAAACGGCTAAGGTTCCACACAGTTCCTCTTCGGGAGGAAGCTGATGTGGGGCCCACCGAATGGGGAGATCATCCAATGATCTTATGAACACCATGGCAAAGATGTGCATTCAGCCATGTTGTGCGAAAGGGCCACTATCAAAATAATCATGGGCCAAGTACTTATGGCCCATGTACGTATCACATCATACATCCATACATCACATGCATGAAACAAACTGATCCAATCAATTAAAATAACTGTCAAACCCTTAATTATTTAGATTAAATCAGTATCAACCGAACAGAGCCCATAATGTTATCATATAACTTTAGCTAGGTACATGGGATGTACTGCAAAAGGCAGTTCGGCCCATGTAGCTAAATCAGGGCTGATTCACCTTTATCATATTAAAGTTTGGTGTCCAATTCAAGATTTAATTCAAGAATAATGATCTAAAAAATAAATTAATTTAAGACAATCAAATTATCAAGAAACTGAAATCAGAGGTTTGCATTGTGATTTTCTTAGATATCCTACAAACCTGCAAAGAATAGATAATCACAGATAGCAGAATTTATATCTGCAAAATTGCAAATAGCAGAACTTGTTTCTACGAAATCTTCTTCTCCTTTATTGCGCACTCCAGCAATATCCATATGAAATAAAATAGAAAAACCTAATTTTTCTATTATTAAATCACAACAAATTCCAATACAATTTGTCTAAAAATAAGAAAAATTTATTTACAAACCAAACTAAATAGAAAAGAAATCGTAGGGTCTGCCATTCTTGGCACCATAAAGATTCGATCTCCATCATATGTGTAGCCCAAATATTCAAGAAACATTCACAGAACAATTATATAAATATGACAGAATAATAAACATTTATTTTCCAGATCATCTGCCCATAATCTGGGAACAAATTTCTAGAAAAAAATGCTAACTATGTAAATCGGGTAGAACGCCTTCTGCCCATTTGTGCAGATTCAGATCTGATCCAATTTGGTTCAAGACTTGAACCTGGCTCTGATACCACTGAAGGGAATGGGAGATCCATCATATGGATGGGCGAACCCTGTAAGAAGGTTAGGCAAAATTTAAAAATTTTCTTTATTCCCATCCGGGAATCCTATTCCCAATTTAGAAAACTGCATTTTCAAGGTTCGTTCTTGTAACCAAACCAGACCAAATCTAAAACCAAAATTAAGGAGAGATATACCTGATATGGAATCCATTCAAGAATTCTCCTCCCAACGTAGATGTTCACGCCCAAAGAGTGTACCAAATCCTCCCTTCACTGAATATGACACAGCTTAGGATGAGGTAGGATCAGTAGGTAGTTCTTCACCAAGAACTTGTGATTCTTCAGCAAGAATCGAATGGGACAGTGAGCACAGCTTCTAAATTGTTTCTTCTAGCAAGAAACAATATCCAAGAACTGGAGATCGAACAGGGTAAAGCGGCAAGAGCATGAAGAAAAAGAACAAAAGGCATGATCAGAATGATGTACCTTGACATTTAATGTAAATGAATAAAGTACATATTTGATTCATGTTATTATGGTGTGTTTCTGTGTAATACCCTTAAACTGGACACATATGAGACTCGTGTTAGTTTAGAATGTTCACAGCTAGTGGATCGATATGGGGAGATCTATCCAGATAAGGCTGACACTAATGTGCCGCCAAGTTGGTTGGGGTAGCCTGTTTCAACTGCCAGGGTGAGACCTGAGGTACATGCAGTGTAGGTTTACTTGAAACCCTGAACTGGACCAGAATTCTAGTATTGCCCTGGACGATGGTGATTAGTGGGCAAAATTGGAATGTTAAACCCGACCCCTAGACTCAATTATGATACTGCACTAGCTTTTGGATTGGGCTATCTTTGATATGACAATCAGTGAGATCCTTAGAGGGGGTCAAAACCTGGGTATGTTGGGACAGTTCAAGAATTCATATGAGTGGGTGATCATAGTGATAGGATCAGCCCCTTTGTCGGACAAAGGTAATGATCGAGGATGCACTCTCTCTGATGAAAACCAAAGCTGTCGGCAGTCGATTTCAATCATTGAGGGAGAGGTCCTCTCTTGTCGGTTTGCAAAAGGTTTTAATTCCCGGGATCCATGTGAGTAGAGAATGTAGCATTGTTCCTTGTAGCCGAGGGAGAGGTCCTAGCTTGTCGGGCAATGTTTGATGATTATGGGCTGGAGGTTAAGTGTAAGACCTTCGAGGGTAATACCTGATGGGCTAATCTTGCATCTGCCCACAGTCCATGGGTTTTTATAAGGTGGCTTGACCCAGGGACCACTTAGTGTAAGTGTTGGGCCCATTAAGAGCCCATGGTGATGGGCTCAGGGGTTCACTGTGTCCTACAGTGAATTCAGCCAGCCCTTGCAAAAGAAGCTAGGCTGAACCCATTGTCCTCCTCCTACTGTCGCCATTGCCAGTTCATTCTCCACCGTAGGAGCGATCAAGAAGGGTTCTTGATATCAACGTTTGGTGAAAAACTGATCTGAAGTCATGCTCACATACCCTCCATCGAATTCTTGCTAAAGGATTCAGTTCTTGTGAAGAACCACCTATTAATTCTACTCTACCCTACGTTGTGTCATTTTCAGTGGGAGCAGTCTTTGGAGTTCTCATTGGGTGTAAACACCTTCGTTGGGAGTTACTGCTACTCCGTATCAGGTATATCCCTATCCTACCTTTTGGTTTCATATCTGGTTCGGTTTCGGTTCAAGATTGATCCTTGAAAATGCAGATTTTCTAAAATAGGGAATGTGATTCCCACATGGGAGAGAGAGAAATTTTTTGAAATTTTGCCCTACCTACCTGCAGGGTTTGGCTATCCATATGATGGATCTCTCATCCCATCACTTATCTTATCAACAGATAAATATCAACCTTCGTAATCAAATCAGGAGTTCCTTCATCCAAATCTTTATTTGGATATGGATTCTTTAAGTGGACAACAATAATCCCATATCTTATCTGTTGATCCAAATCCCAAATCCGACCCTATTTAATTAATCTAATTAACCCAGTTCGGAATGGGCTTTTAGGCCCATTAAGCTTTCAGGCTTACTTTCTCTTTCATGCTGGCTCGCTTGGCTCTCTTTATATGCCGTGGGACCCAATCATTGATCTACACATCAGCCACATGGGTTCATCCTAGCCACTGTTACAAAGCCTAGTCGAGTTCAGTGCTGAATACAGTGAACCCCTGATTCCATCACTATGGGCTCTTAATGGGCCCAACATTTACACTAAAAGGTCCTTGGGTCCATCCATCTTATGAAGGCTCAAGGATTGTGGGCAGATGCAAGATTAACCCATCAGGTATAACCCTCAATGCAGATTTTCTAAAACAGGGAATGTGATTCCCACATGGGAGAGAGAGAAATTTTTTGAAATTTCGCCCTACCTACCTGCAGGGTTTGCCTATCCATATGATGGATCTCTCATCCCGTCACTTATCTTATTAACAGATAAATATCAACCTTCGTAATCAAATCAGGAGTTCCTTCATCCAAATCTTTATTTGGATATGGACTCTTTAAGTGGATAACAATAATCCCTTATCTTATCTGCTGATCCAAATCCCAGATCCGCCCCTATTTAATTAATCTAATTAACCCAGTTCAGAATGGGATTTTAGGCCCATTAAGCTTTCAGGCTTACTTTCTCTTTCATGCTGGCTAGCTTGGCTCTCTTTGTATGGCGTGGGACCCAATCATTGATCTACACATCAGCCACATGGGTTCATCCTAGCCACTGTTACAAAGCCTAGTCGAGTTCACTGCTGAATACAGTGAACCCCTGAGTCCATCACTATGGGCTCTTAATGGGCCCAACATTTACACTAAAAGGTTCTTGGGTCCATCCATTTTATGAAGGCTTAAGGATTGTGGGCAGATGCAAGATTAGCCCAATGGTTCTTACACTTAACCTCTCAGCTCATAATGATCAAACACTGCCCAACAAGAGTGGACCTCTCCCTCGGCTGCAAGGTGCAATGCTACACTCTCTACTCACATGGATCCCGGGAATTAAAACCTTTTGCAAACATTTTGAAACCATAATATAAATATGTATATCTCTATATAAATATATTTGGCAATAACAAATTTCATTGGTTGAAATCAACTACCGACAGTTTAGGTTTCCATCAGAGAGAGTGCATCCCCGATCATTCACTTTGTCAGACAAAGGAGTTGATCCTGTCACTATGATCACCCACTCAGATGAATTCTCGGACAGTCCCACATACCCAGGTTTTGACCCCATCTAAGGATTTCACTGATTGGCATATCAAAAACAGCCCAATCCGACACTTAGTACAGTATCATAATCGAGTCTAGGGGTTAGGTGTAACATTTCAGTTTTGTCCATCTATCTCCAAGGTCTAGGGTAATATAGGAATTTTGGTCTGGTTCAGGGTTTCAAAAAAACCCACATTGCAAATACCTCAGGTCTCACCCTGCCAGCTGAGACAAGCCACCCCAACCAACTTGGCGGTACATCAGTGTTAACCTTAGCAGGATAAATGTCCCCAGATTTATCCAATGGCTGTGAATATTTTAAACTAACACGAGTCTCATATGTGTTCAGTTTAAGGGTATTACACAAAAAACACACCATAATAACATGAATCAAATATGTACTTTATTCATTTACAATAAATGTCATAATGTATATCATGTTGATTGGAAATATGGCATACAGTGTCTAATACCCTTTAGTACCAACTTTCTACCTTTGTTGTCTATCTCAAATTTACCCTACAAATATCACATTTAAACAATTGTATTAGCATTTAACATGTGAATTCAAACAAATAAACAGGCCTAAATAAAAAAAAAATCATACTAGTACAAGATTCCAAACATCCTCTTTACATGGAGTTGGAAATGAAGTCCACTGCTTGAAACCCAGAAGATAGAGATCACCAATCCTTACAATTGTCCCCATAAACTTAACTAGTTTCTTTGAATTTTCTCTGATTCCTTGGCCTACCCCATTTAATGTTATGGGGATTTTTTCTCTGTTAGATAGTGTATGCCCTTAGCTCCAATCAGATTTATGTACATTTAACATTTATTGTAAATGAATAAAAGTGCATAATTGATTCATGTTATATCTGGTATGTTTCTGTATAATGACCCTTAAACTAGACACTTATGAGACTCGTGTTAATTTAGACTATTCACAGTCATTGGATAGACCTGGGGAGGTTTATCCTGCCAAGGCTGACACTAATGTGCCGCCAAGTCGGTTGGGGTAGCTTGTCGCAGCTACCAAGGTTAGACCCGAAGTACATGTAGTGTGTGTGTGTGTGTGTGTGTGTGTGTGTGTGTTTGCTTGAAACACTAAACCCGGACCATTTTCTAGTTATACCCTTGACTTTAGAGACTGATGGGCAAAACTGAAAAGTTACATCTAACACCTAGACTCGATTATGATACAACACTAGGTGTCAGATTGGGTTGTCTTTGATATGCCAATTAGTGAGATCCTTCGGGGGTCAAAACCTGGGTATGTTAGGGCGGTCTGAGAATTTACCCGAATGGGTGATCATAGTGAGAGAATCAGCCCCTTTGTTGAACAAAATGAATGATCAGGGATAGCACTCTCTCTAATGGAAACCTAAATTGCCGACAGTTGATTTCAAACTTCTTTCAGATTTGTTTTGCAAAATATGTTTATACATATATTATGTTTTTACAAAAAATGTTTTCTAAGGTTTTAAATCCCGAGATCCATGTGAGGAGAGAGTGTAACACTATACCTTGCACCTGAGGGAAAGGTCCTCTCTTGTCGAGTAGTGTTTGATCATTATGGGCTGAGAGGTAAAGTGTAAGACCATTTCGGGATTTTATACCTGTTAGGCTAATCTCACTTAAGACCATAGTCATTGGGCCTTCATAAGGAGGCTGGAGTCAATGACCATTTAATGTAAATGTTGGGCCCATTAGGAGCCTATATTGATGGACTTAGGGGTTCACTATATTTAGTAATGAATTCGTCCAGGCTTTGTCACAGAAGCTAGGTTGAACCCATATTTGGCTTTTGTGAAGATCAATGTTAAGGTCCCACACCATACAAAGAGATCCAATTTAGCCAACAATCAAAAGGGGACGTGAGCCTATTTACTTAATGGGCCTAAGGCCCATAATAAACTAGATTAATAAGATTAATCAGTATGGGCGAATTTGGATAAGGATATGGGATTGGATCAGCAGATAAGGATAAGAACATAAGTCTTATCCACTTAAAGAGTCCAAATCCAAATAAATATTTGGATAAGGAAGCTCTTAATTAGATTAGGAGTGCAGCTTTTTAAGCTATATAAATAGAAGAGGGTGAACTACTCCAAGTTTACACACTTCTCTCAGTTCTCCCTCTCCTTCTGCTCTTGCCGCCATATACACAGTTTGATCTCCATTCTCAAACTGATAAAGTTCAGTTCTTGATTCTGATTTTTGCAAGAAAAATCAAATCTGAATTTGTGTTCACCTCCCTTGTGTTAGATAGTTTTGTATGCCCTTAGCTCCAATCAGTTTGATGTACTTATGACATTTATTATAAATGAATAAAGTACATAAGTGATTCATGTTCCTGTGGTGTGCTTCTGTGTAATACTCTTAAACTAGACACTTATGAGACTCTTGTTAGTTTAGAATGTTCACAGCCGTTGGAAAAGTCTGGGGAGATTTATCATGCCAAGGCTGACACTGATGTGCCACCAAGTCGGTTGGGGTGGCCTGTCTCCGCCAACAGGGTGATACCCGAGGTACATGCAGTGTAGGATTAATTGAATCTTTGAACCGGACCAGATTTCCAGTATTTCCCTGGACCTTGGAGATTGATGGGCAAGAAGACTGCAGTAGGTGTTGGATTGGGCTGTCTTTGATATGCCAATCAGTGAGATCCTTAGCGGGGGCCAAAACCTATGTATGTTGGGACAGTCTGAGAATTCATTTGAGTGGGTGATCATAGTGACAGGATCAGCCCCTTTGTCGGACAAAGGTAATTATCAGGGATGCACTCTCTCTGATGGAAACCAAGACTACCGGCAGGCGATTTCAATCGTTGAGATTTGTTTTGCAAAATATATTTTATATGAGATATAAAAGTATATATATATATATATATATATATTATTGTTTCTAAACGTTTGCAAAAGGTTTTAATTCCCGAGATCCATGTGAGTAGAGAGTGCAACACTGTTCCTTGCAACCGAGGGACAGGTCCACTCTTGTCGGGCAGTGTTTGATCATTATGGGCTAAGAGGTTAAATGCAAGGCCATTGAGGGTAATGCCTAATGGGCTAATCTTGCATCTTTCTGTTAGACAGTTTTGTATGCCCTGAGCTTCAATCTGATTTGATGTACTTTTGATATTTAG
>NW_010729301.1:199479-210650 GCF_000365185.1 Nelumbo nucifera
GCAGCAGTTTGGAAGGCTAAGTGAGCACATAACCTTATTGGGCCTAAAGCCCATTTCGAACTGGGCTGATTTGATCAGTTAAATAAGGGCTGAATCCTGAGATTAGATTAGCAGATAGGATTGGGTCTTAACCCTATCCACTCAGAGAGTCCAGATCACCTCTTAATAGGATTAGGAGGGAGTTGATCTAATCTGCATATAAGATAAGGGTTTACCCCTCTCACTTAAAGGGATTTCTGATCCAAATATGATTTGGATCAGCAACTCCTAATGGAATTAGGAGTTGATCCCTTTAAGCTTATAAAAGGAGGAGGGGGTGGCAGCCTTTAGAAGACATTCATATTCACATCCTTTTTAGAGCTGAAATCACAGAAGAGAGAATTCAGCATCACTGTGCTAATTTCTTTCATGTCGCCTCCTTCTTGCCGCCACCATATCTGCCAGTTTGATCTCCTATTCTCAGTGGGAGTGATCAAGATTGGATCATGATATCAGTCCTTTGTGAAAGGGCTGATTGGAAGTAGTTCTCACGTGCCATCCAGCTGATTCTTGCGAAGGATCTAGTTCTTTTGAAGAATGCTGCTGATTCTACTCCATCCTGCACTGTGCCATATTCAGTGGGAGCAGTTTTTGGTTCCTTCCTTGGGCATGAACACCTCCATTGGGAGATACTATTTCTCTGTATCAAATATATCCCTCTCCTACTGCTTTTGTTCAGATCTGGTTTGGTTCTTGGTTCAAGATTGATCCTTGAAAAATATGAGTTTTCTAAAATAGGGAATACGATTCCTAATAGGATGGAGAGAATTTTTTGAAATTCACCCATTCTATTCCACAAGATTCGGGCATACATACGATTGATATCTCATCCCTTCACCTTGCCTGATCCAAGCCATTGGATTGCAGTTCTTGTTGAAGGACTACATTGCTGAACCTACTTCATTTCAAGCTGTGTCATCTTCAGTGGAAGCAGGTTTCGGTACCCTCTTTGGGCGTAAACACCTACTTTGGGAGCTACACGTGTGGATTCCGTATCAGGTATTGCTCTCTTTTTCTTTTGATTTCAGATATGGTCTAGTTTTGATCAAGAACGATCCTTAAAAAAAGCAATTTTTCTAAAATTGAGAATACGATTGCCAGAAGGGAGAAGAAATTTTTGAAATTTCGCCCAATCACCCTGCATGGTTCGGCCATCCATATGATGGATCTCCATTCCCTTCATTCTCATGCTAGCAAGTTCCAAATGTTGCTAGCTCTTGTGGGGCCCCTACCCCTCTGCACTGAGACATCTATTTCATAGTACATATAAAGTTAAAATATTCAAAATGAATGTGATAAAAATAAAACCCAAATAAGAAGCTATTCAAAAAATAATACCACCAGTTGAACCAATAGTATCTTCAGCCATAATTGCCTACAAGAAAGAAAACAAACATTTACAATAAAGGGTAAATTGCACAAGCATATTAGAATAGCATATCTACTATCACATACTTCTTTTTTAAATTTTTGAAAAAGTTACTTCATTACCAAAATGTAAGCAAAGTTATAGCACCCCAAAGAGAGTTATGAGGTGTAACCTCTATTGAAAGTACAAATAAGTGGAAAGAATCACATTTTAAATCATGCAAACTAATCAACATCATATGTAGTCATAAAGGGTATCATCGTCTTATTCTTCCTCATATGTAAGCTCATGTACATCATCATCTTCATCATCAGAAATGGTCATCTCAACAGTTGTTCCATCAACATCCTCATGAACCCAATCACTGTTATCCTCAGGAATGTCTTCCATTACATGTGTTATAGGTGGTTCAACTTCCAAATCATCATCTCTATCAACCTCTTCAGCTCGCATATCAAATAAATCTCTTGGGACTGTCTTGTTAACAACACTACAATTATCTTCATTAGGGTCTTTCTCATAAAAAAACTTGTTGAGCTTGGTAAGCTAAAATGAAGGATTCATCTATTAGATAGTATATGCCCTTATCTCTAATCAGATTGATGTACATTTGACATTTATTGTAAATGAATAAAAGTACATAATTGATTCATGTTATATCTAGTATGTTTCTGTGTAATTACCCTTAAACTGGACACTTATAAGACTCGTGTTAGCTTAAAAAGTTTTCAGCCATTAGATAGACTTGGGGAAGTTTATTCTACCAAGGTTGTCATTAATGTGCTTCCAAGTTGGTTTGGGTGGCTTGTCTCAGCTGCCAGGGTTAGACCCGAAGCACATGTAGTATGGGTTTGCTTGAAACTCTGAACTGGACCATTTTCCGGTTATGCCCTGGACTTCGGAGACAAATGAGCAAAACTAGAAAGTTACACCTAACCCCTAGACTCGATTGTGATACTGCACTAGGTGTTGGATTGAGCTACTTTGATATGCCAATCAGTGAGATCCTTAGTAAGAGCCAAAACCTGGGTATATTAGGATAGTCTAAGAATTCATCTAAGTCAGAGATCATAGTGACAGAATCAGCCCCTTTGTCGGACAAAGCGAATAATTGGGGAAAGCACTTTCTCTGATGGAAACCAAAACTATCGACAGTTGATTTCAAACTTGTTTGAGATTTGTTTTGCAAAAGATATTTATATAAATATATATATATAAAGATATTATGTTTTATGAAAAGGTTTGCAAATGTTTTAATTTCCGGTATCCATCCGATTAGAGAATGCAACACTGTACCTTGCAGTCGAGGGAGAGGTCATCTCTTGTCGGGCAGTATTTGATCATTATGGGCTGAGAGGTTAAGTCTAAGACTATTTAGGGGCTTATATACCTGATGAGCTAATCTCACTTAAGAACATAGTCCTTGGGCCTTCATAAGGTGGCTGGACCCAAAGACCATTTAGTGTAAATGTTAGGCCTGATAAGAGCCCATACCGATTGGCTCTGGCGTTCACTGTATTCAGCAGTGAATTCGGCCAAGCCTTGTAACAAAGACTATGTTGAACCCATATGGCTTTTGTGAAGATCAATGTTAGGGTCCCACGCCATACAAAGAGAGCCAAGTCAGCCAACAATTAAAATGGAAGTGAGCATGATAACTTAATGGGCCCGAAGCCCCTGTCAAACTACGTTAATATGATTAATCAATATGGGTGAATCTGGTTTAGATCTGGATTTGGATCAGAAAGAGGATAAGATAAGTCTTATCCACTTAAAAGTTCAGATCCAAATAAAGATTTGGATCAAAGAACTCTTTCCAAATAGGATTAGGAAAACTGATATTTAAAGGCTATAAATAGAAGGGGTGAACTGCATTCTTTCTCACCTTTTCTACAATCAGTTCTCTCCCTTTGTTCTTGCCGTCCTACCCTATTCGATCTCCAGTTCTTAGACTAATCAAGATAAGATCTTTATTCTAAATTTTGCTAGAAAAATCATATATTAATCATGCTCACACTCCCTTGCCTGATCCTTGCTTGAGGACTGCAGTTCTTGCTGAAGGACTGCATTGTTGATCATGTTTCATCTCAAGCTGCGCCTTCTTCAATGGAAGCGGGTTTTGGTCCACTCATTGGGGTGAACACCTACTTTGGGAGCTACACGTGTGGATTCCGTATCAAGTATTGCTCTTTCTTACTTTGGTTTCAAATCTGGTCCAGTTTGTTTCAAGAACAATCCAAAAAAAATGCAATTTTTCTAAAACTGGAAATACGATTCCCAGAAGGGAGAAATTTTTTGAAATTTCACCCAGCCACCCTGCATGGTTCAGCCATCCATATGATGGATCTCCCTTCCCTTCATCCTCCTCTAACTGTGAACTATGCATCAAATGCGAGAGATTAACTAGTGTATAGTGAAACTCATCTTGTTTTATTCACCTGTCTTGTATCACATCAGCCCAATCACATTGAAATTATACAACCCAAAACTTCTCATAGTAATTTAATTCAATGAAGTCGGTTAATGTTCCATAACAAGTGATATCCCCAGAAATTGGATTTCTATCTCTTGAACTAGCAAAACTTGATGTCTTTGTTGTGACAACAACCCCACTATTTTGGGTCTTTCGCCGTCGTTCCCAATCCTTGGCATGAAATCTAAAACAGTTTAGAATAAACCCCTTGAATCTCTAAAATTTGAAGTCATTTTCTGATTCAAGGTTTGCAACATAAAGAACACCACAAAAAATGTTTGAGAGGGATTTATGTTTACAAACAAGGTTTAAGAAGTTGCATACTGAAACAAGTTTCTTACATGTAACTTAAATCATTCATAAAATTTTAGATTTTGGATTTGTTTTATCTCTTTTTCTCTTAGATGTATTCATCGATGTTGATGCATGATAATTGCAGCATGTTGTCTACATGAACTTAAAGTTAGTATTCTTAAAATTTTCAAGATTAAAGTTTACTTATCAATATAAAAAATCATATTCAACCAAAAACTTACTCAATATAAGGGATCACTTTGTCACAGTTGAATAACACATATCGATGAGATTGGGCCCATGTGATGTCATCTAATTGGATATAGTCAATCTTTCCTAAATGACAACCTATCATTTGAAGCATTGAGAATCCTTGCATTCTTTTATTTGCCTCATCATTATTTCTTATTAGTCCGTTAAACCTTGTCTCCACACCATAGGTACTGTAGGCAAAAAGTTAGACATTCATCTGCCAAGTAACCTTCTACCATAGAGCTTTCTGGATATGCTCTCTTACAACAAGATTTTAGCTTTCTAATGAACAAAGATAGAGAGAATGAAATTTTAAATTATGATCACATATATATACACACACATATATTTGTGTGTAAATGTATTAAGCATTGAAATAAATATAAAGATTTACCTCTCAATTGGATACATCTAGTGAAATTGTACTGGGCCACACATACTAGCCTCATGTGTTAAATGTATCATTAAATGAACCATTATAGTGAAAAATGATGGAGGAAAGATCCTCTCTAGACAACAAAGTATTAGTGCAATCTCCCTCTCCATTCTGCATAACTCATCTAGATTCAATACTTTTGAGCACAACTTCTTGAAAAAATCACAAAACTCAGTCATAGGGGAACACACATTCTTAGGCAATGTTCTCAACATGGCCAATGGAAGCAACTATTGCATTAAAACGTGATAATCATGACTTTTGAGACCCCAAATTTTGCATTGCTTCACATCCACCCATCGGGATATGCTAGATGCATATCCATCTAGAGCCTTAAATGATTTCAATACTCTACAAAAATCTTCTTTCTTAGTAGAAGATAAGGAGTAACAAGTAAGGGAAAATATGCAACATTTGATCCACATTGTTGTGAATCAAGCTCAGGCCTCATTCGCATTACCCTCAAATCTAAATGTGCCCTTACATTATACTTTATCTTAGCATCAAGGTTCAAAAGAGTCCCCACTATGTTATCATATATATTATTTTCTATATGCATCACATCAAGTTTATGATGACACAAGTTGTGCTGCCAATATGGTAATAAGATAAATATACTCTTCTTCCAGTTAAAAAAACTCTCCAACTCAGTGTTGCATTTCTTTTTTTCCCTCAGTACTATCTTGGTCCTTTTTACCAAGTCTGAACTGCAATGCTTCTAACAGGTGCAATACAGTAATGCCACTTGGTGGCGTAGGTACAACACTAAACTCTTGATTTCCATCAAATGATTGTTTCTCATATCGATATCTACGGTTAGCATCCAAGAATCGTCGATGACCCTTGTAACAAAAACTCTGACCATGCTTCAACCAATGAGAACAAGTTTCATTGTTACATGATGGACATTCAAACCTCCCTTTGGTACTCCAACCCGATAAATTGCCATATGCAGGAAAGTCATTTATTGTCATTAACAAAGCAACACATAGTTGGAAGTTCTGATTAGTAGATGCATCATATTTTTCGACACCATCCTTCCATAATTCCTTGAGTTCAGCAATAACGGGAAGTAAGTACACGTCAATATCATTCCAAAAGCATTTGGACCAGGAATAATCATTGACAAAAACAAATAAAGTTGTTTCATACACATCAATGGGGGAAAATTTTAAAGGATCAAAACCACTAGCCATGTACTGTATGTGACACTAAGTGTTTTGAAGGGATTTATGCCATCACTTGCCAAACCAATCCTAACATTGCGAGGTTCAACTACAAAGTCCGGATACTTAGCGTCAAATTCCTTCCAAGTAGGAGACTTAGTAGGATGTCTCATGAAGTCATCCTTGATACRTCCATTTTCATGCCAAGTCATAAGAGATGACATTTTAGTTGACATGAAAAGATGATGCAGCCTTGGCTTTTAAGGAAAATAACACAAGACCTTTAAAGGAATCTCTCTCCCTTGTACCAACTACCCCATCAGTGTTGTTTCCATGGTCATCATTTGACTTCCATATTGAATCACTATGCATGGAGCATATCTCATCAATAGCATGTTCTTTCCAAAACAACATACAATCATTTAGACATGCATCAATCTTTCCATACTTAAGTCCAAGATTTCTTATCATCTTCTTAGTTTCATAGAAAGAACTTGGTACTCCACCCTTACAAACACTTCATATGAAATAGCCTGACAATGAATGAAAGCTTTGAAAATCTTATACACCCTAGATATAATTCTTGTTCAGCATCTTGTAAGAGATTAAAAAAGTTGACAATCAAGATTAGGCCCTCCACTAGATTGTATTGAAATATCCATCCTTTCATCACATTATTCCATTATAGGAATGCCACATGCATCATGAATCATTCCATGCATATCATCATGCTCAATTGGGTTATCAGAAGAACAAGCCTCATTATATTTCGTATGCATAGAAATTGACTCTCCATTAAATATCCACTCTATATAACTTTGGAGGAAACCCATTCATGATTAGATGGTCTTTCACATCAACTTGACCCATCCATAAAACATTTCCACATTTTGAACAAGGATATCAAATTTTTTCTTCACGGTCTGCCTTTCCAAAAGCAAACCTAAAAACTGATCAATGCCATCTAGATACTCTTTAGAAGTTCTTGATTGGTGAATCCAACTTTTGTCCATTTTACACCCTAATGAAAAAAGACAAGAGATCAGCTATGATATGAATGAGACGGAAAAGGACAAGAATATCACCAAAGAAACAGTTTGGTGTGGTTAAAAGTGAAGACATTAAGGGAAATGGATGATTTTCCTAAATTGATAATGGTGCAACTAAATCATAAAAATTAGAAATAATTTGGAAAAAGGCATTGTATCACAACTGGCTCCTGCTACATCGTAATTAAACAGTGTGTCGGAGAGGAGAAATCGAACTCTATTAGATATGGTCCGATCACTTCTCGTCCACTCAGAGTTACCTACTTCCTTTTATGGTTTTGCATTAGAGACTACGATTTATGTGTTGAACCAGGTTCCAACCAAATCCGTTCCTAAGACTCCATATGAGCTATGGACCGGTAAGAAACCAAGTGTGAGACACTTGAAGATTTGGGGTTGTCCACTACATGTAAAAAGAAATAGTGCTAACAAATTCAAATCCAAGACCAGTCGTTGCCTATTTGTAGGTTACCCCAAAGACTCTGTAGGTTACTTGTTCTATGATCCAAAAGAGCAAAAGGTGTTTTGCACTCAAAATGCCCACTTCCTAGAGGAAGATTACATCCTAGATAATCATCATCAGGAAGTTGTCATTGATGAGGAGAGCCCAGGCGTAGTGGGAGATGTCCCACCAGCTCTAGAAAATAACCAACCTAGAATATCTACCCGGGTTTCTAGGCCACCAATTCGTTACAACTATGACCAAGAAAGTTACTTGGTCGAAGCCACGACCAATAAAGAGAATCCCGTGACTTATTCGAAAGCTATGTTGGATATAGATTCCTTGAACTGGGTAGATGCCATGAGAGCTGAAATGGACTCAATGGAGACCAATGGAGTCTAGCCTCTAATAGATCCGCCCCTTGGGGTAAAGGCAATGGGTTGCAAATGGAACTATAAGAGGAAGAAGGGCCCCGATGGAAAAGTTGAGACCTACAAGGCTCGTCTTGTGGCGAAAGGGTACACTCAGAAAGAGGGAATCGATTATGAGAAAACCTTTTCGCTTATGGCCATGCTTAAATCCATTAAGATCTTGCTAGCTGTAATAGCATACCATGACTACGAGATTTGGAAAATGAATGTCAAAACTGCGTTCCTGAATGGAGATCTTAATATCTATATGCAGCAACCTCAAGATTTTATAGTTGCAAGTCAGGAACACGTGGTATGTAAACTTAACCGATCCATATATGGACTTAAGCAAGCTTCTAGAAGTTGGAACATCCAGTTTGACTCTAGTGTCAAACAGTTTGACTCTAGCGTCAAACAGTTTAACTTTGACCAAAATCTGGATGAGCCCTGTATTTACAGGAAGACAATTTGAGATAAGGTTATGTTATTGGTTTTGTATATAGATGACATTCTATTCATTGGGAATGATGTAGGAATGTTAAATATGATAAATGTGTGGTTTTCACAGCAATTCTCCATTAAAGATCTTGGAGAAGCCTCCTACATATTGGGTATAAGGAAAGATTGAAAAGGATAATAGGATTATCCCAGTCTGCTTACATTGACAAGATTATCAAAAGATACGGTATGGCGAACTCCAAGAAAGGAAATGTTCTTTTTAGACACGGGGTCACTCTTTCCAAGAGTATGTCTCCCAAGACTCCCGAAGAGATTGAGGGCGTGAAAGAGATAATCTATGCCTCAGCCGTAGGGAGCATTATGTATGCCATGTTGTGCACACGTCTTGACATTTCTCAGGCAATGAGTGTGGTAAACAGATACCAATCTAACCCAGGGCATGAGCATTGGACCGCTGTAAAAAATATAATAAAATACCTTTGAAGGACAAAAAAGTTTTGTCTGGTATTCAATGGTAGTTCACTAAAGATCCAAGGATATACTAATGCCAATTTCCAATCAGATCCAGATGATAAAAAGTCTACATCTAGTTATATCTTCATGATAGGATCGTGTGCTATTAGCTACAAAAGCAGCAAACAGGGGTCCACCGCAAATTCCACAATCAAGGCTGAGTACATTGCTACAAGATAAGCTAACAAGGAAGCCATTTGGATGAAGAAGTTTATTCAGGAATTAGGAATAGTTCCATCCAGCACATCACACATTACATTATTGTGTAACAACAATGGAGTCATTGCTCAAACTAAGGAGCCACGAGCCCATTCAAAGTCAAAGCACATAGAGAGAAAGTACCATGTACTGTGGGAGATAGTTGGAAGAGGGGACGTCTTGATTCAGAAGGTAGCATCAGTGAAAAATGTAGCAGACCCATTAACTAAGCCACTAACACAAAAAGTGTTTGAGAAGCACGTGAAATGTATGGGACTCCGGCTTTTACCCGATTGGACTTAAGTGCAAGTGGGAGCTGTTAAACAGTATATGCCCTTAGCTCCAATCAGATTGATGTACTTGATGACATATATTGTAAATGAATAAAAGTACATAATTGTTTCATGTGTTTTGGTATGTTTATATGTAAGATCCTTAAACTAGACACCTAAGAGACTCGTGTTAGTTTATAATCTTCATAGCCATTGGATAGATCTGGGAAGATTTATCCTACTAAGGCTGACACTGATGTACCGCCAAGTTGGTTGGGTTGGTTTGTCTCAGCTATTAGGGTGAGACTTGAGGTGCATGCAGTGTGGGTTTTCTTGAAACCCTGAACCGGACCAAAATTCTAGTATTGCCCCGGACCTTGGAGATAGATGGGCAAAAATGGAATGTTACACCTGACCCCTAAACTCAGTTATGGTACTGCACAAGGTGTCAGATCGAATGTCTTTGGTATGCCAATCAGTGAGATCCTTAGAGGGGGTATGTCAAGATAGTCCGAAAATTCATCTGAGTGGGTGATCATAGTGATAGGATCAACCCCTTTGTCGGACAAAGTGAATAATCAGGGATGCACTCTCTCTGATGGAAACCTATACTGCCGGCAGTTGATTTCAACCATTGAAATGTGATTTTGCAAAATATATTTATATAGAGATATACATATATATATTATGGTTCCAAAATGTTTGCAAAAGGTTTTAATTCCCGGGATCCATGTTAGTAGAGAGTGCAACATTGTACCTTGTAGCCGAGAGAGATGTCATCCCTTGTCGGGCAGTATTTGATCATTATGGGCTAAGAGGATAAATGTAAGACCATTGAGGTTAATACCTGATGGGTTAATCTTGCATTTGCCTACAGTCCTTGGGTTTTCATAAGGTGGCTAGACCCAAGGACCATTTAGTGTAAATGTTGGTCCCATTAAGAGCCCATAGTGATGGACTCGGGGGTTTACTGTCTTCTACAGTGAATTTGGCCAGGCCTTGTAACAAAGGCAGGGCTGAACCCATGTGGCTGATGTGTAGATCAATGTTTGGGTCCCACGCCATACAAAGAGAGACAATTGGGCAGCAGGTTAAGAGGTTAAGTGAGCACATAAACTTAATGGGCCTAAAGCCCAATTCGAACTATGCTTAAGTTAGTTAATTAAAATAAGGTAAGATAGGATTTATAATCTGACTAGGATTAGCTGAAATATAAGATATGTCTTATCTATTCAAGAGTTCAGTATCAAAGACAGCCCAATCCGACACCTAGTGCAGTATCATAATCAAGTCTAGGGGTCAGATGCAACATTACAGTTTTGCCCATCAATCTCCAAGGTCCAGGGCAATACTGGAATTCAGTTCTGGTTCAGGGTTTCAGGAAAACCCACACTACATGTACCTCAGGTTTAACCCTGGCAGCTGAGACAAGCCACCCCAACCTACTTGGCGATACATCAATGTCTGCCTTGGCAGGATAAATCTCCCCAGATCTATCCAACGGCTTTAAAGATTCTAGACTAACACGAGTCTCATATGTGTCCAGATTAAGGGTATTACACAGAAACACTTCAGAATAACATGAATCAAATGTGTACTTTATTCGTTTACATTAAATGTTATAATTGAATGGATGAGAGATCCATCCTATGGACGCCCAAAGATTGCGGAATAAGGGGCGAATTTCAAAAATTTTATCTCTCCCTTTCAGTTGGGAATCGTATTCCCTATTTAGAAAATCATATTTTCAAAGATCAATCTTGAACCATAAACTGAACCAGACCTGAACCAAAAGGAGT
>NW_010729301.1:221094-268669 GCF_000365185.1 Nelumbo nucifera
GGCTGTGAACATTTAAAACTAACATGAGTCTGTACAAATGTCCAGTTTTAGGGTTTTACACAGAATTAAACCAAACAACATTAATCAAACATGCACTTTATTTATTTCCACTAAATAACAAAAGTACATCAAAATGATTGAAGCTACGGGCATACAAAACTGTCTAACAGACCCATGAGTGAAAAATTAGGGCTGAGAACAGCCCCCATCGAACCACAGATTCGGTCCAACCAGTTTGGTTCAATCTGTTTCAAATGGGTCTAGGGTTTGATTTTTAATTCAAGAACATGATATGAAAATAAATTACTGATACAAGACATTCAAGAATCAATAGGAGGGTCGTTCGTAGGACTGCTACACTGTAAAACAAAAGTTAGATCGCAGCATGCAGTTTCCAAAACTGCAAATCGCAGATGGCTAAACCCTAATCTGCGAAATTCTCTTCCTTTGCGTAATCTGCTTCAACTTCGAGTGGAATAAAATAGAAAAACCTATTTCCTATTAATATTACATCAAAATTGAATTCCTATACATTCCGTCTAAAAATTAAAATAAATTAATTATAGACCAAGAATGAGAGGAATAGTAGGAGCGCAGATTTCTTGCGCCATTAAAGAATTCGATCTCCACCATACGAACAGCCCAAAAATGAAGAAAAATATATAGAAAAATTCTAAATATAAATCAGATTTATAAATATTTAATTTCATATCAATCACCCAAAATCTGGGAAGAAATTTCCCAGAAAATGCTAACCTACGCAAATCAGGTATAACGCCTTCTGCCCATTTGCGCAGACCCAGATCTGGTTAATTTTGGTTCAAGATTTGAACCTGGCTCTGATACCACCAAAGGGATGAGATATCCATCATATGGATTGTCAAACTCTACAGGAATGTTGGGCAAATTTTCAAAAATTTCTCTCTCTTCCATGTGGGAATCACATTCCCAATTTTAGAAAACTGCTTTTTCAAGAATCAATCTTGAACCCAAACCAGACTAGATCAGAAACCAAAAGGGAGTGGATGGATATACCTGATACGAAGTATTAATAACCTCCAATGACAGTATTCACTGTTGGACAGTTTTGTATGCCCTTAGCTTCAATCAGAATGATGTACATTATGAGTTTATTGTAAATGAATAAAAGTACATATTTGATTCATGTTCCCTTGGTATGTTTCTGTGTAATACCCTTAAATTGGACACTTAATGAGACTCGTGTTAGTTTAGAATATTCACAGCCAGTGGGTCAGTCTGGGGATACCTATCCTGATAAGGCTAACACTGATGTGCCACCAAGTCGGTTGGGATGGCCTGTCTCAGCCGCCAGGGTGAGACCCAAGACACATACAGTGTAAGATCAATTGAATCTTTGAACCGGACCAGATTTCCAGTATTGCCCTGGACTCGATTATTATACTGCACTAAGTGTCAGATTGGGCTGTCTTTGATGTACCAATCAGTGAGATCCTTAGCGGGGGTCAAAACCTGGGTATGTTGGGACAGTCTGAGAATTCATCTAAGTGGGTGATCATAGTGACAGGATCAGCCCCTTTGTCGGACAAAGGTAATGATCGGGGATGCACTCTTTCTGATGGAAACTAAGACTGCCGGCAGCCGATTTCAATCGTTGAGATTTGTTTTGCAAAATATATTTTATATGAGATATAAAAGTATATATTGTGGTTCTTAAATGTTTGCAAAAGGTTTTAATTCCCGGGATCCATATAAGTAGAGAGTAAAACATTGTTCCTTGCAGCCGAGGGAGAGGTCATCTCTTGTCGGGCAGTGTATGATCATTGTGGGCTGAGAGGTTGAGTGTAAGACCATTGAGGATATTACAAGGTGGCTTGACCCAGGGACCACTTAGGGTAAGTGTTGGGCCCCTAGAGCCCATTTGATGGGTTTCAAGGGGTGCACTGTCCATAACAGTGTATTCGGCCAGGCCTTGTAACAAAGGCTGGGCTGAACCCATGTGGCAGATGTGTAGATCAATGCTTGGGTCCCACGCCATACAAGGAAGCCTAACTGGGCAGCAGTTAGGAAAGCTAAGTGAGCACTGGACCTTAATGGGCCTAAAGCCCATTTTGAACTGGGCTATTTAATTAGTTAAATATGGGGCGAATTTTGAGATGGATTAGCAGATAGGATGGGGTCTTAACCCTATCCGCTCAGAGCGTCCAGATCTAAATGTGATTTGGATATGGAAACCTCCAAATAAGATTAGGAGAAGGCTGATTTGATCTGCAGATAAGATAAGGGCTTATCCTTATCACCTAAAGGGATGTCTGATCCAAATATGATTTGGATCAGCAACTCCTAATTGGATTAGGAGTTGATCCTTTAGGGTTACAAAAGAAGTAAGGGGCGGCTGCCTTTAGAAGATAGATTCTCACATCCTCTTTAGTGTTGAAATCACAGAAGAAAGAATCAAGCAACCCTACAGAATTCTTTCTTGCCGCCTACCTTGACTGTTCTATCTCCAGTTCAGTGGGAGAAGCCAAGATTTGATCTTGATATCAGTTCTTTGTTAAAGGACTGATAGGAATATGTGCTCATGTGCCATCCTGCTATTTCTTGTGAAGGACTAGGTTCTAGGAGAATAACACTGCTGATTCTGCTCCATCCTGCACTGCGTCATCTTCAGTGGGAACAGACTTTGGATCCTTCCTTGGGCGTGAACACCTCCATTGGGAGATATTACTTCTTCGTATCATGTATAATTCTCTCCTACTATTTTTGTTCAGATCTGGTTCAGTTTATGGTTCAAGATTGATCCTTGAAAATATGATTTTCTAAATAGGGAATTCGATTCCTAGTTGAAAGGGAGAGGAAAAATTTTTGAAATTCGCCCACCTTATTCCACAAGATTTRGGCGTCCATACGATGTATCTCTCATCCCTTCATTCACGCCCAAGGAAAAATCCAAAGACTACTTCCACCGAAGATGACACGGTGCAAGATGAAGTAGAATCAACAGGATGGTTCTTCAACAAAAAATGAATTTCTTCAGCATGAATCTGATGGTGGGGCTAGTGAGCACGACTTCAGATTACCTTTTCTTCCAAAAAGTAATATCAAAAACCCTTCCTGATCATGCCCACAGGAGGAAATCGAACTGGTATGGCGGCAAGTGCAAGAAAGAAGGAAACAATGCAGTCAAACTGTGTTGTCTCTCTCTGGAATTCAGCAGTCAGTCAGATGATCTAGAGGTTCACCCTGATCTTCTATTTATATCCTTAAAGAGGGGTTCTCCTAATCCAATTAGTGGTTTCCTAATCCAAATCTTGTATTTGAATCTGGACTCTCTTTAAGAGAAAAGGATAATCCCATATCTTATATATAGATAAATATCAGCCCTCCTAATCAAATTAGAAATTTCCTGATCCAAATCTTTATTTGGATCTAGACTCTTTGAGTGGATAGGAATAATCTCTTATCCAATCTGCTGATCTAAATCCCAGAACCGCCCTCTTTTAATTAATCTCATTAAGCCAGTACAAATAGGGTTTTAGGCCCATTAAGTCCATCCGCTCACTTAGCCTCCTAACTGTTGCACAGATGGTTATCCTTGTATGGCATGGGACCCAAACATTGATCTACACATCAGCCACATGGGTTCATCTTAGCCTCTGCTACAAGGCTTGGCCGAATTCACTGTACGAGATAGTGAACCCCTGAGTCCATCACCATGGGCTCTTAATGGGCCCAACATTTACACTAAATGGTCCTTCAGTCAAGTCACCTTATAAAAACCCCAAGGACTGTGGGCAGATGCAAGATTATTCCATTAGGAGTTACCCTCAATGGTCTTACACTTAACCTCTCTGCCCATAATGATCAAACACTACCCGATAAGAGAGGACCTCTCCCTCGGTTGCAAGGTACAGTGTTGCACTCTCTACTCATATGGATCCCAGGAATTAAAACCTTTTGCAAACATTTTGAAAACATAATATATATATATATGTATATCTCTATATGCAAAACAAATTTCAATGGTTAAAATCAGCTGCCAGCAGTTTAGGTTTCCATCAGAGAGAGTGCATCCCCGATCATTCACTTTGTCCGACAAAGGGGCTGATCCTGTCACTATGATCACCCACTCAGAAGAATTCTCGAACTGTCCCAACATACCCAAGTTTTGACCCCCTCTAAGGATCTCACTGATTGGTATATCAAAAACAACCCAATCCGACACTTAGTGTAGTATCATAATCGAGTCTAGGAGTCAGGTGTAACATTCCAGTTTTGAATTGATCTTTGGGAGGTGAGGTCATCTTTACTGCTAAGAGCATTAGACTTTAGATGGAATGCAAACATGCAGGGATTGAATGGTAGTGAAGTAATACAGAGATGCTGCAAGCAATGCCTAGACTATATGGGTTGGTACCGAGGGGGTGTCTGGGTAGAAAGCCTAGGGTTTTAGGCAACGATATTAAAAGGTATTTACTTGAGAGTCCAAAAGTTTTATTTTTATTTGGTTATCCGAATCGCACCTAAGCGCCACAACTCAGGCTGCCCACGTACCCCTTGTAAGGGATCAAACCAGTCATAGTTCATATTTTAGTTATGTTTTAAGGGATATTATCTGGCGTCAATGAGATCTTGGATGTTGCCTTTGAGAACCATGCAGTTATTTGTTGAATGCCTCGGTGCTTGGTTTAGGTGACAAAGGTGTTAGATATCCACTCTCGACCAGCTAAGGAAGCAACTGAGACTATGGAAGAAGGGAAGCAAATCGTCTCTTTAGTCTTCTTTTGAAGGGATCAGTTTAAGTTCGACGTTTCTGTATTGAAGGTGAAGGTTGATGTATGATGGCAACTACAATAGGTTCTTTAATTTCAACTAATGGATTCATGGATGCTAGGTGGCTTTTCTCATGCTTAATTCCCCAATCGATGCGTGCACCAGGCTTTTGCAATTGGTGAAAGTCTTACAAAGCTTGTCCTATCATTAATGTATAGAAAGGTTCTCTGAGTTACTGGATGAAAATCTTAATCGCATCATCCTCTTCCAAGGGTTCCTTCACTTTGATAGATGTAATCTTCCATCATTTCAAATATGCGGGGAAGTTTTCATCTGGTCCTTAAGTAAGGTGTTCTACACTACCCCATGTCAGCGATGGTGGAAATCAAAACTCTTAATAAATTATTCTGCCAATTTGCTCCATGTCCTCCTAGTGTCTAGGTTGAGCTGGGTATACTAATCCAAAGCAGCTCCTTTTAGTCTCTTAGAAAATAGTTGGGCTAACAATCTTTCATCAGATCAAAGTTGAAACATGTCCATACAATAAAAAAGGTTGTGAGCTCTAGAACAACTAAATCCATCATACTAGTGGAATTTTGGGATTTTAACACTTTTAAGAATGTCATGGTTAGGGTGAGGAAACAAATCAATGAACTCAATTATCTCTTATGATTAGGATCCTCGTATATCCTTCATGTCTTCCTTCATCTTGGCCAACTCTACTTGGTACAATACAATCGACAATTCTTGCTCAGCGGGAGACATACTCCATTAGGATCCTGAAAGGGTTCTATCATTACTTAAATGTGTTTGATTGGTGTTGTGCTGCTTTGTTCTATTATGTTGAAGCTATGCTAGCCTAAAATTTATTTGTCTCAAGGGTCTATATGGAGGGATGAGAGATCCACCATATGGATGGCCGAACCCTGCAGGAAAGTAGGGCGAAATTTCAAAAATTTCTCTCTTTCCCACCTAGGAATCACATTCCTTGTTTTAGAAAATCTGCATTTTCAAGGATTAATCATGAACCAAGAATTGAACCACATCTGAAACCAAGATGTAGGAGAGGGATATACCTAATATGAAGAAACAGTATCCTCCAATGAATGTGTTCACACCCAAAGAAGTCTCCAAAGACTACTCCCACTGAAGATGGCAGAATGTAGGGTGGAGCAGAATCAGTAGTGTTCTTCCCAAGAACCGAATCCTTCAGCAAGAATTTGATGGAGGTTGTGAGCACGACTTCAGATCAGCCTTTCTCCAAAGACTGATATCAAGAACTATTCTTGATCGCTCCTACAAAACTAGAGATCGAACTAGAAGTAGGCAGCAACTATAGGAGAATGCAGGGAGAACATGGCGCAGTCACACTGTTGTTGTCTTCTCTCTAGGTGATCTAAGATCTGATGTCTGGGATTTTGGGATGGGCTGAATGGTTTGCCCCCTCCTCCTTTTATACACTTAAAGAGATCAGTTCCTAATCTCATTAGGAGTTTCCTGATTCAAATCCTTATTTGAATCTAGACTCTCTTTAAGTGATAAAGATAAGTCCTTATCTTATCTGCAGATTAGATCAGCTCTCTCCTCATCTCATTAGGAGGTTTCTAGATCCAAATTCAGATCTGGACTCTCTGAGTGGATAGGGATAACTCTCTGTCCTATCTGCTGATTCAATCCCATATCCGCCCCTCTCTTTAATTAGTCTAACTAAACCAGTTCAAAATGGGCTTTAGGCCCAATAAGTCCATGTGCTTAGTAACCCTCCAAACTGCTGCGCAGTTGGGCTTCTTTGTATGTCATGGGACCCAAACATTGATGTACACATTAGCCACATGGGTTCAGCCCAGCCTTTGTTACAAGGCCTAGCCGAATACACTGTTAAGACAGTGAACCCCTTGAAGCCCATCACATGGGCGCCTAATGGGCCCAACACTTACACTGAGTGGTCCCTGGGCCAAGCCACCTTATAAAAACCCAGGGACTGTGGGCAGATGCAAGATTATCCCATCAGGTATTACCCTCAATGGTCTTACACTTAACCTCTTAGCCCATAATGATCAAACACTGCCCAACAAGAAAGGACCTCTCCCTCAGCTGCAAAGAACAATGTTGCACTCTCTACTCACATTGATCCAGGGAATTAAAACCTTTTGCAAACATTTTGAAACCATAATATATATATATATATATATATGAATATCTGTATATAAATATATTTTGCAAAACAAATTGCAACGATTGAAATCAGCTGCCAGTAGTCTTGGTTTCCATCAGAGAGAGTGCATCCCCGATCATTACCTTTGTCCGACAAAGGGGCTGATCCTATCACTATGATCACCCACTCAAATGAATTCTCAGACTGTCCCAACATACCCAGGTTTTGACCCCCTCTAAGGATCTCACTGATTGGCATATCAAAGACAACCCAATCCAACACCTAGTGCAGTATCATAATCAAGTCTAGGGGTCAGGTGTAAAATTCCAGTTTTGCCCACTAATCACCAAGGTCCAGGGCAATACTGGAATTCTGGTTCGGTTCAGGGTTCCAAGTAAACCTATGTTGCATGTACCTTGGGTCTCACCCTAGCAGCTGAGACAGGCCACCCCAACACTTGGCAGCACATCAATGTCAACCTTACCAGTTTAAATCTCCCCAGACTTATGCAACGGTTGTGAACATTCTAAACTAACACGAGTCTCATAAGTGTCCAGTTTAGGGGTATTACACAGAAACACACCACAATAACTTGAATCAAATATGTATTTTATTCATTTACAATAAATGTCATAATGTACATCAATCATATTGGAGCTAAGGGCATACACTGTCTAACACTAAATTGATGTTTCTATGAAAATATCAATCTAGGTTGTAGGCATCTAACAGGTGGCAATAGACTAGTGTGGGCTAAGGACTAGTTCTAGGGATGTAACATGTGATGACATGCGATATGCTCATGCAAATGGTGAAGTGCGGGCAAAAGCAACAGAAAACCACGACAATGCTGATATGCCCCTATTATGTACCTAGAGCTATTAACATTACTATGACTTGGCTAACTAGATCTTGATTCCTAAGCAAAAACGAGTTGAGGTTAAACCTAACTTGTAAGGGTGTAGGATGCTATGGGTGAGGTTGAGGTAATAGACATTGTGTGAAGTGCTAGAGTTGAAGCGCCTACACAAGTGTTGGCCAAAAGGAGGGGATTGATCATATTCTATGGTTGTCTAACTATTGATTGGAGGGCTCCTAAGAAGGCTAATTATATAGGTAATTAGATAATATGGTTTCCTTGGACTGGGTCAAGAGAACCAAGCAAGGATGTGCAGGGATCTATAGGCAACTAGGCTAGATTATGCAAGGGAAATGTCTTAAATTAGTGGACCTCTGTTGAAAATTGGGAAAAACACTCAGAAGGTGAAAACCAAGGTCGAAATTGAAGTTGAAAAACAAAATTCATTGTTCAAAGAAAATTTGAAAAACCTTTTGGGGGTTTTAGCAAACTTAATTAACTTTGTTGGTTTTGATAAGATTGAAAGAGTATTCGTGGACTTTGGTATTTTCTCAAGTTTATAGAATGTTGATTCTTGCAATTGACTATACATGACTTGAAATTATGTGAGTTAGGATTTGATAAAGAGACTTTATTTGATAGTCCTTACAATAAAACCTAATGGTTTGGCAATTTTATGAGCTTTTCCTTTATTGCTTTTGTTGACTTGATAGATTTATATGTTGGATGATTCTGGAAATATATTTTTATTATGAGTTAGATTTTGGGATTTGATGTTATTTCCTACATTTGTTTTTTCCCCTCAATTTTTTTTATTAATTTTGGGACCTGAGCAGCTAATGGTATAATTAGGATCAAGTTTTAATTTAGAAAATACTCTTGGGTTTTGGAAAGGGTTAAGACATGAAGAAAATGCTGAGAGTAATTAGTTATGCACCATGTTTACGAAACAATAACCTTTTTGATGTTTCTCCCCGAGAGCAAACTCATTGGGTCAAACATCTACTCAGTTTGGAGAAGGGCTAAAAAGATATTTGAGCACAAAAGTTTATGAAGGATCATGACAATGTCTTTTTAATACTATCTAAGGGAATATCAATCCCTACACCATATGTGTACCTAATTGGCATCCTATAGTTTTAAATGTATGAACGTCTAAGTAGCCTTTTGATGTTATTTCTCAAGAATAACTCATAGAGTCAAACATCTACTTGGCCTAAGTTTAGTTGAGGGAATGAGATATCTTTTTATATTGGTCAAGGGAGGGTTAGACCCTTTACCATATATATCTACTAGATATTCCCGAAGTGGGTCAAAGTGGAGTTTTGATGCTACTTTTTAAGAGTTGAATTCATAGTGGCATGCATCTACTTAGCCTAGGGATGGACATTGAACAGATAATAAAAGGGGTCAAAATGGTCTTTTCATGCTACCTCTCAAGAGTTGAGCTCATAAAGTCAGGCATCTACTTAGCCAAGATAGGGAACAAAAACCTAGAGTCGGAAGATGAGAGTTTCAAATTCTGATAATTGTAGTTTTGATTTTCATTTAACTCCTAGATTTGATTTTGATTTGTTTTATATTTAATTGGTTTCAATTTTTTTATCTTACATTGTTATTGTAATTTGACTTCGATTCAAGATTTTCAAATGTTGAAGCTTACTTGGGGTCTAGCTTAGACTTGGATAACATTTGGAAATTTGGACCTAGGTGTTGCCTTTGATGACTTTTAGGGTGTTTTAGTGTCTTTTAATGGAAGATCAAATCTTCTTTTTTTGTTATTTTTTTAATAGGTTGAAAGACTTTGGGCTTTATTTTTTATGATACTTCTAAAAATGGCAACCACATAGTGCAACACTCATGGTGTCGTAGTCCTAATTACGCTACAGTTCCTCTATCCTATTCTCATTGAAGGCTTCTATGTATGGGTATTCTAGGTGTGATGCATGGAGTTGTTAGGTAGGTTCTAGACTCAAAAGTTCCAATCAAGTTGATAACCTTCAAACCTCCACCCGTGGACAAGGGGGCTTCTTTGGTTGGTGGCTAGTTCAAAGGTTTTGGTAGAACCTTTAAGGACCAAAGTCCAAAGGCACACACCTACTATCCTTCCCCTAATAGGTAGAATGGGATTATAATTCTATTTATATGAGTGTGTTAAAACATGCAAGAAAAATGAATAGGAAAGCAACAAAGAATAAGCAGCCACATGTTCAAGTTTACAAGCAATCCTACAAGTTTCAAGGTAGCCACATTTGGGGATCTAATAGAAGCTAAGTTCTGTTGATGCTTTTTTAACTAAAACAAAGGAGAGGAAAGAGCATAACAAGAAACAAATACAATTTACTCCTACTCAAAAACAAGGCTAATTACACTCAGTTATAGAGAAAGAGAAAACTATAATTTTCAAAGATTACCAAAGGAAAAGTGGGGGGAGAAAAAACCCAAAAAAAAACAAAAAACAAGGAAAAAAGTTAAAAGTTAGTTTCTGGATGACAGGCCTAGAAGGGGCTTACCAGATGGGAACTATATATTCTTTTCACAATACTAAAAGCTAGTCGTGGTAGACATCCATTGCGCATGTGATGGAGGGTGTGAATGGATAACAGGGTGCAGAAAGGGTAGATGGGTGTGATTTAGGTGTGATAAGACTGAAATAAGGTGCAATGGGTAGGTTTTGAGGTGTGATGAGCATGTTCTAGAGTCCGATGAGCAGGAAGGAAGATGCGATGAACAGGTTCTGGAGTGCAATGAGTAGGAAGAAAAGTGCGATGAAGAGGTTTTCGAGTGCAATGAACAAGAAGGAAGGTGTGATGAACAGGTTCTGGAATGCGATGAGCAAAAAGGAAAGTGCAATGAACAAGTTCTAGAGTGCGATGAGTAGGAATAAAGGTGTGATGAAGAGGCTCTGGACTGCAATAAGTAGGAAGGAAGGTGTGATGACCAGTATTTAGAGTGCGATGAGCAGGAAGGTAGGTGCAATGAATAGGTTCTGGAGTGCGATGAGAAGTAAGGAAGGTGCGATGAACAGGTTCTGGAGTGCGATGAGCAAGAAGGAAGGTGCGATGAATAGGTTCTAAAGTGTGATGAACAAGTTATGGAGTGCCATGAGCATGAAGGAAGGTGCGATGAACAGGTTTTCAAGTGCAATTTCGAACTTTTGGGTTACAGCTAAGATGAAGGTGCAATCGTAATGTTCTGAGATGCGATGGAACTAAAGGAAGGTGTCGTTTTAATGTTTTGCGCAGGGATGGAATTCAAAGGAGTTACGGTTCTGATGTTCTAGATTGCAATGACGCTGAAGGAATTGCGATATTAAGGTTTTGGGCTGCGATGGGATTGAAAGGAGCTACAATTCTGATGTTCTGAGTTGCGATGGAGCTGAAGGAATTGCAATTTTTAGGTTTTGGGTTGCGATGGGATTGAAATGAGCTATAATTCTGATGTTCTAAGTTGCAATGGAGTTGAAGGGAGGTGCGATTTCAAATTTCTGAGTTACGTTGGGGTGAAAGGAAGGTGTGATTTTGAATTTCTAGGTCGCGATGGGATTAAAAGAAGGTGCAATTTTGATATTCTAAGCTACAATGGAGCTAAAGGAAGATGCAATTCTGATGTTTTTAGGCTGCAATGGGATTGAAAGGAGTTGCAATTTTGAAAGAGGCAGGATTTTGGGGGAGACTTTAAGTGCGATTTTGGAAAAGGTGCGGTTTGGGTGAAGTTTCAAGTGCGATTTTGGCATGCGAACAATTTTGGTGAAAGTTTGGTTGTGATTTTGGCACAGGAATGGTTTTAGGTGTACAAGGAAGATGTCTCATGTGCCAAAGAATGTTAAAACGCGGTTATGAATCGTGCTGGAAATGTTTATCATGCCCAACCTTCTTGAGGTACGATTTTGAATCGCAATCCAACAAGTTTTAGATTCTTAAATCTCCACAATGCACAATAGAAAAAGCGCAAAATTGAACATAAATAACACCTTGCAAAGGTCCTAATAACTTGCCAGCTATGAGCTCCAAGAAGCTTATGGCCAATTCAAAAAGATGGAGTTGTAACCCATTTTTTAGAGTAAATGAGACCTATTTTTTAGATTTTAAAATTTTGATTTAAGTCTTTGATAATGACTCCATTCTCCATGGAAAAGGCACACAACTGAGAAATATCAGGTCCGAAGGATTACAAGAGGGAAGGTATTAGGCACCCCTCTCTCCAAGTTGTTGTAGCAGCCCACTATGGGAGTTATTCAAGCTCAATTTCTTTCGATGAAAAACAGAAATGGTTGTAGGAATTTCTTAAGTTTAGAGGAACATGTTTTCAACATTTCCTAAGACCGATTTTGAGGTGATGTTATCGGGTCTTAGGTATTGATTTCCCTAAGACCCTCGGCTCCATGCCTCTATTCTCAGTCAAAAAAAAATTGCAAACAATTGTTCTCCAACATTTCAAAACCTCAAGCAACCCAAAAAAACTAAAAAAAAATAAAGATTACGAAATCAGGTTTAAAAATTAAAATGAAAGACTTACCTTTCGTATGTACCTTGATGGGAGTTTTCCAGCAGTAGGAACAATTTCAAAGAAGCTTGAATGAGATATTGGACTGGATGGTGTGCTTTTTGGTTTCAAAACTCATAGATGAAAATAGATGGGCATATTTGAAGTTTGATTTTCATGGACTTTGGGTTTACAAAGGTTGGAAAAAATGTTCTTTTTTCCTCTTCTTCTCTTTAGATCTCTATCTTTTTTGTTTTCTCCCCCATTCTCTTTTCCTCTCTCTCTCTAAGGGCCTCCCTCCTGTTTCCTTCCTCTTCTCCCCCTTTTGAGCTCAAATTATATCATTATTTATAGATAAAGGGAGGGGGTCAAGTCTGAATTTGTTTAGTTACAGAGATTTTTCACACAAATAGGCAAAGATTCTTCAAAGAAATATATGCCTAGTCAAGCTTTCCTATTTGATGAAATATTTTCTTTGATTTGGGGTGATTTTCATGGGTTTATGCGTTCAATGGGAGCTTGGGGCATGCCTATCATGGCAGTCTTGTATTTGGGTTGTCAGTGGCAGAAAATATAAATTTGATGAACTTTTAAATGTTATTTTGTCTTTTCTTGGTTTTAAGTATGGATATCTTGGGGTTTTGGGGCTTTTGGGTCTATTAGGCTCAATTTCATTGGTCCAGGTGTTCTAATGGGTCAGGTAAAGGGTTGGCATCAGTCCCTACCCTCTTAAGGTCCTAGGTTGGGACTGCTGATGTAGCAATTCAATCTAACACGTTGAAATGGTATCTTTCTAGTTTAATGGTCAAACAAATGACTTAGGATTTGAAATTTGACGTGCTAGGGTTTTTGGGTCTCTAAACACAACGTAGAAGTCTGATTGGTCAAATGGGGTCAGGATGATTGAGATATATAGCTGACAAATTCAGATCAACGAGATTTACTAAAATAGACTCTTTGTTTGATGAAAGGTCAAGCGAGGGAATTTTGGGACGAAATTTGGTGTGTTGGCACTTTTAAGTATCCTAAATCTAATGGAAGTGATAGATCTTTGGTAAGAGGTGTAGACTGGATGATTTAGTTCAGATCATGGTCTTAACTTATGGTTTTCCAATCAACAAGAGGACCCAAAATGGAATCTTATTTTCTTAATAGTCAAATGGAGGTGTGTTTGGCCGTGAAATTTAACACGCTAGGGTTTTTTGAGTCTCCAAACATAGTGGTAAGGACTGATTGGTCATATGAAGTTGGGATGGCGAATGGTAAGTTCTAATTAATGAGATTTGCTAAAATAGGACCAAGGCTTGATGGGGGGTCAAATGAGGGAATTTTGAGCTACAATTTGGTAGGTAAGCATGGATTAGGGCAAGGAGTCAAGCTAATAGTTCTGATATAAGAAAGATATGATTGATCTCGGCAATCATTTAGGGCCATCAAAATGGGGTGTTGGTTTTTTGTAGTTAATCATTATAGATTTGTGGTGGGATTCACTAGTTGATTGCTTCCTAGTGATCTTGTGGTGATGGGTGTGTTGGATTTGATTTTGAGGAGTTGGAGTTTTAATATTGCAAAGATAAGGGTCATTAGAATGGAAGTTAACGTGATAAATGGTGGATCTTTTCAAGGTTCTTATTCGTTCTGTGGATTGTTTCAAAGGAGGATATTAGGGGCTTTGGAAAGTGTCAAGTTAACCCAGTTGTGTTTCCAAGTTTTTGGGGTTTAAGAAGAGGGTACGAAGAGGTAGGGTGAAGGGACTGATCAAAAATTGGGTGTTGATACCGGTTTCTCTATGGATGTCAGGCAGTTGAATGCCCCTAGCCAACTACTCGGGCACACCCACTGTCTCCAGCGTATCCTCTGGCTGACTCTGCTAGACCTGGGGAGGGGACCTCAAAACCGGCCTTAGTCTATTGTTCGGTCAAGAGATTGTGACATTAAGATGTTTCTGTTGAGCCACCCTAACCAGGGCCGCCACCCTCCTCTATGCAGTAGCCTGCGTATGGGTACGCCTGGTCCTCTCCTCCTCGTCCAYGATCGCCATATCTGCTAAAAAGAGACAATTCAGTCAAAGTTAAAGAAATGAAGTAGGAACAAACACTTAAAAAGGAAAGGACAGACTAGACGGAGGCTATACCAACCTAGTATGAACCAACATTGAGAACAACATGTACTCCTACACATTGACCCTCTTTATCCACTTGATGGCCGCTAACTCCTCCCTAGACATCTCGACCTCGACCAGTGCCTTCACCTTGGTCCTCAGGAATGATAGCTCAATGGGGAACGTCCAACCCCCCATGCAGTATATAAAGAAGAATCTCTCCTTCCAATGTTTCACCGAGGAGGGAGTCCCAACGAGCACCTTATTATGTTGTCGAGATGAGAAATCGTAGTAGCCCTGCTGGTGCTTCTTCAAGTGCATAAAGTATGTAAACATCGGCAGGGTGATGTCCACGTCATGAACCGAGAAATAACAAAGGAGGTTTACTAAGTACCAAAAGGAATTGGGCATTAACTAAACTAGTTGGATGTGGTACCTCCTCAGCACCACCGCAATACCCTCACTCAAAGAAAACCTCAACCCAACTATCAGGTTGTGCTCATATATGCAAAGCTCACCCAGTCTTATCCCGTAGGGGCGTTTGGACCCTCTTCTGGCACAACCTCTACTTTGGCCTCGTTAACCTCAGCCTCTCGAAAGACCATAGCCTCCTCCACCACAGCACCCTCACCCTTAGCTTTGTGGCAATCAGTCTCACAGAGCATGAGCGTAGTGGCCTCGAGATAAGACCCCATCTTGAACTCGCTACTCAATGTGCAAGAACAAGACAAAGAGGAGGAACAAGAAGGCAAGGAAGATTAAGACATCTTACCAAATAGATGAAGAGATTACAACGCAAGACATCTAAAGCACCAGCCRAGGACTATTTCATGTTGAGCTCCTAAGATCGTACACTCAAAATGACAAAGTAAAATGGCTTGCCACCACCCCTTTTATAAAAGGAACCAATGGTCCAGATCAATCCAAATCAACAACGCCGATTTGTCGCTGCCCTTACCTCAGGAAGACGAAATGATTTATCGGTTGACCTGTAATAGAAATGGCACGACCATTGAACCAACCGGTCCGCCTAGCAAACCGGCCTTACTCTGGGCTAGTCGACTCGAAAAAATTAAAGTTCCTTAGCCGATGACCACATAACTCTTCCATGCCTAGTCGCAGCCGAGCACTACACTCATCAACTTCAAAAATGGGGGAGTGGTATTCAAGTGATGGCTGAGCTGGCCAAGGATGCCATGTGGCAACCTCCRCGGCGATCCTCTCTTTCAAGCCATGTGGCACCACGCGTGACAAAATAGCATGACTAAGAAGGAGTGTCCTATATGGACAAGGAAGCAAACTCCGCTAGGGAAGAGGAAACCTCCCGAGCAGTAGACCTCATCCCGACAACCCTAGAAGCCCTATCCATCTAGATTACTGATTCTTGAATGTCTTTTATCTGTAATTTAATTTCAGATCATAATCTTGAATTAAATAATGAATTAAAGATCAAACCCTAGACCCATTCGAACCAGATTGGACCAAACTGGTTGGACCAAATCTGTGGTTCGATGGGGGCTGTTCTTAGCCCTAATTTATCATTCTTGGGTCTAGGGGTTGATGGTTAATTACAAGATGTAATTCAGCCCACACCTGTAAAACCCAATTTTAATAAGTTAAAATTGTTTTAGCCCATTAACTACATAAAAGCTATATGGGTCGAACTGATCTTTGCAATTCAGCCCATATACCTAGATAATATTAATCAGTAATATTATGGATTATTATGGGATTTAATAATGGGTTTTACAGATATTACTTGATTGGATCAATTTTGTTCCTACATGTGATGTATGGATGTGTGATATGCAACGTTCATGGGCCAAAAGTACTTGGCCCATGCTGATACGATAGTGGCACATACGCAAACCGTGGCTGAATGCACATCATTGCCATGGTGTCCCTTAAGATTATTGGATATCTCCCTTCGTGGTGGGCCCCACACCTCTCCAAGAGGAGCCGTACGGAACCCTAGCCGTTTAGGGCCCACCTAAATATAGCTTTATGAAAATCAATGGAAGCCACTTGGTTTGACCTAAATTAAACTAGGGCATAATATTTTGTTCCCTCCACTGAATTATGAGTGCATGTGATAGGGAGATTCATACGATGAACTCTCTAAAGGCCTTCCATCATTACCATGAAAATGGGTCCTTCAGTAATGAGGAAATGCACCATAAAATTGGGTTATCCATTTGCTGCTAGATCTGTTGGAATGTTTCATAAGATGATAGGGACGTCATAGACCGATGTGGGAGGGGCCTATCCTAAAATGGAAGACTCTCTCACGGTACCTTGGTGTTTACGAATATGATGGGTGAGCACTTACTGGACATAAAGGTTTAACCTAAAATGGCAATGAACCTTGTCTAACAGAAGCCAAAGGGAAAGCTCATAAGATGAGTGGATATGATCCTTCACAGAAAGGTGGTGGGGTTATGCAGCTGAAACAGTTGGCTCCATGCACCCTATGTGATTTCTCACATTTCCAGAGACATAATTCGCAGTCTCCATCACTGAGATATGAGAGAAATCTCAGAGATGAACAAATGGGAATGAAACATAGATTAAAAGCCATATCTATGCAGATAACATGAATCAAGTAAGGTTGTGGACTAATATTTGCCTTTTATCAGAAATAGCAAAAGGACAATTCGCAAAATTGTTGGATGACAACAAACTTAAGGGCCCTAATTACGCTAACTAGTACTGAAACCTTATGCTAGTTCTGACATCAGAAAAGTTATAGAAAGTAACTAAAAACCTTGCTCCGGAACGTCCGAGTGATAGGGCCTCTGAGAAATGGGAAGAGAAAAATTCCCTTGCCCGCTACTACATCATAGCATCCTTAGACAATCTGATACAGCAACAATTCAATCAGTTTGAATTGTCCAAGGATATCCTAGACAGTCTGAGGATGATGTATGAAGAGCAGGATCGTTATACTCGTCAAAAGGTCTTGAAACAGTTCATGACCGCGCTGATGTCCAAGAACCAGCAAGTTCATGACCATTGTCTTAAGATGATGGGATATATCAATGAACTTGAGGCTCTTGGATCCGGGCTTGACCATGTCACTATGGTGGATGTCATCCTAAATTCTTTGTCTCCTTCCTTCAATCAGTTCATCATGAACTATAACATGAACAAACTAAATGTTAGCATCTAGAAACTCAACAATATGTTGCAGAGGGCCGAGGAACTGATCAAGAAAATTGAGCCCATTGCCATGCTTGTTGAAACTAGCAAATCGGGCAAAAAGAAGAGGAAGGCAAAGAGAAAGCCTCAGAAGAAAGCTACTAAGTCCAAGAGGCAGAGGAAGGACAAAGCATTAAATGCTTGTCACTTCTGCAAACAGGCGGGCCACTAGAATAGGAACTATCCTCAGTACCTGGAATCCAAGAGACAAGGTAATTTCAAATCCTGTGGCATAGAAACCAATTTGTTGGAAACTTCTGCTTCCTGGTGTGTTGACTTTGGGGCTTCGACTCATGCATGTAACTCATTGCAGGGGTTCAGGATAAGCAAAAGACTGAGTGACAAAGAAGTGACTCTTCACTTGGGGACTTCTGCAAATGTTGCAGCTACAGCTATAGAAACTGTAGAGTTAATTTTTAGAGAAGGAATTATTGTACTAAAAGATTGTCTTTATGTACAGAATTTGAGAATAAATCTAATTTTTGTTTAAAAATTGTATGTGGATGGATATTTTGTTCTCTTTAATAATATGATTACTATCAAAAGAAATAACAAATTCCTCGCATATGGAGAACTTGAGAATGGTCTCTATGTTCTCCATCCTTCTCTGCAAACTAACATAACCAAAACTACATCGGATGACATCCCCAAAAAAAGAATTCGTGATACAGTTAATCCACGTGTCTATGGCATTACCGACTTGGCCATATTAACATAGATCTTATCACAAGGTTGGTAAAAGATGGTCCTTTGGATTTTTTAACTATAGAAGATCTTCCAACCTGTGAACCTTGCCTTCAGGGTAAGATGACGAAACGGCCATTTAACGGTAAACCAGAAAGATGAACTGGCACGCTTGACCTTATACATACCGATGTATGTGGTCTCATGAGCGTTAGGACACGTAACCAGCATGTTATTTTATAACATTCACCGATGATTACTCTTGATATGGTTACATGTACCTAATGAGACACAAGTCTGAATCCTTCGAAAAGTTCAGAGAGTTCAAACAAGAGGTCGAGAAACAGTTAGGGAGAGAAATTAAGACCCTTCGATCGAATCAAGGAAGCGAGTATCTCTCTAACGAATTCAGGGTCTACTTGAAGGTCAATGGGATAGTATCACAGTTAGCCCCTCCTGCTACACCACAGCTAAACAATGTGTCAGAGAGGAGGAACCAGACTTTATTGGATATGATCCGATCACTTCTCGTACACTCAAAGTTACCCACATTCTTTTGGAATTACGCATTGGAGACTGCGATATACGTGTTGAACTGGGTTCCAACAAAATCAGTTCCGAAGACTCCCTATGAGCTTTGGACCGGTAAGGAACCAAGTGTGAGACACTTGAAGATTTGGGGTTGTCCAGTACATGTTAAAAGAACAAGTGCGGAGAAATTGGAATCCAAGACTAGTCGTTGCCTATTCGTAGGCTACCCTAAAGGCTCTGTGGGTTACCTATTCTATAACCCAAGAGAACAAAAGGTGTTCTGTAGTCGAAATGCCCATTTCTTGGAGGATGATTACATACTGAACAATCATCATCAAGAAGTTTTTCTTGATGAGGAAAGCTCAGTGGTAGTGGGAGACGCCCCACAAGCTCCAAGAAATGACCAACCTAGAAGATCTACCTGGCTTTCCAGGCCTCCAGTTCGTTTTGGCTATGACCAAGATAATTACTTGGTGGAAGAAACGACAAGTGAGGAGGATCCCGTGACTTATACAAAAGTTAGGTTTGACATAGATTTCTTGAAATAGGTAGATGCCATGAGAGATGAGATAGACTCAATGGAGACCAATAGAGTTTGTACTCTAACAGATCCGCCCCCTGGGTAAAAGCAGTTAGTTACAAATGGATCTACAAGAGGAATAAGGGCCCCAATGGTAAGGTAAAGACCTACAAGGCTCGTCTTGTGGCGAAAGGGTACACTCAGAAAGAGGAAATCGATTATGAGGAAACCTTTTCGCCGGTGGCCATGCTTAAATTCATTAAGATCCTGCTAGTTGTAGCAACATACCATGATTATGAGATTTGGCAAATGGATATCAAAACTGTGTTCCTGAATGGAGATCTTAGTGAAGATATCTATATGCAGCAACCGCAAAGTTTCATAGTTGCGGGTCAGGAACACATGGTATGTAAATTAAATCGATCCATATATGGACTTAAGCAAACTTCTAGAAGTTGTAAACATCCGGTTTGACTCTATCGTCAAAAACTTTGACTTTGAGCAAAATCCAGATGAGCCCTGGGTTTACATGAAATCCAGTGGGGATAAAGTTACGTTCCTGGTTCTGTATGTAGATGACATTCTACTCATTGGGAATGATGTAGAAATGTTGACTATGGTGAAAATATGGCTTTCACARCAATTCTTCATGAAAGATCTTGGAGAAGCCTCTTGTTAGACAGTATATTCCCTTAGCTCCAATCAGAATTATGTACATTATGACATTTATTGTAAAAGAATAAAGTACATATTTGATTCATGTTATTATGGTGTGTTTATGTATAATACCCTTAAACTGGACACATATGAGACTCGTGTTAGTTTAGAATGTTCATAGCCGTTAGATAAGTCTGGGGAGATTTATCATGTTAAGGCTGACACTGATGTGCCGCCAAGTTGGTTGGGGTAGCCTGTCTCAGCTGCCAGGGTGAGACCCGAGGTACATGTAGTGTAGGTTTCTTGAAACCCTGAACCGGACCAGAATTCCAGTATTGCCCTGGACCTTGGAGATTGATGGGCAAAACTGGAATATTACARCTGACCCCTAGACTCGATTATGATACTGCACTAGGTGTCAGATTGGGCTGTCTTTGATATGCCAATCAGTGAGATCCTTATAAGGGGTCAAAGCAGATAATAGGATTATCCCAATCTGCTTACATTGACAAAATTTTCAAAAGGTACAGCATGGAGAACTCCAAGAAGGGAAACGTTCCTTTTAAGCACGGAGTTACTCTCTCCAAAAAGATGTCTCCTAAGACATTTGAAGAGATCGAGGACTTGAAGAATGTTCCCTATGCCTCAGTCGTGGGGAGCATCATGTATGCCATGGTGTGCACTCGCCCCGATTTTGCTCATGCGGTGAGTGTAGTTAGCAGATTTCAAGCCAACCTAGGGCAGGAGCATTGGACTGCTGTGAAATGCATACTTAAGTACCTTCGAGGGACAAAAGAATTTTGTCTAGTATTTGATGGTACATCACTACAAATCCAAGGGTATACTGATGCTGACTTCCAGTCAGACCCAGATGATAGAAAATCTACATCTGGTTATGTATTCACGATAGGATCGTGTGTTGTTTGCTGTAAAAGCAGCAAACAGGGGCCTACGATGGATTGCACAACTGAAGCTGAATACATTGCCGCAAGTGAGGCTGCCAAGGAAACCGTGTGGATGAAAAGTTCATCCAAGAGTTGGGAGTAGTTCCATCCAGCATAACACCCATCCAATTGTTGTGCGACAACAATGGGGCCATTGCTCAAGCTAAAGAGCTACGAGCCTACTCAAAATCCAAGCACATCGAGAGGAGTACCACGTACTGCAGGAGATTGTTGGTAGAGGGGATGTCCTGATTCAGAAGGTAGCTTCAGTGGATAATGTTGCAGACCCATTGACTAAGCCACTCACACAGAAAGTGTTTGAGAAACATGTGGAAAGTATAGGACTCCGGCTTATTCCAAATTGGACCTAAGTGCAAGTGGGAGCTGTTAGACAGTTTTGTATGCCCTTAGCTCCAATCAATTTGATGTACTTATGACATTTATTGTAAATGGATAAAGTGCATATTTGATTCATGTTATGTGCTGTGTTTCTGTGTAATACCCTTAAAACCGAACACTTATGAGACTTGTGTTGGTTTAGAATGTTCACAGCCAGTGGGTCAGTTTGGGGAGTCCTACCCTGATAAGGTTGACACTAAAGTTCCGCCAAGTCGGTTGGGGTGGCTTGTCTCTGTCACCAGGGTGAGACCCAAGGAACATGCAGTGTGGGATTAGCTTGAGACCTTGAACCATACCAGAATTCTAGTATTGCCCCGGACCTTGGTGATTATTGGGAAAATTGGAATGTTACACCTGACCCCTAGACTCGACTATGGTACCTCACTAGGTGGCGGATTGGGCCATCTTTGATATGTCAATCAGTGAGTCCCTTAGAGGGGGTCAAAACCTGGGTATGTTGAGACAATTCATGAACCCATTTGAATGGTGATCATAATGACAGGATCAGCCCCTTTGTCGAACAAACGTAATGATCGGGGAAATGCACTCTCTCTGATGAAAACCAAAATTGCTGGCAGTTGATTTCAATCGTTGAAATTTTGTTTTGCAAAATATATTTATGCGATATAATATATATATTACACGTTTCCAAAATTATTTGCAAAAGGTTTTAATCCCCGGGGTCCATGTAAGAGGAGAGTGCAGCACTGTACCTTGCAGTCAAGGGAGAGGCTCTCCCTTGTCAGGCAGTGTTTGATCATTATGGGCTGAGAGGTTAAGTGTAAGGCCTTTGAGGGTTAAACCTAATGGGCTAATCTTGCATCTGCCCACAGTCCTTGGGTGTTACAAGGTGCTTGGCCCAAAAACCACTTAGTGTAAGTGTTGGGCCCATAGAGTCCATATGATGGGCTCAAGGGGTTCACTGGGCTTTCCAGTGAATTCGGCTAGGCCTTGTGACAAAGGCTGGGCCGAACCCTTGTGGCTGATGTGTAGATCAACGTTTCGGTCCCACGCCATACAGAGAAAACCCAACTAGGCAACAATTTGGAAGGCTTAAGTGAGCACATACACTTAATGGGCCAAAAGTCCAATACAAGCTGGGCTAATTAGATTAGCTTGAATGGGGTGAATCTGAGATATGGACCAGCCATAAAGGATAAGGGAAAATCCCTATCCACTCAGTAAGAGACCAGATTTGAATMWKATTCAAATCTGGAAACTCCTAATCAAATTATGAGGGCTAATCATGATCTGCAGATTAGATAAGAACTCTACCATATCACTTAAGGGGATCAACATCTCTTAATGGGATTAGGAGCTGATCCCTTTAGAATTATAAAAGGAGGAGCGGGCGGCATCCTAAAAGTACACTCATCTGAGATACAAATACAACACTGAAGAGAGAAATCAGCATACAGTGAGACTGTGCCAATTCCTCCCTGCCGCCGCTGCCTTCAACAATTCATCTCCACTCACGTGGAAGTAATCAAGAAACGTTCTTGATTTTAGTTCTTTGTGAAAGAATTGAAAAGAAGTTGTGCTCACCTGCCGTCCAGTGGGTTCTTGCAAAGGATCCAGTTCTTGTGAAGAACGTTGTTGATTTTGCTCCGTCCTACACTGCGCCATCTTCAGTGGGAGCAGCCTTTGGTGAATTTTCTAGGCGTGAACACCTTCGTTGGGGGATATTAATTCTCCGTATCAGGTTTTTCCTTCTCCTTCTGTTCCGTTCATATCTGGTTCGGTTCTTGATTCAAGATTGATCCTTAAAAATTAGCTTTCTAAAATAGGGAATGTGATTCCCAGTTGTAGGAAGGAAAGACTTTTTTTGAAATTCGCCCATTCAATTCAGCTTTATCTGGGCGTCCATACGATGGATCTTTCCATTCCTTCACCTACTTGCAGGGTTGGGTCGTCCATTTGATGGTCTCTCATCCCTTCAAATGTTGGGCCCATTAAGAGCCCATTTTGATGGACCCAGGGGTCCAGTGTGTTTAGCAGTAAATTCGGCCAGGCTTTGTAACAGAAGGTAGGCTGAACCTATATGGCTTTTGTTAAGATCAATGTTAGGGTCCCATGCCATACAAAGAGAGCCCGGTTTTCCAGCAATCAAAAGGGAATGTGAGCATGTTTGCTTAATGGGCCTAAGACCCATAATGAACTAGATTAATTGGATTAATTTGTATGGGCAAATTTGGAAAAGGATATGGGCTTGGATCAGCAGATAAGGATAAGAAGATAAGTCTTATCCACTTAAACAGTCCAGATCCAAATAAATATTTGGATCAGGAAGCTCCAAATTAGATTAAGAGTGCAGCTCTTTATGCTATATAAATAGAAGAGGGTGAACTGCTCCAAGTTTACACACTGCTATCAGTCCTCTCTCTCTCTCCTTCTGCACTTGCCACCCAAACCCTAATTTGATCTCCATTCTTGAACTGATAGAGATCAGTTCTAATTCTGATTTTTCCAAGAAAAATCAAATATGATTTAATGCTCGCCTCCCTTTTTTAATCTAAGTCGTTGGATTGCAGTTCTTGCTGAAAGACTGCATTGTTGAACTTGCTTCATCTCAAGCTGCACCATCTTCAGTGGAAGCGTGTTTTGGTACCCACTTTGAGCGTAACACCTACTTTGGGAGATACACATGTGGATTCCGTATCAGGTATTGCCCTCACTTTCTTTTGGTTTCAGATCTGGTCCGGTTTGGATCAAAAATGATCCTTCAAAAATGCAGTTTTTCTAAAACTGAGAATACGATTCCCGGAAGGGAGAAAGACATTTTAGAACTTTCGCCCAACCACCCTACATGGTTCAGCTGTCCATACGATGGATCTCACTTCCCTTCAGTGGTATCAGAGCCAAGTTCAAGTCTTGAACCAAATTTAGATCAGATATGAAACAGCACAAATCGGTAGAAATTGTTTTACCTTATTTGTACAAATTAGCAGTTTTCTGAGAATTTGGTTCTCAAATTTGGGTGATTGATCTGAAATTAATTCTTAATTATTCTGCAATATTTTTAGAATGGTTCTATGATTATTTCTTGAATTTTTGTGTTGTTTATGTGATGGAGATCAAATTCTTTTATGGCGCCAAGATTTGCGCACCCTACAATTTCATTCTATTCAATTTGGTCTATAAATAATTTTTTTTATTTTTAGACAAAATATATAGGATTCGATCTAATGTAATTACTAGAAAATTAGGTTTTTCTATTTTTTTTCATTGGAAAGATTTGTTGGAGAGCGCGGAGGAGAAGAATCTTTTTGTAGAAAAGAAAATCTGCATTCTGCGATTAACCTTTTTCTTGTAGGTTTGCAATTTGTCTGGATCAGATTTGGACCATCACACTTGCAGCGCTAGTTCTTGTGTTTTACTCATGCGTGTAACACATTGCAGGGGTTCAAAATAAGTAGAAGGCTGAGTGACAATGAAGTAACACTTTACTTGGGGACTTCTGTAACAATTGCAACTACAACCATAGGAACTGTAGATATAATTTTCATAGGAGTTGTTAGGCTTAAAGATTGTCTTTATGTACCTACTTTGACAAGAAATCTAATTTCTATTTCAAAATTGTGCAAAGATGATTATTCTATTATGTTTAGTAATACGATTACTATTAAATTGAATAACAAGTTGCTCACTTACGAGAACTTGAGAATGGTCTCTATGTCCTCCGTCCTTCTCTAAAAACAAATATAGCCGAAACTATGTCAAAAATTGTCCCCAAGAAAAGAACATGTGATACCGTTAATCCCACGTGCCTGTGGCATTATCGACTTGTCCACATTAATATAGATCGTATCACAAGATTAGTAAACGATGGTCCTTTGGATTTTTTAACTATAGAGATCTTCCAACTTATGAACCTTGCCTTCAGGGCAAGATGACGAAACGGTCATTTACGGGAACACTTGACCTGATACATACAGATGCATGTGGTCCCATCAATGTTAGGACACGTAACCAGCACATTTATTTTATTACCTTTACCAATGATTTTTCTCGGTATAGTTATGTGTACGTAATGAAACATAAGTCTAAATCCTTTAAAAAGTTCAAAAAGTCGAGAAACAGTTGGGGAGACAAATTAAGGCCCTTTGATTAGATCGAGGAGGCAAATATCTTTTCGAAGAATTCATGGACTACTTAAAGGGCAATGGGATTGTATCACAGTTGTCTCCTCCTGTTACACCACAATTAAACGGTGTATCGGAGAGGAGAAACCAAACTCTATTATATATGGTTTGTTCACTTCTCGTCCACTCAGAACTACTTATATCCTTATGGGGATACGCATTGGAAACTGTGATATACGTGCTGAATCAGGTTCTCTAACCAGATCCATTCCTAAGACCCTCTATTTGCTTTGGATCGATAAGAAACGAAATGTAAGACACTTAAAGATTTGGGGTTATCCGGCACATGTTAAAAGAATAAGTGCTGACAAATTGGAATCCAATACCAGTCGTTGCCTATTTGTAAGGCACCCCAAAAGCTCTGTAGGATACTTATTCTATGACCCAAGAGAGCAAAAGGTGTTTTGCAATCGAAATGTCTATTTCTTGGAAGAAGATTACATCTTGGATAATCATCGTCAGGAAATTATTCTTGATGAGGAGAGCTCAAGACTAGTGGGAGATGTCCCACATGCTCTAGATAACACCCAACGTAGAAAATCTACCCGGGCTTCTAGACCTCTAATTCGTTACGGCTATGATCGAAAAAGTTATTTGATGGAAGCCACGATTAGTGAGGAAGATCTCTTGACTTATACGGAAGCTATGTTGGACATAGATTCCTTGAAGTGGGTAGATACCATGAAAGTCGAGATGAACTTGATGGAAACCAACAAGGTCTAGACTCTGGTAAACCCACCCCTTGGGGTGAAAGCAATTGGTTGCAAATGGATCTACAAGAGGAAGAGGGGCCTTGATGGGAATATTGAGACCTATAAAGCTCGTCTTATAGCGAAGGGGTATACTTAGAAAGAGAGAATCGATTATGAGGAAACCTTTCACCAGTGGCCATGCTTAAATCCATATGGATCCTACTAGCTGAAAAAACAAACTATGGCTATGAGATTTGGAAAATGGATGTCAAAATCGGGTTCTTGAATAGAGATCGTACTTAAGATATCTATATGCAGCAACTGCAAGGTTTCATTGCTACAGATCAGGAACAAATGGTGTGTAAACTTAACCGATCCATCTATGGACTTAAGCAAACTTCTAGAAGTTGGAACATCCAATTTAACTTTACCGTCAAACAGTTTGACTTTGAGCAGAATTCGGATGAGCCCTGTGTTTACAGGAAAGCAGTGGGAGATAAAGTTACGTTTTTAGTTTTGTATATAGATGACATTCTACTCATTGGGAATGATGTAGGAATGTTGACTACTATGAAGGTATGGCTTCGTAGCAATTCTCCATGAAAGATCTTCGAGAGGCCTCCTAAATCTTGGGACTTCGACTCTATAGAGATAGATCAAAAAGGATAATAGGATTATCCTACTCTACTTACATTGACAATATTGTTAAAAGATACAGCATGGAGAACTCAAAGAAGGGATTTGTCCCTTTTAGAAACTGAGTCATTTTCTCCAAAGGTATGTCTCCCAAGACTCCTGTGGAGATTAAGGGCATGAAGGAAGTTCCTTATGCCTTAACCATAGGGAGTATCATGTATTCTATATTGTACACTCGGCCAGACATTGCTCAAGTCGTGAGTGTGGTAAGTAGGTACCAATCAAACCTAGGACAGGAGCACTAGGTAGTTGTAAATAACATTCTCAAATACCATTAGAGGACAAAAGAGTTTTGTTTGGTATTTGATGTTAGTTTACTATAGATCGTCGGGTATACTAATGTTGACCTCCAGTCACCCATATGATAGAAAGTCTACATMTGGTTATATCTTTACAATGGGGTCATGTGTAGTAAAAAAATAGTCCACGACCCAAGCCAAGCACATTGCCGTAAGTAAGGCTGCTTAATGGATGAAGTTGTTCATCCTAGAATTTGGAATCCTACCATATCACCCATTCCACTGTTGTGTGACAACACTGGATCTGTGGGATATTGTTGGTAGAAGGGACATCCAGATTCAGAATGTAGCATCAACGGAGAATATGGATTCAAAAGGTAGCATTCAGATCCAGAAGGTAGCATCACTTGGACCTAAGTGCAAGTGAGAGCTRTTAGACAGTGTATGCCCTTAGTTCTAATCAGATTGATGTACATATCCTTTATTGTAAATGAGTGAAAGTACACAATTGATTCGTGTTATACTTAGTGTGTTTCAGTGTAATTACCCTTAAATTGGACACTTATGAGACTCGTGTTAGTTTAGAATGTTCAAAACCGTTGGATATATCTAGGGAGGTTTATCCTACCAAGGTTGACACTTATGTGTTGCCAAGTTGGTTGGGGTAGCTTGTCTTAACTGTCAGGCTTAGACCCGAAGCACATGTAGTGTGTGTTTGCTTGAAACACTGAACCCGGACCATTGTCCAGTTATGCCCTCGACCTTGGAGACTGGGGGAAAAATTGGAAAGTTACACCTAACCCCTAAACTTGATTATGGTACTGCACTGGGTGTTGGATTGGGTTGTTTTTGATATGCCAATTAAAGAGATACTTAGTGAGATTCAAAACATGGATATGTTAGGGAAGTCTGAGAATTCACTCGAGTGGATAATCATAGTGACAGGATCAGCCCCTTTGTCAAACAAAGTGAATGATCGGGGGCTGCACTCTCTCTGATGGAAACCAAAAACTGTCAGTAGTCGATTTCAAACTTGTTTGAGATATATGTTTTATGAAAAAGGTTTGCTAAAGGTTTTAATTCTCGGGATTCATTCGAGTAGAGAGTGCAATACTGTACCTTGTAGTCGAGGGAGAGGTCTTCTCTTGTCAGGCAGTGTTTGATCATTAAGGGTTGAGAGGTTAAGTATAAGACCATTTAGGACTTTTGTACCTGATGGGCTAATCTCACTTAAGACCATAGTCCTTGGGCCTTCATAAAGTGGTTGGACTCAATGACCATTTAGTGTAAATGTTGGGCCCATTAAGAGCCCATATTGATGGACTCAGGGGTTCATTATGTTTAGTAGTGAATTCGGCCAGGTTTAGTCATAGAAGCTAGGTTGAACCCATATGACTTTTGTGAAGATCAATGTTAGGGTCCCATGCCATACAAAGAGAGCCAAGTTATCCAACGATCAAAAGGGGATGTGAGCTTGTTTGCTTAATTGGCCTAAGGCTCATAGTGAATTAGAATAATAAGTATGGGCGAATTTGGATAGAGATATGGGCTTGGATCAATAGATAAGGATAAGAAGATAAGTCTTATTCACTTAAAGAGTCTAGATCCGAATAAAGATTTGGATCAGGAAGCTCCTAATTAGATTAGGAGTGCAACTCTTTATACTATATAAATAGAAGAGGATGAACTGCTCCATGTTTACACACTACTCTCAGTCCTCTCTCTCTCCTTCTGCTCTTGCCGCCCTAACCCTAATTCGATCTCCATTCTTGAACTGATAGAGATCGGTTCTGATTCTAATTTTTGCAAGAAAAATCAGATCTGATTCAGTGCTCACCTCCCTTGCTTAATCTAAGTCATTGGATTACAGTTCTTGCTGAACGACTGCATTGCTGAACTTGCTTCATCTTAAGTTGCACAATTTTTAGTGGAAGCGGGTTTTGGTACCTTCTTTGGGTGTAAACACCTACTTTGGGAGCTACACGTGTGGATTTAATATCAGGTATTGCTCTCACTTTCTTTTGGTTTTAGATCTGGTCCGGTTTGGATCAATCTTTGAAATTTCGTCCATCCATATGATGGATCTCCCTTTCCTTCACTATTGACTGACTCTTCTTCTTCTTCTTCACTACGGTAAGCAAAGGAGTCGATGAACAGTATCATCGATGCTACTATTAGAGAAGATAAAGTGCGTAGGAGTAGGAGAGAGGGAGGGTAGAGAGGTTGTGTGGGAAGAACAATTAAGTAGAAAAAAAAAAAGAAACTAGAGAGAGGGCTATGGAAAGAGAGAAGTGTTGGCAAAGGTTATATAGAGACATAAAGGTTAGGAAGGTACTGGCCAAAACGAGATAAAAGTGGAGAGTGAATAATAAAATGTTGGAGAGAGAGAGAGGTGTAGGACAAAGTGTAAAAACAGAAAAAATAGAATAGAGAGAGTGGTGCAAGACATACCGACACTCGACTATTGAAACTTATTTTTTACACAATTAAGTTTCTAGACTATTGAATAACTAATGCTAATTAAATTATTAATAAATTGTTGTAATAATTATTTCTAAGTTTTTATCATTATTTCCTAAAAAAATCAGTATTTTATTTTAGTTAAGAATATTAAATTATATGTATTGCCTGAAAAGAAAATCAAAATGATCAGAAATTTGTAACTGATAATTACAATAGTTAATAATTATTAGCTATTTAGAAAACATTTCAGCAAACTATATTTAAAGTTATTTCAATAATTGTTTTTTTAATTAAACTATTATTTTTTTAGACAGTTAAGTTTATGGATTATTAGATAATTACTGTTAGTTAATAAATTGTTGTAGTAATTAGTAATAAGTTATTATCATTAATTCCTAATATTGAAAAATATTTCACTAATATATTTTTATAAATTATATTATTGTGTTTAACATACTTTATTTTATAGATTATTCGAGAACTACCATTAATTAATTTAATTTTCCAAGTTATTTGATAACAACTGCTAATTAAATTTTCATAGATTGTTGTAATAATAATAATAATAATAATAATCGATCTGTTGTTATCATTATTTTCTTGAAAACTCAATGCTTGATTTCAATTAAAATTATTGCATTAAAATGATTATTATATAATTGAGCTTAAACCATTTTCTCTTATTGCAGGTCATATTGGCTTGTTCGATTCGAGTATTTATGGGGTTTGCAAACTAGTAATTGGGTAAGAATTTTAGATATATTGCGGTTGTTTTATTTACTTGTTTTAATGTTCTTTCATACTACCAAAGTAGAATGATACAATTGTCTAATAGCCATGAAATTGTTTACAAGTATTTAGCACCCTTAATTTAATTTAATTTAATGAATATACTATTGAGTAAGAGTTGCTAAAGGGTGGAATTCATTAACATTAACAAGAAATTTCACACTATAGTCCTTTGTAATATGACAATTTTAAACTCTAGACATGACACTGGAATTTGTAACTGATAATTTCCTAAAATTTATAATTGATAATTACACTAATAAATAATTATTAGCTTTTTGAAAACCATTTCAGACAATAATTAATTTTAGTTGTAATTAATTCTAATATGAAAAATTACTGAAAATTTTCAATAATATCGTCAGTCGTAGAAAAAATTCCAATAGTGAGGTTAGAATGCTACACTTTTTATTAGTTTTCATAAATAGCCATTTGGGTAAATTTTGAAAAAGTTTTCTATTATTTTAAACATTGTTTTTAATGGTATCATTATATTTTAAGTTAGAATAAAGTATTTTGGCTCATTCCTATATCCTCAAAGAAATTGAAAGCTATAAGATAAAATCAGAACACAACATGATGGAGCACATAGCAGTTGTTAGTGATATGTGCCAACAATTAAGTTGTAACAACATAATACTTTCCACTGAAAAGAGAATCATAATACTTTTGAAATCTTTACCTGGTGAATAGGAGCCTATTGCACAATCTATATGAGAGACGTATAAGAAAAAAATACAAACATTCATTCACATAGCTTGCAAAATTGAACTGGCTGAAGAGCGACACATTTTACAATGCATTAAGTGGATTCCCATGCTTTCTCATTCCCAGATCTTCGTAGTAAAAGACATGTTAGTTTTTTGGCAATGGAAAATATGGCAGAGACAACTGGTTATGAAAGTTTGAACTAGAATATTAGATGTTAAATGGGCACTTGATGTGTGTAATGAATTAATGTATGATCCCTCTAGGAGACTAGGTAAAAACATGTTTGATAAAAAATCACAATGAATTCTATAAATATTCTTCTTATTTAATAAGAGAATTTGTAAATATTTATTTCTCTAAATCTATGAGATTGTAAATATTCTTCTTATCGAACTTAATTAATACTAAACTAACAATCACTTAATTTACTTAATTAAATTATTCATTTAATTTGCTTAGTTACATTAATTTATTTCATTACTTATTTACTTAATTAACAATAACTTAATTTATTTATTTACCTTGATTAGCTTTGATTATTTAATTAATCTAATTACTTAGCTTAACTTAATTAATTTACTTAATCAATTAGTTAATTCACTTAATTACATGATTTTAAAATTGTTGTTGACTTGGGTGGTCAAATTGTTCAACCCAATAACTATTTAACTGTTTGATTCCATTTTATAATTGGTTTAGAATTTCCCCAAAAAAAAGTTGATTTGGTTAGCTAATCATTGATTGAACCACTAAACTCTTGGTGAATGGTTTTGAGGGTTTTTTTAATTTTTTTAAAATTTTTTTTATTTTTAACATGCCATGACTAATCCTTTTGGATTGGACGATTGAACCTCTAACCCGACAGTTGAACTAATAAACTCTTGGTAAATGCTTTTCAAGGCTCCTTTTGATTTTTTATTTTTATTTTTAAAACGTCATAGGCTATGGATTGGACGATCGAACTATTGACCCAATAATCAATGATCTTACTTAATCCAGCCATGTAAATTAAGTAGTTGAACAAGTAAATTAAATTAATTAAAGAAACTAAGTTAGTTAAGTAAATTAGATAAACGAAGCTAATGGATCTAAATAAGTAAATTAAGCCAATTAATCAAGGTTTTAAAAACTAACCCAAAACCAAAATCAATTTAATCACTTTTTGGGTCAATGGTTTGATTGTTTGGTCAAGATGAATCTACTCATGACATTTTGAAAAAATAAAAATAAAAAATAATTAAAAAAACCTAAAAAACCATTCACTAGGAGTTTAGTGATTTAATTGTTTAGGTCAATGGTTTGTTAGCCAAGTCAATGCTTATTGGAAATTTCCAAGCCAAGTATAAAATGGAATTAGACAATTGACAAGTTCTTAGGTTGAACAATTTGTTTGCTAAGATCAATGACGATTTTTAAACCATGTAATTAAGTGAATTAATTAGTTGATTATGTAAATTAAGCTAAGTAAATAGAGTAATAATTAATCAAAGCTAATTAAGTTAATAAGAAAATTAAGTTAATGTTAATTAAGTAAATTGAGTTACTACATTAACTAAATTAGTTAAGTAAATTAAGTGATTATTAGTTTACTATTAGTTAAGCTAATTAAGTTAGTGTTGAAGTAATAATTTACCCTTAATTATTGTTAATTATTACTATTAAATTAATTATTATGAATTTAAARACTAATTTGATAAACTTCAAGGTTAATAAAATTTATTTTTTAACTAATATACTTTTTAACATCTAAAGTTGGCTTATCAAAACTTTAGGGTTTAACTGAAGGGAAGGGAGATCCATCATATGGATGGTCGAACCATGCAAAAAGGCTGAGCGAAATTTCAAAAATTTATTTCTTTCTTCCGGGAATCCTATTCCCAGTTTTAAAAAAGTTGCATTTTTCAATGATCGTTCTTGAAACAAACTGGACCAGATCTGAAGCAAATATTAGGGAAAGAGATACCTGATAAGGAATCCACATAAATACTCCTCCCAATGTAGGTGTTCACGCCCAAAGAGAGTGCCAAATCTATCATCCGCTGAAGATGACACAGCTTAGGATGAGGTAGGATCAGTAGGGAGGTTTTTCAACAGAAACCATAATTCTTCAGCAAGAATCACGCCAAGGATGTAAGCACAATTTCAAGATTATTTATTTATAACAAAAAATAATATTAAAATCAAATCCTGATCAGTCCAATATGGAGATCGAATAGGGTAAGTAGCGGCAAAAACAGAGGGAGTAAAAGCAAAAAAAGAATGCTGTGTTTTGAAGAGAATTCGTCTTCCTATTTATAATCTTCTTTTGGATCAACTTCATAATCTAATTATGAAAGAATTCATTTGATTTAAATTTGTATTTGAATCATAACTCTTAAATGGATAAGATTTAGCTAGTTCTACTCTGATTATAAATTCAATTCGCCACCTTCTTATTTAATGTAATTAAATACCCAATTCGATGTGGGCTTTTAAGGCCCATTAAGCTTTTAGGCTCACTTATTTTAACTGTTGGCTAATTTGGTTCTCTTTGTATGGTGTGAGACCCTATCATTGATCTCCACAAAAGCCATATGGGTTCAACCCAGCCTCTGTTACAAGGCCTGGTCGAATAAACCCTTGAACCCATCAATATGGGCTCTCAGTGGAGCCAACATCTACACTATATGGTCATTGAGTCCAACCACCTTATGAAGGTTCAGGGACTATGGACTTATGTGAGATTAGCCTATCAGGTTTATTATCCCTAAATGGTCTTACACTTAACTTCTCAGCCCTTAATGATCATACATTACCTGACAAGAGAGGACATCTCCTTCGGTTGCAAGGTACAATGCTGCACTCTCTACTCACATGAATTATAGGAATTAAAACATTTTGCAAACAATTTGAAATATATATATATATATATATATATATATATATTATATACTTTAAATTTGCAAAACAAATTTCAAGCACATTTGAAATCTATTGCCGGTAATTTAGGTTTCTATAAGAGATAGTGCATTCCCCGATCATTCACTTTGTCCGACAAAGGAGCTGATCCTATCACTATGATCACCCACTCATGTGAATTCTCAGACTATCCCAACATACCCAAGTTTTGACCCTTCTAAGGATCTCACGGATTGTCATATCAAAGACAATCCAATCCGACACCTAGTGCAATATCGTAATCGAGTATAGGGGTCAGGTGTAACATTCAAGTTTTGTCAATTTATCTCCAAGGTCCAAGGCAATATTGGAATTTAGTCCAGTTCAAGGTTTCAAGAAAAACCACACTACATGTATATAAAGTCTCACCCTAGCAATTAAGACAATCCATCCCAACCAACTTGACAACACATCAGTGTTAGCCTTGGCAGGGTAAATCTCCATAGATTTATCAAACGACTATGAAGATTCTAAATTAACACGAGTCTCATAAGTGTCCAGTTTAAGGATATTACAGAGAAACACACCATAATAAGATGAATCAATTATACACTTTATTCATTTACAATAAATGACAATAAGTACATCAATGTAATTAGAACTAAGAACATATACTATTTAACACTAACCTTTTTGCTACACAAGCATGGTTTTATTATTATATTGTCTAGTAAATCTGTTTTTAATATCTATTATTGCCGCTTTTAGTTATTGTGGCCATGTTATACTGTTTGGTTTGAAAGAAAAGGTAGAGAAAGGAATGAAAAGATAGGAAAACCCATACAAACCTTGTACAGACCTCTCTATCTTTTCCTACTTTTTTCTTTCAAACCAAACACAGCCTAAAGTCTTAAATATTTTCTAGACTAACTTCAAGAATTGTGAGAGACGAAATTCCCCACCCCCAAAAAAAGGACCCATTCCAACCTATCCACGGTGTCTTCTATATGGCCAATGGTCCACTATTTGGACGTTGTTGATCAAATTCTAGAAGTGTAGACACGGCAGTTGACTCATCCTAGTCGTCCAATAAACGACCGATCCATCGCTTCAACTGCCAACGTTTATCTTGCGCCCACTTAAAGTTTCCGGTTAAAAGACAAAAAAATGGAGAAAAAGACAAAACTTACCCACTACCGTACAAACAAGCACGTAGTCACCCGCCCAATGCATCCACTTAGTCAAAATATTATTATTTTTTTATTTCATTTTGTTGGTATAAAATGTTTTATATACTTTTTGTACGGTTTGATTTGCTGGTTGGCAGAACTGCCCGAGGTCCCTTCATCACTTACATAAAAATTCCAATCCGACGGCTCGCTTAACAGGAGATCCTAAGTGGACCCATTCGAGTTGCACACTCATTTTCGTCTGCAACAGGGTTGAAGCAGTTAGCTAGTTAACAATTATGTGCATAAAGATTCTAATCCAGCGGTGTTAGACCTAAGTAGGACAAATTACTTAGGTCTCGTGCTTGGTCCTATAGACATCTTTTTCCGTCTACAACAGTCAAAAGTGTTGAAGAGAAACAGAAACAGGGGCAACAGTGTAATTAGCCAGAAATGAAAGTGTAATAGTAAGATGATGAGGTTTACCAAACCTGGTTTTTCACCGCGAGTATCGGAGCTCGGCTGCGTCGAGCTCTCTCTTTATCTTCTCTGAGCTAAAAATCAGTCTCTCTGACACAGTTACAGAGAAGAAATAATAAACAAAGAAAGATAAAATAAAGGATTTTGTTTTTTTGAATACAGTAAAAAGAAAATGGGTCTTTGAAAGGTGGGAAATTTTCAGTAGAAAAGGACGTCTGGAGATTGGAATGATCCAAACGTCACCCCATCCCTCTCTCTCTCTCCAATCGAAGTATATGGCGATAGGGATAGAATGAGAACCAAGTAGAGATTGATTGAAGCACGTAGGAAATTCATTGGTTAGAGGAAGTCAAAAGGATGCGATTTTGATCTTCAAAACGGTTGGAAGATTAGGGTTTCCGAAGTGTTGTTCGTGGATTCTGGCATCTGGGTATAGATTGGATTGGCGTGAAATTCGAATCTTGAAGGGTGATCGATGTTGTCGGCGGTGATGACGCTCATGTTGATCAGCTAGGCTTTGTGTTACGTGGAGGGGTTTTGTTTATTGTCTTTCGGTGACAGTGGCTTGAACTATTGCTGGCTTTTTTGTCCGATTTGGTTTTGAATTTTAGGGCTTTTAGGTTTTTATTTGTTTTGTAGGTTGTACGTACGGTTATCGTGTTTTGCTGGTTTGCTTCTCTGGGAAGGTTAGGGTTTTTGCTTCTTTTTTAATTGTAATTTGCGGATAATTAATTGGGTGACTACTTTTTTTCGGATATCATATCTTTTCCATATCATAGTCGAACCCAATGTTGGTTTTTGTGATTGTTTGTATAGTGCAGGGTTTAAGCGTGATCGTTGTACGTTGAAAGGTGCAGTTTTGGGATTCTAGGGTTGTTTTTGTGCACTGAGTTGGTTGGGTTTAAGGTATTCGTGGATTTTTTTTTAAAGTTTTTGGGGCATTAAGGTGGTGGTGACGATGGTGATGTATGGGGAGTAGAACAGTGAGGGCTGGTGCTGAAGATGATAAGGAAGCGGCGAGCGGGATGCCGAGCTTCGTTCCTCCATTACCCGTTTCTCATGCACTGTAATTTTTTCAGTCTACCTCATTTTTATCCTTTTCTTTGACTCCTTACTATCTCTATCTGTCGGCCGCAATTTGCCAATATTGTGCTTTTTTCTACTTTTAGTGGATTCTCTAGTGGAATAATTAGGCCTTCTACGTTTTATTCTTGCTTGATTTTTCATATCTATGTTTGAATTCATTAGAATCACTGTTTCTCGGATTTTGTTTTAACAGGAGGGAGATTTATATTTTTCTGCATGTTTTTATCACTTGTATAGCTTTGATGTGACTTTTTGTACACCTTGAAATTTATGGCCTGGAACCGAGTTCAGAGATCGGCCTGAAATTCATGAACTGGGCGAGGTTATATTCTTGACAATAATCGCACGGCTATATTGAATTACCTCGTTAATGCTTATTTGATACGAGGTGTATTGTTAAACAGAACTTCATTTGGAAAATATGTGATTCTAACCACGTAAATCAGAAAAAAGCAGGAATATGGTTTGGTTGAAGTGAAAAAGGGTTTATTCCCCATAATCATACTTGTAATAATTAGAAAGAAATTAGATGGTTCCATTGGAAAATTCTTGGGAAAAGAATATTACTCTGGGTAGTGCTAACTGTGAAATTAATGCATTGTATAATATGGACGTGGTGGAATTGAGCTTATTACTCATGATACCATATGGATGGTAGCAAAAATTTTAGTGATGTCAATGGACAGTGTTTTTATTACTGCCCTATTTGGTGCTAATTGCAAATTAATGAAGCCTATATTCTTAGTAACAAGATATGCTGAATAAGATGAACATATTAATCTGGTTGACATGGAAATAAGTTTATTCTAATGATCCCGAGCTGATTAGTTGCCAAAATTTTGATGATGCCAATGTTAGATGTCTTGAGTGTGCAAGAATGCTGCTCTCCTTGGCACAAACTCTGAAATCAATATACTCTATCTTCAGTGAAAAGATCTTGGGTCAGTGATAAATTGTGACTGAAGGCTCTTATGGTTATTTGCAGTGGATGAATTGTGCAGTCGTAATCACAATTAAGTCACCAAAATACCCTAAGCACTACTTGCATGTAGTAAAATACTTTGGGGATACTGGATACCCTATATTGTTTCTTCTATAGTTGATAGAAGTATCTCAAGATAAAATTGTCATATATTTCTTTCTTGCACTTTGGGCACTAATAGCTTTGAGCTCGGTCATGCTTAGTGAACATTACTTAATAAGTTGTTTTTGTTAATGTGCTTTCCATCTTTTCTTTTCTTTTCTTTTCTTTTCTTTTGGATGGGGGGCATCCTTTGAACCTCTTGGGTTCTACCATCCTAAGAATATAATGTAGAGTTAACTGCTCTTCCTCCCTCTCTTTCGGGATTGTATTCTTATTAACTGATGGATTTTGGTAATCCATTTCTTCCAGTGGCACAGAAGGAAACCATATCCATAATTCTCGAGTATCTGACTTTGGGGCAGTTGAACAATCTGTTGGATATCGCATAGATGATGCTGTTGACCTTAGTAGAAGTAGGTATTTGATACCCTTTCTCCATGTAATATATTAACTTTGAATGCACGCATTTCCCTTGCCATGTTAATTAGTAAGGTGTTGTCTCTAGTATTCATGAAGCATCATTTGTTATATTATTTCCTCTGGTCCTGATTAATGTTTTTATGAAAGCACTGTTTTGTTCTTTTTTTTTTTGGTTTCTTCTCTCTCTCTCTCTCTCTCGTGAATGTGGAGAAGCATGTGTCATTGGATCCCCCTCTCTTTCTTGTTTTCACATAATATTTCTTTCTATGAGTATTGTCATTTTGTTGACAAGATAATTTGTGAAATTTATGTGTATTTACACATGTGTGCATATGATATATTCATATATAGTGTATACTACATGGTAATTCTTTTAGCGAGCATTGCTTTTTTAGTTATATGTATAGTATGTAAAATTTGTGTGCTTTCTGTTTGAATTCAAGTAGTGTTTGTTTCAGGGTTGTTATGAACTTATGATAGTTGCATTTGTAATGTCAAATGATTTTCTAATTTGATTCAATTCTCTGATGCATTTCTTGTTGAAGATTCTATATTCAATACAACCAAATCAAGTGGACAGACTGTTGCTTCAGATCCTTTGCAGTTTGGTACCTTTAATAAGGTGAATAGCTGCTTGAGCTTCAAGCTTATGTGTTTGAGATTCAGAAAATTTCATAAGCACTTTGCCTGCTGTTCGTGTTGTTATTTCTTTAATACATAGCCTTTTCTTGTTCTGATTGATCTTTTTCTGGGACATAGTCCCTCATTTCCTCTGAAATAGCTCCATCCACTGCTAGAGTTGGAGCTCAAAGATTGGCTTCACAAAAAGGACAACCTAATCTGGTTTCTGTATCAACTGGTCATTTTGAGAACTGGGGCGAGTCAAGTATGGCAGATGCCAGTCCTAGGACTGATACCTCAACTGATGTGGACACAGATGATAAAAATCAAAAGGTAAAGCTTCTATTTTTCTTCACATGACAACTAGTTCTGTGTATTTCTTTTTCTTGATACAGTTCATTCTGATATTGCAAACCTATATTTCATGGGAGTGGGCAAGGTGTTGGGCAGAGAATTTACACTAAGAAGATGAAGAATTTGAATTTTACATGGCACCACATATGCTGGTTATCCTGAATTCAGACTTCCAGGCTGTGTTACTGTTTTGTGATGGAAATTGAAACAATATTTGCTTCCCATTTAATCAGCAGGTTTTAAATGATTAGTTCCTTCTGTGGATTCCAATGCTCTGAAAATCGTAATTGTTTTAAAAATACAATTTATTAAAACGGAAAAATAAATTACAAAGGAGAGTGACCAGAAGTCACTTGAGAGAGAGAAGAAAAAACAAAACTCCAAATCTCAAACAAGAAACCAAACCAACTAAACCTCGACAAAAACAACAAAACCCAAAAGCTCAAAATGACCACTGAAAAATAGTACAACCCACAACAACCAAAAACCAAATACCTCAAAAAAAAAAAAAAACTTAGCCTCAAAGACAGCACAAGAAAAACCACTTCAAAACGCCATGAGAAACAACATCCTTCCTCRAAAAACAACACCACAATAGGGCTTTTGTGCAGAATAGACATTATGGATTAGATTTTGATTGTTAATGAATGTGTTGAGGAATTAAAGAGAACAAAGAAAAAAGGTTTGATTTGTAAATTGGATCTAGAAAAAAGCCTATAATTTGGTTGATTGGACATTTCTAATTGAAATTTTGAGGCATTGTGGTTTTGGTGATAGATGGTGTAAATGGATCTGGGGCTGCTTGAGGACTCGTCATTACTTGATTTTGGTAGATGGTAGAGTGGTGGAGTTTTTCCTTGCCAGGCGTGGGATTAGCCAAGCAGACCCCCTTTCTCCCTTTTTGTTTACTCTTATTGCAGATGTTCTAAGCAGGATTGTTTCAAGGGCAGATTTAAGGTGTTTAGTTTTTTCTTTTGATGAATAACAATAATTTTATTTAGCTAGGCACTGATTTGAAACTAGGAACTCATATAACAACCCTTGGAGAGGTGCTAGCTGCAGCCTCCCCAACAAATTACAAAGAAGCTAAAAGTTCAAAAATAGAAATCGCAACTGAGTCCAGAACAAGTTTTCCCTGTTATTGGGGCAAGAGCTGTGTGGCAGGAGTAAATTTAGGAGTGAAGAGGTGAATCTGCTAGCTGGACTGTTGGGGTGTGATGTAGGGGACTGGCCATTGCAATATTTGGGACTACCATTGGGAGGAAATCTAGATACAAATAGTTTTTGGTATCCAGTGATTGAGAGATTTGCAAAGAGACTTGCAAATTGGAAGAGAAACTACATTTCTTTGGGAGGTAGGATAACCCTAATAAAGTTAGCTTTGGCTAACCTACCTGTGTATTTCCTATCTACATTTAGGGTATTGGTGAAAGTGGTAAACCGGTTAGAGTAGATTATGAGGGACTTCCTTTGGGAACTAGGAGACACCAAAAAGACCACCTAGTGAAGTGGAGGTGGTTTCTAGAAGTAGGGATGAAGGAGGCCTAGGAATAGGAAATATTAGGCTAAGAAACATAACTTTTTTGTAATCAGGGGGCTGTTGGAAGGATCATGGTGTATAGAGGGGATTTTAATGTAATTAGGCTTTCAGAAGAAACAAATAATCCTAGGCAAAGGGTGACTACAAGCATGAGAAAATTTAATTAATTTGTGGATGCCTTTGAACTTAAAGAGATCCCATTATCACATAACAACCTTACATGGTCCAATTTCCAAGTGAATCCTATATGCTCTAAGCTGGACAGATTTCTCTTTTCCAATGATTGGGAAGAGCATTAGGGGAGCTTGATATATAGAGTCCTTCCAAGGGCGACCTTTGATCATTGGCCTATTGTGATCTATAAGGAAGAGTTGGAAAATGCAGGACCTGCTCCATTCAAGTTTGAAAACATGTGGTTAGGCCACCCTATATTTATTAGGAAAGTTAAAGAATGGTGGCTAGAGAGTAATACTACAATTGACTGGAGTGGAATGAGGTTCCACAAGAAGCTCCAATATCTAAAAGATTGAATTAAGGAGTGGAATCTTCTAGAGTTTGGGAGGTTGGAGGCAAGGAAGCAATTTGTGACTGCACAAATTGAAGATCTAGATTTAAAGGAAGGGAGGTGATGCCTTATAGAAGAGGATAAGGAACAAAGATGGAGGCTGCTGAAACAATTAGAGGATTATTTGCTCAAGGAGGAAATAAGTTAGAGGCAAAATAGGATGTAAGTGGTTGAAAGAGGGGGATAGGAATACTAAATTCTTTCATCTTGTGGCAAATGGAAGGAGGAAAAATTTCTTCTCAAGCTTGGAAATTGAAGGGGTAACACTATCCAATCAAAGTGAGATTGTTGGAGCCTTTGCGGATCATTTTAGATCTATTTTTGGAAGACCCATAAATAATAGGGTGTGGCTTGAGGGGTTGGATTGGCCATTCTTGAGTTTAGAGGATAGGGAGTGGTTGAAGAGGAAAATTGACATGGAAGAGGTGGTTTGTGTTCTTTATAGATAGGTCAAAGGCACCAAGCCCAGATGCCTTTTTTTTTTGTTTAAAACCAAGCACAAATGTCTTTACAATGGCATTTTATCAGTACTGCTAGTAGATATTGAAAGAGGATCTAATGATGGTGATTGATGAATTTCATAACAGAGGAGTGATTAACCTAGGTTTGAATTCCACTTTCATAGCCTTGGCTCCCAAGGAAAAAAGAATCAAACCATCTGAGGGACCATAGACCAATCAATTTAGTAATTAGTCTGTACAAGATTATTGCAAAGTTGTTGTCCATTAGGATTAGATAGGTGCTTCCTACCATCGTAGCAAATAACCAAGGAGCCTTTGTGAGGGGGAGGCAACTAACAGATCAAATACTTATAGCGAATGAGAGTGTCGAGGATTTCAAGAGATCAAAGGAAAAAAGGGTGGTTTGCAAATTGGATTTGGAAAAGGCCTATGATTTGGTAGATTGATCCTTCCTGTTGGAGGTGATGATCAACTTTGGGTTTGGGGACAAATGGTGCAGGTGGGTGATGGGAGGCATTAGGACTTGCCATTACTCTATTTCGGTGAATGGGACAATGGTGGATTTCTTCTCGTTATTGAAAGGAATCAGACGAGGAGACCCCCTTTCTCCCTTTTTGTTTACCTTGGTTTTAGAAGTGTTGGGGAGACTAATCTCTAGAGCAAATTCCAAGAATTTAATTAGGGGGTGAAGAGTTGGGTGGGGAGCACATACCACTTACTTGTAGTTTGCAGATGATACAATATTTTTTTGTGAAGGAGGGGATCTCTATTGGATTAAGAACTTGAAACTCACTATACAACTTTTTTGAGCAAAGCTACCTAGGGGTAAATTTGGGGGAGGGGGAGGTAATGGTGTGTGTTGATATTTTGGAGTGTGCAGTGTCTAATTGGCCTCTAAATTACATTGGTTTGCCTTTGGGAGATGATCTATAGAGGGGGGGGGGTCTGGAATCCAGTTGCAGAGAGGTTTGAGAAGAGACTTGTTTTGTGGAAGAAAAATCCTCTCTCTTGGAGGGAGAATCACCCTAATTAGGTATGCCTTAGCTAACTTGTCTGTTTACTTTTTATTGATTTTTAAAATCCTGGTAGGGGTGGCTAGTAAGTAGGAAGAATTGACGAGAGATTTCCTTTGGGAGCCAGAGGAGGATAAAAAGGACCATAGGGTTGGGTGGGAGGTGGTTTGTAGGAGTAATCATTCTGGCAAGGGCCAAGGACTACAAAGGCATCTTCGTGGAAAGCAATCCAAGCTATTTTGCCTTTGCTTTCTCCTTGGATCAGGTTTGATTTGCACTCAGGCCACCTCATTAAATTTTGGGAACAAGTTGGTTGGGGATTATCCTTTAAAAGACCAATTTCCGGCCATAGTTTTCAAGGCGCCAAGGCGAGGCTAGGCGACAGGGGGCGCCATGTCGCCTAGGCAATGGATTTTTTTAAGTAAAACCCTAGATCCTAGGGTAGTTCCCTAGGTTCCATAACCATCTTTCCTTAATAATTATTCATAGTTTTCATAAGAAAAGTATAAATTTCATGTTTCTATAAATTTCATGTTTCAAAAAATATAGGGGCTGAACCCCTACTTTTGTTATAGGAAAGAAGAAAAGAAAAGGTGGAAGAAGAAGAAGACGTGGAAGAAGAAAATGTGTTGATTAGACAAAATTTTAAGTTCTTCCCTTGCTTATAGGTTCTGGTTTTGAAATTTTTGAGGGTTCAATCAAGGATCAAAATTTCGATACGCTATGCCCCGTATCGGGTGTATTATATTGTATCTTGGGGTCCCGATACCTGTTTACAGGTGTTTTTGGGGACCCATTTTTTTAAATAACATATATATATATATATATTTAAACATGAAATTGAAAACCAAAGAAATAAAAAAATAGGGAGAGTATCGTTATAAATACCGATACACCTCTGCCAATACATAGAGGTGTATTGATACTGTGAACCATGGGTTCAATGCAGTAGTTAGCAATGTTTGCATTGATTAAACCCTAACAAAATAAGAAAATAATAAAAGGAAATTAGTAAATAAACACATAAAATGAATATTGTAGTTTAATAATATCTATTTTATAATTATAATGTCAAAAAATAAAAAATCTAAAAGTATTTTATAACCCGGTGTACAAAACTGCTAGGCGATTGGACGAGGCGAGCCTCCAAGGGCGCCTTGTCGCCCAGGCGCCCGCCTAGGCGTCGCCTTGACAAATATGTTTCCGGCTATTTTTGTTATCTTTACCTTTAAGAATGAACCGGTTTCTACTTTCCTTGTACCATCTAACTCAACCTCTGGGTTTAGGTGGAACTTGGGTTTGAGAAGAGACATTAGGGACACAGAGTTGGACAGTACCTTATCCCTATTATCCATCCTTGATGGGGTTTTCCTGGAGCCAACAAAGGTAGACAACAGGATTTGGACCCTCTCTCCCTCAAGTTCCTTCACTTGTGCTTCTTTCTTTAAAGCCCTAACACAGCTGGCTGTTCCTGTTGGTATGTCTTTCCCTGTTAAAGAGGTATGGTGTCAGCCTATTACTTTGAAGGTGGGAAGCTTTTGTTGGGAAGGCCCAATAGATGTTTGTCTCCTAACTAGTGTGTCCTCTGCAAAGCTGCTGGTGAGTTTGGGTATTGTTTAATAATTTCCTGTCAATTTGCAAACTTTATTTGGGAATGGTTTACTTCTCTGTTTGGGTGCAGGTGGAACTCTCCAACGAATGTGCAAAGCTTGTTTACTTCCTCTCCTCCTTCCAACCGGCCAACAAAAAGGGCAAAGATTATGTGGAGATGTGTTAGGGCTGCAGTGTGTTGGACTATTTGGGAAGAAAGAAATTCAATGATTTTCTTAGAAAAGAGAGAAGCGTGGAAGCAGTGGTAGAAGTGACTCATATAAGGGTAATTCATTGGCTGAAAACCTTGGATCTGTGTGTAGAATTTTCAGTAGATGATCTGATCAGAAATTTGAAGGAAATTGCAAATTCAGCTTCAGTCAGGATGGTCTCAAGCTCCTACTGGAACTGAATTTTGATGGCAGCAGTATTGGTAATCCAGGGCCTTCTAGAATAGGGGAAGTTATAAGGGATGAAAAGGGGAATGTGATAGCCTTGTATTCTGGTCCCATTGGAGTGGGAGACTCATTGAGGGCTGAGATACTAGCAGCTCTGGAAGGGGTTCAAAGGGCCAAAGACTTGCATATAAACAAGCTGATCATAGAAGGAGACTCTCAGACTGTAGTTAGCTGGCTAAGAGAAGACAACTCTAGGTTCTGGAACTACAGAAAATAAAAGAGAAAATTTAAATGGCTGACCAAGGACATTGAAGTTTGATGCACATGGGTAAAAAAAGAGAAGTGCAAATTCATTTGCAGATGGCTTAGCTAGGCAAGGGGTGAATAGCCCAGGAGTTCTGTTTTTTGGGCTCAGTTGTAATTACTTCTGTATTTTGGGTGTACTTTGACAGTTGTGGGGAGTYAAGGTATTTTAGCTCTCCTCTCTTGTATCATCTTTTTCTTAATCAATTAATGAATCTTCTGTTATTGATAAAGAAAAAGAATTCCGTTTGATATAAGTTTGTTGCTACTCATCCATGGTCTCCACCAGAAACAGGATCTATCAAACTTAACTTTGATGGTAGTAGCATGGGAAACCCAGGACCATCAGGAATTATAGGTGCATTTAGGGATGAAGAGGGGAGTATAATTGCTTTATATTCAGGCCTGGTTGGGGGAGGGAGACTCTCAGAGCAAAGTCTTGGCAATGATGGAAGGAGTTCAAAGGGCAAATTCTTTGAACATTTGGAAATTAATAGTGGAAGGGGATTCACAGTTGGTTGTAAATTGGCTTCATAGTGATGAAATGAGGATGTGGATCTATCTACAAAAATGAAAAGAAAAATTCAGATGGTTAACTAGGGACATGGATGTATCCTTCAGCTGGTGTAAGCGTAGTGCTAATTCCTTTGTTGATACACTAGCCCAACAAGGGGTGGGACGACAAGTTCTTTTCTGGGCACAGTTGCAAGGCAAGGGTGTATTTAAGGGGAGAGAGAAATTATTTTCTTTCATTGTCTTTACTGTGTACATTTACTCATTGTACTATACCATTTTTCAACAGTTTAGTTCAGAGCTGTTTATATATATTGCAAGTTAGGTGTCACCTTGTTACCTACTGGACTGTATCTTTCTTTTTATTTAATAAAATTTTCATTTTACTCTTCAAAAAAACAAAGAACTGATCTTATCTATGTTGCTGATAAAAAAGAAGAGGACTAAATGGTCTTTTCTCTTAAATTATGTTTCCAGTTCTGATCGTTCAAATTGCTGTTTTTTTGGATAAGTAAAAGATTCTTTAAAATTTCATTAAATCAGAAAAGATAAGCAACTGTTACAAGCTTCCCCAATGGAGGCACGAGATGCAGCTTCACCCGAAGAAAAGACAACACAAAAGTTACAACTGAGCCCAAAACAATTGATCCCTAGTTACCCCTTGCTTGGCTAATGAATCAACCATAGCATTTGCCTCCCTTCACACCCATTGTATAATTAAGCTCATCTGCTGTGTTAACCATTTGAATTTCTTCATTTTGTTTCGATAACACCATATCATTGAATCTGGGTCTTTTAACCAGCCCACCACCACCTTGGAATCCCCTTAAATCACCAGGTTTTCCAAGTTCATCACTTTTGCAATCTGAACACCTTGTGCTGTGTTAACCATTTGAATTTCTTCATTTTGTTCCGATAACACCATATCACTGAATCTAGGTCTTTTAACCAGCCCACCACCACCTTGGAATCCCCTTAAATCACCAGGTTTTCCAAGTTCATCCCTTTTGCAATCTGAACACCTTGTAGGACTGCAAACAGTTCAGCCCTTATAGAGTCTCCATTCCCCACCGGTCCTGAAAAAAGTGTTGTGAGATTTCCTTCCCTATCTCTTATGACTCCAATTCCAGATGGACCTGGATTGTTTTTGTCTTCTGTACTGAACTAGAAGCCACTGATAACTGATTCCTCCAAATATCATCGAAGGAGAACTGTCTAAATAGATCCAAAGTTAGTAGCCAATGTATTACTCTGGTCAAAACACAATCCATAATTTCTTGTTTGCTTTCTATGCGTCTCTTGGAAAATCCTAGCATTTAATTTCTTCCCCTTCTTTTTGGCCACACGAAGGTAGCTGGATCAAACAACATCTTAATCTCCATTGGCATGTTCCACCTGCACTTAAACAAAGAGAAAAACCACTCCCAAATATCTGCAGCAAAGGAGCAAGAGATTAGTAAGTGGTAACAAGATTTGCATAGAGTGCACTAGTTCGGGGAAATACATAGAAACAACTTCTTCTTTTGTAGGTAATCTAGAGTGTTAACTTTCCCATAAGCCACTTCCCAACAAAAAGCCTTAATTTTTGGAGGAATCAGTTGACACCAAACTTCCTTAATAGGAAAGGAAAGGGGGATAGGGGGCTTGCAAAGAGCACTAAAAAACGAGGCACAGGAAAAGAGACCTTTAGGAAGTCGAAGTCCAAGATGGGTGTGTCTAGTTGAAGCTTGTAGGCCTTCCATTTCACCTTTGGTGGAATTCTGTTCTTGAGCACATCGTGCAATGTCTGGGAGGCATCTTGGTGAAAGCTGATAAACGAAATCAGGGTGCCGTGGAGTTACAGGTTGCTGGTGTAAGGCACGAGAACCTGCCTAGGGTCATTGAAATATGCTCGGATGAAGCCTGGTACAAGGTGTGGGTGGCTTCTGAGGTTGAACGGTCGTGGTGGGGAGGTGTTCCTAAGGTAGAAGATGATGAGCTGGCTGGGTGCCCCAAGAGAAACCCCTTTGCCCCGACCCACCCGCGTGACCTCTTAAGTTGTCACGTGGGCCCTTCCAATACTGTCCCGGCTCAACCTTCACCCC
>NW_010729301.1:274106-304855 GCF_000365185.1 Nelumbo nucifera
CTAAACTTTGATGGGTGTAGCAGGGGAAATCCGGGACAATCGGGGATTGGGGGTGTTTTTAGGGATGAAAATGGGGTCATTTCTGCCATGTTCTCAGGCCCAATTGGAGTGGGTGACTCCTTTAGAGCTGAGATCTTTGCAGTTATGGAAGGAGTCTAGAAAACCAAGGAGTTGAACATCAGGAAACTCTTAATTGAAGGGGATTCAGAGGTGGTGATAGGGTGGCTGATTAAAAGATCACAATGGCTTATGGAAGTACAATAATGAGAGGAAATTCAAGTGGCTGGTGCGGGAAATGGAAGTTAAGATACGTTGGGTTAAAAGATTGGCTAACTCCCTAGCTGACGGTTTAGCTAAACAAGGGGCAGAAAGGGACTCACTGTTTTGGGCTAAGCTGTAACTATAGTGTGCTTTCTTTCTTTCCTTTTTTCCTTTTCTTGAGGTTCTTTGTTGCTCTTGGAAGATAAGCGTGTTTGTCTTCCTATTGTAAATATTTTATTGATGAGTTAATGAAAGTGTTATTGATAAAAAAAAAGAGACCTTTAGGACTTCGACACCAAACCCCTCTGTTCGGTTTTGGAGGCTCCAAGCAGCTTCTTTCAAGAAGCAACAACTCTGACAGACAGGTGTTGTCTTCATCCCTCAATCCCCTTTGAAACCCAAAATCCCAATTATGACCAAGAGGCAAAATAGGAGGTGCTAGAAAAATTGAGATGGTCTCATTTTTATACAAGGAGATGGAATACAGAGAAGGAAACAAGTATTTTAGAGGCTGGTCCCCCAACCAGATTTGCTTAGAAATCATAGGGCCAATATGAAAAATGATTAGTGCCTGCGTTTCAAATCATTTTAGGTTCAAATCATGAACTGCACGATTTGAACAATGGTGGTGGATTCATGAATCTGGTCTTCTCTTGATCCTTTGCTGCTCTAGTTTTTGTAGCCAGATTGTGAAATCAATGAAGGGGCAGATTTTGGTTTCACTTTCTGTTATTCCAACCCTTTGCCATCTAAATCTGGGCACACCTTATTTTTCGTATTTCCATATTTGAGCATTTTGCATATTCATCAAATCATCTGCTTAATATAAAATCAAGTTGTTGTCCGTGCAATGAATTTCAATGAAGAGCCAACATTTGGCATTTTCTGTTCTCAGATGGAGACTGGTCAGTCTACTGCTGTAGTGGGTTCTGATTCTAGTGACAGATCAAAGGACAAACTGGATCAGAAGGTTGGATGGATTTTTCCCCCTTTGAATATTTTATTCTGAGTGTGCTTGTGTGATAACTAATTTATTTGATTGTTGTCTAATAGACACTTCGCAGGCTTGCCCAAAATCGTGAAGCTGCAAGAAAAAGCAGATTAAGAAAGAAAGTACGTTTGTTTTTAATTATCTGGTCTCTAAGTCATGCTATCTTACTGGTGTTTTGACAATTGTTTTTGATCAATGGCAGTCAAATCTGTTAATTAATGTGTTCAAAAGAATGGTTTACAAAGCAGTATAGAGTAAGGCAGTAATTGTAGTCTAGCATCCACTACCTACCCCATGATTTTGTTCTAACTTAATTTGGTTTCCTCTGGGACCACTCCCTAAGTGATTCTAATTGGAACTAGTTTATTAATGTGTTTTGACAGCATTAGAGTTTAGTAGTTGATGTCACTACCAATATTAAATCATTCTAATTGGCACAGGTTGAAACACCATAAATTTTAGTTTCCTGCTACTTGCTAAGTTGATCAAGTTTTCTTGCAGAGTTATTTGTTTGGAATCATTTTTGTTTAACATTGTGAATGTGCATTTTGTGGAAATGGTTGCTAATTCATGGATTAAACTGTCCACCTGGAACCAGTGTACAATGAATATGGGGCAGGGATTTTACTTATTATATTAAATTGTGAACCTACCATTTGGCATTATCGAAACTGTCTATTTTTAATAAAATTTGGGTTTGCATAGGGTAATTTATTTATTTTTTGATTTGGAGTCGATTCTGGTCCTATGGGGGCATTGCTTGGTACGATGGTAAAACCTTGGGCTGACAAGGGCTGACAAGCTTGAGAATGCAGGTTTATGTCTAAGAACAGCCACTTTTTGGAGAAATTTCTGAAGGTTAGGTTTATTTCTGTTGACCTCTCCTAAGACCCCATATCGCTAGGATTGTCAGTGGGTAATGGTCCTTCCAGTCTAGCCTGTTTCCAGCATAGTTGTTAAGGTGCCTCAGCGATCCTAGGCAGTAGTGGGGTGCCTAGTCACCTAGGCATCGCCTAGGTGATAAGAATTTCATAAAATAAAAAACTATGTTTTTCCTAGTTTTTTGGTTTTACATACAATTCAACATGCATTATTAATTGGAAATATAGTAGTTCTTTCTATATAAGAAACATGTCGGAAATGTTGGTTGTCCAAATATAAGAAACATGTCGGAAATGTTGGAAATATCGTATGGAAATATTGTAAAAATTATAGACATGGCGGAAACATTGTAAAATATGCAAAATATAGAATGATGTTTTATGGAATGATAAAAGAAGCATAGGCACACCTTTCCAAATTATTGCCTTATTTCAAATAAATAAACAAAGCCAAGAAACTAAGGTTATAGACAAAAGAATATGTTCTAAAGTTGCCATGTAAACCTTAAGATTCAGAGCTTCATGATAGAATGAGTTAAATCAAAATTTAAACTCAAAATGGTAATCATGTAAGTTAATAACATCGTTACTCCACATATTTACAATATTGTCACAAACTTGTGTTAAAATACTATCTCTTGTACTCCACATAGTGCTGTTAGTGCTCACTTGGGAATATGTTGATTCCAGTAAAAATTTCATGTCGCTACCCATGGAATGGAAATGGAAATGAAAATGGAAATGGAAATATGTTGTGGAAACTATCTCTTGTACTCTAAGTGCTGGTAGTTCATTGGGGAATATGTCGATTCTAGTAAAATTTTGCATTGCTACCCATGGAAATGGAAATATGTAATGGAAATATTAGGAAAGTTGGGGACATTTTAAACCATGCTCTCAAAACATGGAAAATCAACAAATCTAGCTCTCAAAACATGGAAGATAATCCTATAATCCTACTATTAAGGCAGGGCTTGGACAAATGCCATCAAGACATTGCTGGAATACAGAAAGAAAACATTAAACAAGTTTTGGATATTGGTTCTGAAATCAATGCAGTCCTTGCTACTCCTTTCAAGATTATATTAATACAGTAATGAGTTGGCGAGCTTCTGAATGAGATATCAACTTTGGAAGCCAAGTCTCTTTCTTTTCCCCAACCTAATGTCTGAAGCTTGAGAATATCAATCCTGGGTGGTAAAGCAAAGCCATGCTCTTTGTTCTGATGGAATAGGCTAGAGTACATCATAAGAATGGTTTTCCTCTTACCTTTGAATGATCTATCTTTAGGCTTGGGTTGCCTAAGGACACACATCAAAGTTGAGTTTGATTGCTATCATAGAGAGGGAACTCTTGAATTACTTGCTTTTTCCTGGCTGAATATTTCATAATGGTGTACCTTGCCTTGATAACATTTCCTATTAAGTTGTCTCCGATGCATCTCTTGTCAAGATCTATCTAACAGGCGAACACTGATCACAGTTGGATCAATGATACTCTACTGGGGTTTTGACCAGTTGATGAGCTTGCTATAATGTGCAGTTGTCTGATTATAGTGTCCACTGATTTCTCCCAAGTCACAGTTGATGGGGCTAGAGAAGCTAGGGCTAGGACAAAATGACATGCATTGAAGTAGTGTGCATATAGCTGACCCCATATGTTTGGGACTGTGGTGGTGACCATATCAGTGATACTCATCTGGGGTTCTCTGTATTTTGGGAAGATTTTGGTATTTTACTCTCAAAACAGTTTTTGGCATTCCTCTATTTCCAAATGTATCAGGGAAATGTACATGGACATTTCCTCGTTTGGTTCAACAACTATATTGTGTAGGTGAATATCTGAATTTAAAGAGGCATCAGGGCTCTCATTTCTTGGAACCGTATAGTAGTGGTGAACTAGTGATTAAACAACTCATTATTTACTTCACATGTTATAATGTATATTAAGAGACATCTTCCAAATCAGTTGCTTGTGTTGGAAGAAACTCACAGATAATATTGTTGACCTTGATGCTGGTAGAAGGTGTGCCTAGGCGCACAAGAGTGCACCTTTTGAAAATTTGTGCATTTTTCAATTTTTTTCACTCGCTCACCAGAGCTCCGAAAACCCCATGTTTGCAAATATTGCTCATTCTTTCTTCCTAATAAAAGATATTTTAAAAGAATTAAAATTATAAATTATTTTTTATAGGGATTAAGAATTTAAGACCCTAATATGGACTTGCCTCCAGGGGCTTGTTACAAAAGTGGCTCGTAAGATCAGGAATGCATAATGTTTAACATCACATTAGCTATGTGAAGTAATGCAATTGGGGAAAAAAATTAAAGAGATTGAGAGTTTTACATGCTTCAATATGTTTTATATGTTTATATTTGTCTGTTGTTTAGATCAAAGAACTGGTTGCATCTGTAATTTGTGGTGGCTAGGCAGCCTCTAATGGCCTAGGCTCCTTTGTACTGGTTCTTATTTTAATAAATTACCTTACCTTTTCAAAAAAAAATGTTTTATATGTTTTGCTTGATTTTATTTTTAAAATTTCGTTTTAAATACATTTTACATGTTATGTTTATGTATTTTAATTTGAGATAATTGGTTTTTTTAGACCATTCATTTTAAAATTCATGCTTGTTTTAAATTTAAGTTTATGCATTTTAATTTGAGATAATATGTTTTAAAATCATTCCAAGGCAATGATTTTATCCATCTTAATGTCCTGGCATCAGTGGCTGATTCTCATGTAGAAGGAAACAGAGGCTTTAAAAGATCTCTCAGGAAGCTGTACCTGAATGATGTTTATGACTATTAGAAGTGTGTCTATTAGGGAAGGATACATGGTTGAAGAGAGATTGGAGTGATGTTTAGTAGGTAGATTTGTTCAATTGGATCCTGGTATCAAAGATGTGGAGATTTGGGTGAGCCAAGAGCGAGAAACCTGAGCTTCTCTTGAGTTTGAAGGTTGGGGGCATCACTATTTCTGTTCGGTTTCAGGTGGAAAGAAGCCCTAGCAAGGAAATGGATTGGGAGAAAAAGAAATCTCAAACTTTTTTTCAGCCGATGGTCACCTTGCCTTGGAATGGATGTAGAGAAAATGAGATATGCTTGGATTGATGTCTATGGGATACCGTTGCATGCTTGGATCATTGAGGTTTTCAGGGCCATTGGAAATGTTGTAGGAAGGTTTAGAAGGTTTGATTTTAGAAATAGAAGATGGGAGCATATTCAGTTTACAAGAATTTTTGTTGAGATCGAGGATGTGTGATTGATTCCTACTCTCTTGGATCTGTTCTATCTTGAGAAGGTTTCCATAATGAGGATCATAATTGCAGGTGAAGACCTGGTGTTTCTATGGAAAGACTAGAAGCGGCAAGAGAGGCACTCAAAGCAGATAGTCCAAAGAATCCTCTTCCAATTCGCATTGTTCTGGAGAGGCTCAGGGAAAGGGATTTTTGAAGGTGAAAGGTTAGGGGCTTGTGGTGTGAATTTGAAAATATCCAAGCCCCTAGGTTGAAGAGAAAAGAAAGTTTTAAATTTCAACCCAAGTGGGGCGGTGGGGCCTACTTAAAAGATAAGTGTTGGGCCAATTGCAGTTGGTCCAAAAAATCTTTTGGCTGGTTTGGCCCAACATCACTCGAACACTTTTTCATTTATAAACAGTGTTCCTTTTTCTTTGAGCAAGGGATTGGAATTTTTAGAGGCTGTTGAAGAAGGTTCCATACGACTCTTGGAGAAGACTACAAATATATTCGGAAGGGGTGAGTAGAAATATCGTGTAACAAAATGTACCTATGCTAATGGTGATTCTTCTGGGTTGTAGTGAGATCCTACCCAAGAAAATCTAAGTGGTCAACCAACTTTGGAGAAAATGAGTGAAGAGCCTAGAACTGATGAATGTTTTGGAGTTGTTTCCCTATCGAGAAATCTAGGTAAGGCTGAAGGAGTCTCGAGTTCATGGTTAGGGGTGAAGAAAGAGCTTATTGATGCAATTTCCTTCAGCCTTAGTACCTTGGAATACAATTGTTCAACAATTGGGGGATAGGCTTCACCAATTCCTTCTTGTTTTCTGAGTTTAATAAGGGGAAGAAGTTTGAGAATAAACAACCAAAGAAATTGGGGGATGCTATTACGTCAATGGTGAATATGGGTCTGTTCCAGGCTTGATTCCTAAAGATGATGGGGGAAGAGTAGAAAAGGGGATCCACACTTCAAGCTCATAAAGGATAGAGGAAAATTTAGAAGAGGGGCTTCACTTAGGCCATCTGGAAGGTTGTAGGTTCAAATAAATTGCTAATTTGCAACGACAGTGTCCACCTGCACGCTGCACCCAAAAAGACTAAAAAGCTTCTCCCAAAGACCTACAACAAAAGGGTTGGAGATTTGTAAGTGGTAACAACTTTCTTTGATTGCTTTGTAGAGAATACACCAATTAGGGGAGATACTAAGACAAGGTCTTCTTCATTGCAGGTTATCCAAAGTGTTTAGTTTCCTAAGAGAGGTCTCTCAACAAAGTGTTCCCACTGTAGTTTTGGAAGAAAGAAGCACGAGAGAAAACACCCGAGGGGTTAGGGGACCAAATATAAGCATCCAGTTTAGAAAGGTCCAAACAAACATGATCAAGAAATCCAAGTAACTGTGTAGTATAGTCAAGCTTAGGATCTCTCAATTCTCTCCTAAATCTCAAATTCTAGTTGAAGCCAAAAGACAAGGAGAAGGTGACAAATCTTTGAATTGGTTCGTTTTTAAAACAAGAGAGGGAATACAAGGAAGGAAAAAGGTCCTTGAGGGTTGAGTTACCAATCCACAAATCCTCCCAGGAGAGAACCCTATCCCTGGTACACACATCATACCTGATTAAGTTTAAGAATTGGGGAAGAATGCCATAAATAGCCTTCCAAGGAGAGTTTAGCGTAGCCCTTTGAGGGATGCCAGCATTGCAACCATTGCCTTCAGCCCAATGAATGCTTTCTACAACTTTGTGCCAAAGTCTTAACCTTCCCAAAGGCTATCTCAAAAGCCATTTTCCCAACAGAGTTTAGTTTTCTTCCCTAGGTTACCTAATCCTAAGCCCCTTACTCCTTTCTCTTGTAGACTAATTTCCATCTAAACAATTGATCTTTCCTTCCTTCTCTTGGTGCTGCCTCATCATCTTCTCTACTTTCATCACCTCCCTTTGCAGCATCCTAAAAATAGAAAGGACGTAAATTGGGTGATTTGCTAGGGTGAACTGAACTAGAGTACTTCGCTAGGGTGGCATCCTAAGTTTATATTTTTAATATTTTTGCATTTCTTTTGAATTATGTCATTTTTTTTGAAAATTTGTTTTTTTTTTGGCATTTTTAGGAGCAATTTTTCACCTTGCTTCGAAAAGGTGCACGCCTCGCCCTGTGCCTCATGCCTTGGGTCCAAAATGCCCCTTGCACTTTTAAAACACTAATTTTATGGCCGTGCAAGACCTAACCAGTTCAAGAAAGCAATTATCACCAAGGATTTGTTTCTTTTCCTTTCGTTTTTTGAGAAGCATTGCTGTCAACAAGGACTCCAAAGAAAGCATTATCAACATCAAGTGCTTTAAAGATGGGCAAGGGACTGATGTCTTTGGCTGATTTCGCAATCTTTACTGTCTTTCACTTCACAAACACAAAACCATTAGTCACTGTATCTCTGTAACCAGCCATGTGGTCATTTGGAATCTTGGATTCAGAAGAGGGGTAGGGACATTGAACTATCTATTGTCTCTGAACTCCCTGTGTGTTTTGAAAATGTTTTCTTAGATCCAGATGAAGAGGATAAAGGGATTTAGACCTTGAATCGTAATGGTTTTCTAGCTCTTCCTTCTTCCATAGATTTTCTGATTTATCCTGGTCTTCCCTGGCCTTTCCTGTGAAGGAAGTGTGGAAAGGTCCAGTTCTTCTAAAATTACGGCCTGCTGCTGGGTGGTTTTTCACTTGAAGATCAATACTTTTTTTTTTAAAGGTAAAGTAATAAATTTATTGATTCAGAAAGAACTCATTACAATAGAAGAGCAAGCCACATGCGGCCGCTCAGATTACAGGACATGTTACAGATCCCAAATGGATAAAGACCTAAATAATTCAGGAACATTCAACTCTTTAAAATCAGGGGTAACAGACACCCAAGAAATCAGCTTGCTGACCGCCTGCTGCACAATCTCCTCAGTGCTCTTAGCTTTGTTGCTGAAGACTCTTCTGTTCCTCTTTGAGCAAATTACCCATATCACTGCCGCAGGAATAGTTCTCCAAATTAAACATCCTTTTTTCTTCAAACCTTCAGGATTCCAGAAAAGCAGCAGGTTTTTAACTGAACTTGGCATGACCCAATCAAGACCAGCCGCACCTATAAAGTGGTACCGGACTCTTGAAGAGATAGGACAATGTAAACACAGATGGTCTGTGGACTCAGGCAATAGGCCACACAAACCACACATCAGAGAAGGGAGCTGAATACCTCTTCTATCCAGGTTGAGTCTTGAGAGACATTTGTTCAGCACCATAGTCCATACAAGGAAGATAGACTTTGGGGGAGCACAAGACTTCCATATTTGCTGGTAAGGGAACTCAGTAACCCCCATACTACTAAGCTTCAAAGTAAGGGATTTGACTGAGAAACAGCCATCCTTACTCCAGGACCAGCTCCATTCATCATCACCAGCAATGTCTATCGTCTGCTCCTGTAAAATCTGTAGTAGATGCATAACTCCTATTTCCCAATCAAATAACTCTCTTCTGAACTGAGGATTCCAGGTCACTGTGTTGTTAGAAATCACATAAGACTCCGCCACTGATATTTCTTGGTTAACTGCACATTGGAACAGAAGAGGAAACGCCTCAGCTAAAGGTCTGTCCCAACACCAGTGATCTTTCCAAAATTTCAGCCTGTTCCCATTTCCCACCTTAAACCTCACACCCTCATACATCACAGGAAAAGATTTAAGAATCCCTTTCCAAACCGAACAACCCCATGTTGGGTATGGGTCCTGAGACTTATAATTTCCCCAACCCACAACAAATTTTGTGGCAATTAGGGACCTCCACCAAGAAGATCTTTCTGCAGCAAACCTCCAACACCATTTACTCAATAAAGCCGAATTTACCACCTTTAATCTTCTAAGGCCTAAACCACCCTCTGCCTTAGGAAGACAAACTTGGTCCCAATTTGCAAGGTGCATCTTCTTCTCTTCTTCCCACCCTCTCCAGAGAAAATCTCTCTGCATCTTCTCAAGTTTCTTAGCAATTTTAGATGGCATAGGAAACATGGACCTGAAGTAGGTAGGGAGGTTGGCAAGGGTACTCTTGATAAGGGTCTCTCTCCCTCCTATAGACAGATATTTTGCCTTCCAGGAGGCCAATTTTTTCCCAAGATCCCATAAAGTAGAAGAATAACATTTGGCACCTAGTGGGAGGCCAAGGTACTTACCCGGAGATAGTCCACCTGGCAAGCCATCAATCTAGCAAAAGAATCCAGGTTAGGAACGGGGCCCACTGGGATTATCTTACTTTTATGGAAATTAACTTTAAGGCCTGAGACTACTTCGAACCAGCAAAGTATACCAAGTAATAAATCCACCTGATCAGAAGAGGCATCAAGAAAACAGAGAGTATCATCAGCAAACTGCAATAGATTGACTTTTTCCGCTTCCAGTGCAATTGCAAAACCATCCCACAAACCATTGGTTGCTGCCTTAAGGGAGAATCGGGTCAGGAGCTTTGATATACAAATAAAGAGCAACGGAGAGAGTGGGTCCCCCTGTCGAAGACCCCTCAAACTATCAAAAAACCCCACAGACTGGTCATTGATCAACACAGAATTTGGGAGAAGAAATACATACTTTTATCCAATTTCTCCATTTCTGTCCAAAGTTCATTTTCTCAAGCACCCGATCTAGACACCTCTAGTTTACATGGTCATATGCTTTTTCTATATCCAGCTTTACAACCAGGCCTGGAGAACCCTCCCTTAATCTTGAGTCTATAAAGCTCATTTGCAATCAAGACAGATTCAAGCATTTGTTTCCCCGGAACAAAGGCAAACTGATTTTTAGAAAGGTTGATGGGCCTAAAATCCCTAATATTTGTAGCCCCTTCTACTTTAGGGATCAAGGAGATAAAGGTAGTGTTAAGACTTCTGTGTAAAGATGCATTTCTGTGGAAGTCCTGGAACACCTTTAACAGGTCAGCCTTAATGAAATCTCAACATTTAATATAAAACAAGTTAGGCAAACCATCCAGCCCGGGAGATTTGTCCCCATCTAAACTCCAGATTGCTTGAAGGCTAACTCTGAAGGAAAAGGTCTCTTGCCCCAACTTTCTTTATAGAGATTTTTATAGAAAGAGGTAGCTACTGATGTGATTTTAGCAACTGATTCCCCTGCTTTATCCTCCCATTCCAGTTTACTGATTGAAGAAACTCTCACACGGGAATTTGCCATTTTGTGAAAGAAATGAGAGTTTCTATCACCTAGCCTTAACCAGGTTACCTTGGCTCTTTGTCTCCATTTAATTTCTTCTTTCACAGTCACCTTGTCAAATTTAGTTTTGGCCTGAATTCTCCTTCTCAACTCTTCCGATATTGGACCTCCCTCTTCTTCCTTATCAATGTATGAAATTGTTTTCAAATAATTACTTTTCTCCGCTTCAAAATCAGAGCCTTTCTCTGCCCTCCATTTCTTGACCTTTTCTTTAACTGCTCCCAACTTCTTTGCGAGGATAAAAGAACTAGTACCCTCCACCCGGAATTCACTCCACATTTATTTCAGCAGAGATAAAAAACCACCTTCTTCAAACCAAGAGTTCTCAAATTTGAAAGGAGTCTTTACCTTTTCCCTATTCCCACAAATTAGCTGAATTGGAGTGTGATCTGAAACAGGCCTAGGGAGGGCCAGCTGTTTAAAATCTGGACAGGTCTCCTCCCAATTTGAGGAAACAAGAAAGCTGTCCAGCCTTACCAGTATAGGAATTTCCTGATTATCTGTCCAGGTAAACTGAGCTCCTTCTAAAGGAAGATCCAGCAGCTCAAAATTATTAATAAATTCAGAAAACAGGCTCATCTCCCTTGATCTTCTATTTCCTGAATTTCTTTCATCTGAAGATGGGGTAGCATTGAAGTCACCTCCTATCACCCACGGACACACTCGAAGATCAATACTTGTGAGGTAATCCAAGAGAAAGGACCTAACTGGTGCCTTTCCCCTCATATGCGCCCTCTGTATAATGCTACAAGTGAGACTACTTATCATTTACTAATATCCTGCCAAATTGTTGCTAGTATTTGGTTGCAGGTGGGATACACCAAATGAGGAAGGATCTGTTTTTGGGGGCTTTCTTCTCTCCTCCTAAGAGAAGAGAGAAGGTATTATGAAGATGTATGAGAGTAGCAGTTTTGTGGGCAGTGTGGGAAGAAAGAAAGGATGGGATTTTCATGGAAGAAATGCATACAAAGGAGCCAGGCCTTAGTTGAGCTTATCAAGATTATAATAGTATACTGGATGAAAACTTTGGGTTTGTTAAGGCCTTTTTGAACAGATGGCATTACAGGGGATGGAAGTGGTGGCATCGTCTACATCCAGAATTGAAGGGTGATAGACTGGTCATCGCCAGGAGAGAATCAAATAAAATCAAACTTGGGTGCAGCAGAGACAATCCAGGAGAATCGAGGTTGGAGGTGTCTATAGGAACTGTTTGGGGCATATTTTGGCATGACATTCCGGTTCTACAGTGTGTGGAGACTCAATCAGGGCAGAATTGTTAGCAGTACTTCAGGGCTTGAGATTGGGGAAAGCAGAAAACTTAAAGGTATAGTAGTTGAAGGGGGATTCAAGCACAAAATGGCTAAATGATACTAGACTGGGTACATGGCACTACAGATATACTGAAAGGAGTAAGAATCCTGATGAGGGAGCTAAGAGCATCAGCTAAATGTCTACGGAGGTCAGCAAATTATGTAGCGGATGCAATAGCAAGTTAAGGAGTGTACAGAAATAAACTGTGTTGGAGACTCATAAATCAAGGACAAGGGCATTACACCTGGAAAATGAAATGTAAAAAGTGAGGGTTGTGATTTGGGTCCATTGAGGGTCAGGGTATTGATATGGTTGTAATCTTTTTTCTTTGTTTTTCAGTGTACACCTTTTACATTATTCCTATATTTATAGATTCTTGCAGTTATTAATAAAAAAAAAGATAAAGAAAATAGATTGATGAATCCTTTTTCTTGATGAATCATCTCAATTTTAGGTCATAAGGGGATTGATTATACATATGTTTACTTCCTGAAAGCTTTGTTATACTCTCCCTTTTAGATGTGAACGAAAGAGCCAGAAGTGAACACTTGTATCATCTTCATTGTTGTGCAAATTTGTAGTGACTAATTTGGGATGTTATTACTGCAAAAGTGATATGCGTATTTCTTTTCTTCTTGTTAAACTTGTCTATATGTTGTATGCCCTTCATGTTCAACTTGCAGACTAAAATTTTTGTGTATTCTGTTTCTTCTGAAGGCTTGCATTTTTTTGGCACATGACATTCTTATTTATTAATTTGACACTTCTTTGCATGATTCTTCTCTTGTGAAGGCATATGTCCAACAGCTGGAAAGTAGCCGACTTAAGCTAACCCAACTTGAGCAGGAGCTCCAGCGAGCTCGCCAACAGGTTTGATTTTTTTAATTATTGGTTTTCTAATTCTATGTTTCACAAGTACTACCATGGGAAGGTTGATTTGACATGGGGGTTTATTTTGTCTTGTCCTTTCTTTCCTCTTTGTAGGGTATATTTATTTCCAGTTCTGGTGACCAATCTCACTCAGTGAGTGGAAATGGTATTCTCTCCTTTCCCTTGCTCATTCTTTTCCTTCTATACCTATATTGTTCAAAAAATTTTGCTGTTCTACTTGAATGCCTTCTCATCTTGAGCCATGATTTCAAGAATAGGTTATGCTCTCAGGTTCATCAATCATTTATAGAACAGAAAACATGTCTAGGAATTGTGTCCTAGGAAATTGAAGCATTTCCTGTTTTAATTCAAGGAGCTCTTGAGGAGATAACTTTAAGACTTAAATCAATTGGCAAATGGGATGGTGGATTCATTAGCTAAACAGGGGGTTCACACACAACAATTTTGGGCCAAACCACCAAAGTGTAATTCAACTTATGTTGTGAAACATGGGTTATTGGAATCAACAGGGAAGAAGGGGTGATGACTCTTAACTTTTGATGGAAGTGCTTTTGGTAATGCGGGTGTTGCTGGAATTGGAGGAGAAAATAGTAGGGTGAGGGGCGGTGGAAAATCTGCTGGATTTTTAGTTGATCAATTGCCATTGCCAACTTTACAAAGGCAGAAATTTTGGTTGCTCCCACTTGTCACGAGGCTATTCGGCGAGGCCCTGTGCGACACTCGATGTGGTCGAGTAAGCCTACGAATGCAAGCAATAACACACAAAAGACAACAAGAATGTACATGAATTAGTAAAAAGGCTATTGTATTGCATTAATTGATGGTAAGCACAAACACACAGTTCAATGTTGAGGGGATCTCGTGCTTAACCTTTACACGCTACTGATTCACTCAACTACCTACCTCCCCTCAAAGAGTACGTTAAGCTTTTGGGGGAGTGACATAATGAAACATCAAAAAGGTGAAAAATCATACTACGGAATTACAATAATGCCATTGGCAATCCCCCCATACAAAATACATGCAATGTTTCACCCATGACACACACTTGGGCACTCGGATGGCATGCTGTGAGCGTGGTGATGGCACTTGAAGGCACGGGAAAATGGTCACTCGTGACATTCTCCCCCACAATTTTGTCTTCGTCCTCGATGACCAGCTTTGGCTTGTGGCTTGAACTTATTGGTGGTGAAGGAAGGTTCTTCAACTGCTCCATGAACAGGGTTTCTTCCAAGGCTCGGATAGGAGGTTGGGTGGAAGGTTTTTGGATGTTCTTGATGGTGGGAAAACCTATGGCTAGTCCTTAAGTTAAGTCCCTGCCTGACTACTTCAAGGTAGGATTTTGGATGTCCCCCGGTGGTGGTAGGAAAATTTGTGGCCAAGGCTAGGTCAAAATGATGGTTTGGATTTTTCGGGTATTGGTTCCCATGCATTTTTGCCCAAGGATGGTTTCTAACCGTGCTACTACGTGGTTCAGCTTGAGGAGGGGTGAGAATGTGCTTCCTATATGGTTTGGGTGGCACTCGCTCTCCCTGATGATTGAGGTAGTGGGTACGGCTACAGTTGAAGTTGGCCTTGGGTCTTCTCTTGGGCCCATCAGTTACGGGCGTATGCAGCTTCTGCTGCGAAGGTGGCTTCTGTTACTGTTGCTGGTGCTGTGGCGGTGTTGGCGTTGGTGTTGACTTCTTCTTGGAGTCGCTGCGATCATTTCTAGTTGCAGTAGTGGTGGCTGTTGTAGATCTCTTTGCCATCCCTTGATGTTGAGGTTGGTGCCGGAGTTGCAAGGCTGAGACTTGCTTCTTCTTGGTATTGGCGATCATGTTGACCATGCAAGGTGACTGCTCGTCCAAGATGATCAGAGTGTCAAGGTGAGGTGTCGATGCCGCTTTTGCCTGTATCATGAAGTTCATTCCGAGGACAACATCAAAGTCATCCATGTGAACAACGGAGAGGTCAATCTCCCCATCCCAAGTGCCGAGTTGTAGTCTGACTTGGCGAGCCATGCCTTCAGTAGGTTTGGCACCTATGTTAACTGCTTTGAGCCATCCTGGCTCTTTGGAAATGGCCAAATTAAGTCTCTTGGTCTCTGCAATGGATATGAAGTTGTGAGTGGCCCCCGTGTCAACTACGACCGTAGTTGGCCTCCCGCCAAGGCTTATATCAACGTACATCAGTCCTCCTTTAATTGAGGCGGGCTGTTTGGAGGTAGCCTCTTTCTTCATCATGGCATTGAAAAGTTCTAGGGAGCCCACTCTTGGCGCCTGTGTACTCCGCTCCCCATCACTGTGCTCATCATCACTCAACTTGGCAATGAGGGCATTTAGCTTCTCCCGCTTTGGGCAATGTCTTGTCAGGTGTTCCTCCCCACAAATGTAGCATGTAGGCAGATGGGCTGGTCTTCCTTGGTATTTGTTGTTGTAGGAGCTGCGACTTCCTTGTGGTTGCTTTCCCTTCTGGTATTGTGTTGGCTGGTTGTGGTAGGGTGTTATGTCCCAGAAACTTCACACAGTTCTCAGACTCGCAACAGAATTCTCACAACTCGAACATCAACAAAAGAAACTGGTATTCATTCAGAAGGAAACATTAACAATTGGTCGGTTCTTCGAGAGACCGCCGGCTCTCCCAATTACTCACAGTATTCTTCACTCAAGAAAAAAAAACACCTCCCACCATCCCCCAAAGCCCCTTCTTATACTCTACTGATAGCATAACTGACTCCCTTTATAAATGCCCAGTTGGTCAAGTTATAAATGCCCAACACTCTTCTTATTCCTAACTGACATAGCACTTCCGTAAGGTTAATTGGGGGCCTATCATTACCCACCGCCCAAAGTCTAACCTTGTCCTCAAGGTTAAAATGAGGAAATTGGTCTCGAAGTAAGTCAAAAGGCTCCCAAGAATCTTCAAAATCTGGTAGGTCCTGCCAATGAATAAGCACTTCCGAACCAGTGACTCCAGGCATAGTGGATGGACGCACCCCTCGAACGGCTGCAGGTTCCACAAGCATTTCCATATCAGCCGACAGAGTGGAAGGAATCACTGGAGAAGAGATATGATTGCCAATCGCTTTCTTGAGTTGCGAGACATGAAAAACTGGGTGAATCCATGCATCTGGAGGAAGTTGGAGTTTATAAGCGACAACGCCAATTCTTTCCACGATAGCAAATGGTCCATAAAAACGAGGGGCAAGCTTTTCATTGACTCAGCGAGCAAGAGACTGTTGGCGATAAGGTCGCACTCTCACATACACCAAATTCCTGACATCAAAATTCACATCACGTCGGTTCGCATCAGTCGAGTCTTTCATCTTTTGTTGTGCACGATGTAGATGAGCACGCAACTCCCCAAGTATAGCATCACGCTGAAGGAGAACAACTTCAACATCAGCATTAGCCGTAGAGCCAAGCTCATAGCAGATTAATGGAGGAAGATCGCGCCCATAAACCACCTTGAAAGGTGCCATGCCAACAGTAGTGTGAAAAGAAGTATTATAGCTGTATTCTGCCCAAGATAACCAAGAAGACCAGCGGGAGGGGGAATCAGCCGCAAAGCATCGCAAATAAGTCTCTAAACAGCGATTAACCACCTCCGACTGACCATCCGTCTGAGGATGGTAAGCTGAACTACGACGCAATTCTGAACCTTGCAAGGTGAAATGTTTGTGCCAAAAGAAACTCAAAAAGACTTTATCACGATCAGACACAATTGATTAGGGGATGCCATGTAAACGAACTATGTTGTGTAGGAAAGCCTGAGCAACCGTGAGAGCCGAGAAAGGGTGACTGAGAGGGATGAAATGGGCATACTTGGAGAGACGATCGACCACCACCATAATTGTATCAAATCCCTTAGACTTAGGAAGAGCCTCAATAAAGTCCATAGCAATATCCTCCCAGATATGTTCAGGAATGGGTAAAGGTTGCAAAAGGCCAGTAGGGGACATGGCTTCATATTTACTGCGTTGACACACATAACGGGTCTGCACAAACTCTTGGATAGAACGCTTTATTCCTCGTTAGTAAAATTCAGCTGCTATTCGCCGATATGTCTGGCGGATTCCAGTGTCCTCCCACAACACCAGAATAAAACTCTTTAAGTAAGAGGGGAATAAATGGGAAAGAAGCCGACAAAACCAATTTACCATGATAACGAAGGTGATCTCCAACTAAAGAGTAGGCAGGATAAGCAGCCGGGTCATGCTGTAAGACATTCTTAATGTTGGCCAGAAAAGGATCAACATTAACTTGCTCCTTAAGGTCATCAAAATCAAGAAAAATAGGGACTGTAAGAGAATTTAAGTGCATTTCAGCAGGAACTCTAGAGAGAGCGTCAGCCACGGCATTTTCGGTACTTGGTTTGTACTGAATCTCAAAATCATAATTCATAAGCTTAAGGAGCCACTTATGATGCTCACCTTCGACAACCCGTTGCTCCAATAGATACTTTAGACTATGCTGGTCGGCACGAACAATAAAGCGTCTTCCAAGAAGATAGGCACCATTTTTTAATGGCAAAGACAATAGCCATTAATTCACGCTCGTAAACAGATTGACTGTGTAGACGGACTAAGCTTGTGGTTGTAAAAAGCTATAGGTCGATTATTCTGCATTAATACCGCACCGAGACCCACACCGGATGCATCTGTCTCGATCAAGAAGGGCTGGGAAAAATCCGGAAGGGCCAACACAGGTACGGACGTCATAGCCTGTTTCAACTCCTGAAAGGCATTCTCAGCCTTCGCATTCCATGAGAAGGCATCCTTTTTAAGCTGCTGTGTCAATGGCCATGCTATTTTACTGTAGTTACACACAAAACGACGATACTAGCCTGTAAGTCCCAAAAAACCACAAAGAGCTTTAAGTGAAGATGGTTGGGGCCAATCAACCATCGCCTGGATTTTAGAAGGATCGGCAGAAACACCAACCACACTAATAATATGACCCAGGTATTCAATGCTAGGCTAAAGCAAAGATACATTTATTTGAGTTAGCAAAGAGGCGGTGGGTGCGCAACACCGAGAAGACCTGTCGAATGTGATCCAAATGGGTAGCTTCGGAAGCACTATAAACCAAAATATCATAAAAAAATACCAGCATAAAGCGACAGAGGAAATCATGGAAGACAATATTCATTAACGACTGAAAAGTCGATGGCGCATTGGTGAGACCGAAGGGCATGACAAGGAATTCGTAATGGCCCTCGTGTGTGCGAAATGCAGTCTTGGGAATATCCTCACTGCGGACATGAATCTGATGGTAGCCCGATTTAAGATCAATTTTGCTGAAAATAAAAGCACCATGAAGCTCATCAAGAAGTTCTTCGATAACTGGAATGGGGAACTTATCCGGAACCGTAGCACGGTTAAGGGCTCTGTAATCAACACAAAAACGCCAACATCCATCTTTTTTCTTGACTAAAATGACTGGGCTCGAGTAGGGGCTTGTACTTGGTTGATTAATACCCGCAGCCAGCATCTCAGCGACAAGGCGTTCAATTTCATCTTTCTGGAACTGAGGGTATCTGTAAGGACGAACAGAGATAGGGGAAGTGCCCTCCTGCAAGACAATAGCATGCTCCGTAGCCCGAGTAGGGGGTAAACCCGTAGGCATGTAAAAAACATCTTTGAACTCATCCAGTAAAGCAGAAATTGGCAGGGATGTAGGCAAGACAGAGTCCAACGAAGAATCCACCATCTGCAATTGTTTTAGTTCCAACATAACCCCTTGTCCCTCATGTTGTAAGTTGCGCATCATAGCATGCAAAGATACCTGAGAGGAACAGAGAGAAGGGTCGCCCTGTAATTTCACACGGACACCCCCCAAGTTGAGCTTCATAGACATGTTACCCCAATTCATCACTGAGTCCCCGAGGGATGCTAACCAAGGAAAACCAAGAATGACATCCGTAGAGCCCAACTTTAAAGGAAAGAAATCAGCAATGACATCCAATTTGGGTAAGTTGAGGCAAACCTGACGGCAGACTCCAGAAGTTCTCACCTCATCGCCATTCCCCATCTGAACTCCAAACTCGTGTGTAGGAGCGCGGGGTAATTTCAATTCTTCCACTAAAGCTTCGGAGATAAAGATGTGGGATGCACCCGAGTCTACCAATATGACCACCTCACGTGACAAAATGCGTCCACGCACCTTAAGGGAATTAGTCGCACACAAGCCTACAAGAGGCGAAACACAAAGCACAGCTGAATCTGGAGCCGGAGCAATTTCAGTGTCCCCGGAAGTGCTGTCCATATTAGACGCATCAGAAGTAATTTCCTATACATCATCTTGAACCCATAAAACCTGAAGTGATTTCTGAGCACATCGATGCCCTAGACTGTATTTCTCATCGCAACGGAAGCATAGACCCTTCGCACGTTTCTGCTGCATCTCTTTATCAGTCATTTTTTTGAAAGCAAGTGGTGGGGCCTTAATAATGGGGACAGATGAAGGAGGAATCGCAACACGTGCAGGTCGGGCGACAACAGAAGTAGTCACTTGCGAAACCCGTGAATTAAAGTGAGCTCCAAAGGGGGATGTTGCAGGCCCACGAGGAAATAAACCTGATTGATAAGCCCATAAGGTCTGATTCTTCTCAATTTTTTGGGTCGCAACCATCTTCCTGACCAACCCAACAGGTTCCATCTGTCGGAGTTCGGCCTGGATATCTAGGAGCAACCCATTAACAAATGCTGCTTCAAGGACTGATTACGGTAGGTCACGTAAGGGAGCGTAGAGCACCTCGAATTGGCGACGATATTCCTTAACAGTAGAAGATTGATGTAATGATAAAAGCTACTCCTGTAAATTTCCCTCCTAAGTCGATCGAAAACGTTCTAGGAGGAGCTCTTTGAATTCTGCCCAACTCCGAAAAGGTCGCCGACCATCTTCCCAGTAATACCACGCCAATGCATCACCCTCTAAACAGACAACGGCCGCTCGCAAACGCTCCGCCGGAAGCAAGCGATTAATCTCAAAATAGCGCTCTGTGCGAAAAAGCCAGCCGTCTGGATTTTCCCCATAAAAATTAGGTAACTCCCAACTTTCGAGGAAGTGAATCAGAAGTTTGTTTTGGCATTGCCATCGAAGAAGACGTCGGAAAATCTGCACTCTTCCCTTTGTCAGCCGCACGACTCAATGCGACTAAAGGAGGAGCAATGTCAGTCGTAGACAAAGGAGCCAAATAGACCTGTTGATGAAGCAACAGATCAAAACGTCTCACCAGATCTTGAACGCCTCCTTCCAGAGATTGTACCGTGCTCTCTAGAGACGAGATCTTCGAAAGTCCAGCTGCTACCTTATCTGGATCGAGTCGCTGAATCTCATTGCGTAAGCCATCCATCTCCACACGAATTCCAGAATGCAGAGAAGTCAAACGTTCTTCGAAACCCTCCACCTACGATGCCACCTCCTTGGCTGTCACCATGGCCGAGGAAAGACGGGCTCTAATACCACTGTTATGTCCTAGAAACTTCACACATAGTTCTCAGACTCACAGCAGAATTCTCACAACTCGAACATCAACAAAAGAAATTGGTATTCATTCAGAAGGAAACATTAACAGTTTGTCGGTTCTTCAAGAGACCGCCGACTCTCCCAATCACTCACAGTATTCTTCACTCAAGAAAAAAAAACATGCCTCCCCCCATCCCCCAAAGCCCCTTCTTATATTCTTCTCACAGCATAACTGACTCCCTCTATAAATGCCCAGCTGACCAAGTTATAAATGCCCAACACTCTTCTTATTCCTAACTGACATAGCTATAAATGCCTCAAGACTGTCCTTATTCCCTTCAGCTATAATTGCTCCCATGTCTTCAATTGTTCAATTATTCCCCTCCTTAGCCGACTGTTGACCTTTCCTCTTCCTGGCATACGTAAGGTTAATTGGGGGCCTATCATAGGGCTGCTTCTCTCTCGGGGGACTTGGTAGCTTGTCTCCCCCACTAAAGTTTGAAGCATGCAGGCTGGATAGTTTACTTCTTTCGTTGTTCGACAATCTCATCTCCCCTAGTTGTTCGGCTATGGCCATGGCTGAAGCAAGGTCCTGGACATTTCGTCGTTGGAGCTCTAACTCAGCCCAAGGCTTTAGACCGTCCATGAAGTTGAATAGTAGGTCCTTGTCTGACATGTTGGTGACCTTCAATGTGAGAGCTGAGAATTCTTTCACATACTCGTGGAGCGAGTCGCTGTGCTTGAGGGTCTTCATCCTTCGGCGGGCAAGGAACTCCACGTTCTCTGGATAAAATTGTCTCTTCAACTCTCGCTTGAATTCGGCCCATGTATGTATGGTGCATGTACCACGTTCCATGTCAACACATCTTCTACGCCACCACAACATAGCTATATCAGTCAAATACACAGTGGCTGTACGTACGTTAGTCATTTTGTCTTCCCCATTGGCTGCGGCTAGGTATTGTTCCTTTTGCCACAAGAAATTGTTGAGCTCTCTTGCATCACGAGTGCCCGAATAGGGAGCTGGCTCCCGAATCTTGACGTAGGAATGAGTGAGCGAGGTTGAGGTGCTGGCTGGGTTGGGCATTGCTCTTTTCATGATGGCACACTCCCCTTTGATTTCATCAAGTTGAGCTTGGACATCAGCGGAGGTGTTTAGGGCAGACTTCAAAGCTGCCCATTCAGTCTTCATGTCATTTAGTTCGGCCTGAACGTCCGTTGTTGTGGAGATGGTTTTCCTCCACGCTGCCCATTCTCTCCATCTTGTCGAGTTGGGCTTGAAAGCTGTCATGTTTGTCTTGGACATGCGAGTTGGATGAGCTTTCTTCTTGTTGGCGCACGGTGCTGCAAATTTCTTTGAGCATGCCATTGAGTATGTCGCGGACCTCATCCACGGTTCCTCTTAGGCAGCCTTCCACTTCCACCAGTGTACTCTCCATGGCTTCCATGTTTTGGTGCAGCTCGTCTACTGAATCTCGCATCTCACCTACAGTGGCTTCGCAACGTAGCATGCGCAAGTCGATGGCTGCATGTTTGTTGGTAGATTTCTCACGTTTGCTGGGCTTGGTGCCTTGTCCTTGCCAATGTCGTCGGTGGGTGCATCGTCGGGAATGAGCTCCTCCATGATGTCCTTGTTGTGCTTCATAGTGTAGCTCGCGTCACGGGTCAAATGGCTAGGAATGAGCTCCTGCTCTGATACCAACTGTCACGAGGCTATTCGGCGAGGCCCCGTGTGGCACTCAATGTGATCGAGTAAGCTTACAAATGCACGCAATAACACACAAAAGGCAACAAGGCACACGAATTAGTAAAAATGCTACTTGTATTACATTAATTGATGGTAAGCACAAGCACACAGTTCAGTGTCAAGGGGATCTCGTGCTTAACCTTTACACGCTACCGATTCACTCGACTACTTACCTCCCCTCAAAGAGTACGTTAAGCTTTTGGGGGAGTGACATAAAGAAACATCAAAAAGGTGAAAAATCATACTATGGAATTACAATAATGCCATTGGCAATCCCCCCCATACAAAATACATGCAATGTCCCACCCATGGCACACTTGGACACTCGGATGGCATGCTGTGGGCATGGTGATGGCACTTGAAGGCACCGCAAAATGGTCACTTGTGACACACTGGCATTTGTATTGCCAAAGACTTGGGTATTTTGTATGTGAGAATTAGAGGAGATTCTGCAAATACTATCAGGTAGTTAGGATAAAAGATAGTGGTCCTTGGAGACTAGCTCATTACCTATCCCAATCCAGGGATATTCTGAGTTATATGGATTTAAAACCTGAAATGGTTTCCTAGGGAACAAAATACAATCGCAGATGGTCTAGATAAATATGGGGCTCATGTAGAGTATTTAGATGGTGATAGATCACTGCCTGTGTTGCTTGTGGCTGTTTTCTTTCTGTTTCCTATTGTACATCATCATCTCTTCAAACATACTTCTACTAAGTTTTGAATGAAATCAATTAATATTTTTTTCTTTGCTGATAAAAAAAGAGATATTCTCTTCTCTTCTCCCTTTTTTCCTATCGAGAAGACTGCTTTACAATATAAATATACTTACTTTTTTAGTTGGTGTTCCATTGCATTTGTTGTATTGTGTGTTTTAGATATTTATACATGTGTATTGGTGCTTCTGTTTCCATAAAATATTTGTGTATGTCTTAAATTTCAAAATTCAAAAAAGAGGAGATTCAAAACTGGTTGTGAACTGGATTCAAACTGCGGAGAAGATGTGGATCTACCGTGCAGTGGAAGGAAGAAAATCAGATGGTTAACAAGAGACGTGGAAGTAACGTTTAGATGGATTAAGCAGAGTGCCAATTCCTTAGCCAGATGCTTTAAACAAGGGGTGGGGGGAGAGAGACTATTTTCTGGGCACAGCTATATGGGATGGGATTTGTCATGGGAGATATAGGAGGTTTTTTCTTTCTTTGTAATTTCATTGTATCTATACTCACTGTACTTATCTGTAATTTTTATTAATGAATTATGCAGTTATTGATAGAAAAAAAAAGAAAAAGGAGTTTATAGTATGGGCGGGGCATGTATAGCAACATTTTTTTTTTGATAAGCAGCTTAAATTTCATTAATTAAATGGTAAAATGAGAATGTACAAAATTCATCAAAAAATAAGAATGTACAACAGGCTGGAAAATATCCCAACCACCCAAAACAATTTCCAATTCAGCCCAGTTACAATTGCAGGCCAAGCAAGAGTTACATGGGAAGTCTTTTGTGCATGTAACTTGCCTATGCTCTTCCTAGTGAAAATTCCATAAATGAGAAAATGGTGAGATTGCACAAGCAGATTTTCTCCTGGTCATAAGGCCACTTCACTGAGCCAGCATTGATCATGGTAATTCTATTGAAAAGATTTGCACAATTTCTTCTTGTTTATCTTATGTCATTCAACAATATACTATCTTGGTGATTGCATGTCCATGGGTGGAATTCCATCTTGCTGTTGTCAGCATGTTGGCTATTGATTTTTTTATAGGTTACTGCTTGTAAAGAAAATTGTCTTGTTGATAGCATTGTTCTACAGGGGCTTTGGCATTTGATATAGAATATGCACGATGGTTGGAAGAACACAATCGACAGATCAACGAGTTAAGGAATGCTGTTAATTCCCATGCAAGTGATAGTGAGCTTCGTGTTATCGTTGATGGTGTTATGGCACACTATGATGATATTTTCAGGCTTAAGGGCATTGCAGCTAAAGCCGACGTCTTCCACATGCTATCAGGCATGTGGAAGACCCCTGCAGAGAGGTGTTTTTTGTGGCTTGGTGGCTTCCGCTCATCTGAACTTCTTAAGGTGAAGAGTTTGTTGTTTCACGCTGGTTTTTATTCATTTTTCATGGTTTCTGAAAGTGCAGTGGATTGTAAGTATTGATATTTCTTTTTCTCTGATTATAGAATTTGGGGAATTCTTTTTGTTTGTTCCTTGATTCTTTTACTGTAACAATGTGTGTGCCATAAATTGAGATCAGTGATTTAAAAGACCCTTGAGGGGCTTGGTACAAAGGCAATTTGTATAATCACGAATGCATAATGTTTAACATCGCATTTGCTATTTGAAGTAATGTAATTGGGAAAAAAATAAAGAGGTTGGGAGTTTTACATCCTTGAATATGTTTTATATGTTATGCTTGATTTTATTTTGAAATTTTCATCTTAAATATGTTTTACATGTTATGTTTATGTATTTTAATTTGAGATAATAGGTTATTTTAAAACATTTATTATAACACGTAAGTTTATATTTTAATTAATATTGTGTTTAATATTTTTAATAATTTGCATTTTTTGCATTTTTTGAAATTTTTAGCAACTTTTGCATTTTGTACCTTTCTTCGAAAAAGTGTGTGCCTCACCTTGCATCTCATGCCTCTGGTGGAAAATGCCCCTTGCGCTTTTTTTTTGCGCCTTGACTTATAAATCCAAGGCCTTGCCATTTTTAAGAAAAAGAAAAAGGAATTGGACTCCTTCCTTTAAATTTGGATTCTTCCATGTTTACAATGTGCTTTAATCGACTGATACTTGGTGGATATTACATTTTGCTTGTATGTGGCTTCTTATGGAATGGTCTGCTTGGCTCTCAAATAATTCTTCATGTAACTTTCAAGGTATTTTTTGTCTTAAAATATTTTGTTTTACTTGTTAAAATCTGCATAATCCTTGTTAGATGGAAAAGACAATTTTTGGTTTCATTATCGCTATGATTTGGTTTCAATGATCTTCCATGGATAAGTGGGTACATATACGCTTTTTTTTGAGAAGAGTCAACAGATTTTATTGATCAAAGAGAAAGTACATGCGGAAATGTACATCTTAAGGGGAAAAACCCCTGGAAATTACACAGGAATCAAGCTATCACTATATAGGACATCTAAATGGGCACCTAATTTGGCTAGGCCATCTGCAACAGAGTTTAAACGCCTTGGAATCCAAATCAGATTTGCATTTAGTGAATCCAGAGTCTCTGGCTTCTGCCAAGAAGTGATCTAACATCCATGGACCACCTTCTTTGTTTCTTAGCCATTTAATGGTGTTTGCTGAGTCTCCTGCTATTGGTTAAACTTTGAATGTTCAGAGTTCTTACAATTCTTATTCTCGTAATGGCTGCCAACACTTACCTTTGTGGAGTCAGCGACACCTATTAGACCACTGAAAGTCCATATAATAGGCCCCTTTCATCTCCTATAATGCCTCCTATGCCAGCAACTCCTGGGCACCCTAACACACTCCCGTCAAAGTTTAAAAACATCCCTCCTTCCCTTCTTACTCCTAAACCATGGGGGACAGCATGGGGGATGATGTCTAGTGAAAAAGGAAGGATCGAGCGCTGCTATTAAGGTCGTTCACTGATAATCCTCTGAAATGATCAGAATTGGTAGCCCAAAGATTACAATGATAGGTGATTTGAGAGACTCGATTCTCATGAGTTTTTAACTTGTTGAAGAGGCGGTTGTTCCTTTCTTCCCACACACTCCACATCACCACATGTAGGATTGTTTGCCAATTGGTTTTACCTCTTTTGCTTACCCCTCTGCCTTGCCATTGTTGAATGAAATCCTGAATATTCTCCGGTGCAACCCAGTTATAGCCTGCCATCTCCAGAATGTGGTTCCAAATCTTCTTGGATTCCTTGCAGTGAAGAAGTAAATGATTGGCTGATTCTCTTTTATTCAAGCACAAGATACAAACATGGGGGAGATGAAGAGTCTTCCCAAGCTTTTCTTTTGGAGCAGGTCACATGTGTTGATCCTCTGCAAATAGGCTTCCCATGCAAAGAAGTAAACTCTTAAGGGTATGTGTCTGCACCAAATATTCTTGAAGGGAAAAGAGGAGTTCTGTTCACTTGCAGTCAAAGCCTTGTAAAAAGATTTGGAAGAGAAATCATCATTAGGGTGAGGGGACCAAATTCTTGAGTCTTGGGAGTTTGGTGAGATGTAAGCCTCTTTTAGAGCTTGGAGGAGACCTGCTACTTCTGATATCTCTGGGTCTCTAAGTGGTCTTCTAAGGCTTAGGTTTAAGGTATTCTCAGACTGAGTGGCAGGAAAACAAGAGGAGAGGGATGCATCTTGATCTAGAGTTAGGTTAAACAATTTGGGGAAAGAGGTAGCTAGGGTAGAGTTGCCCCACCACAGGTCTTTCCAGAACTTAATTCTGCGGTCATTACCTACTCTGTATCTAATGAAAGGGAAGAAAATACTGCCATTTGTAGATTTAACCCAATTCAAGTGGAGAGTGCTATCCCAACCATTAGAGCTTGTCCTGTACTTGTTGGAGGTGATTGCTGCCCACAGAGAGTTAGACTCTCTAGGATATCTCCAAAGCCATTTCCCCAAAAGGGAGGTTTTCTTCTCCTTGAGATGGCCAATGCCCAACCCGCCTTCCTCCTTAGGCTTACAAACTTGATCCCAACTTACCAAGTGATTTCTTTTTTACCCTCTGCCTTCCCAAAGGAAATTTCTTTGGGGTTTCTCAAGCTGGTTTCTGACTTTCCCAGGGATTTGGAAGATTGACAAGTAGAATATTGGCAAGTTTGCAAGGGTGGCCTTTAAAAGAGTGAGTCTGCCCCCTTTTGACAGATAGCATCTCTTCCAAGTTAGTTTTTTCTCGCATTTTTCTGTTACTGGCCCCCAAAAACTGAGACTTTTTGGATTTCCCCCCAGTTGCATCCTCAAGTATAAAATTGGAAAATGCTCCTCTCTGCACCCCAAAATGTATTTAAAGGATTCCAACAGTCCTTCAACAGAATTTACTATGACAGTGCTACTTTTGGTTGACCCACAAATCAATTACCATCTCAAAGCAATTGATCACTCTTTTAGAATTTGTTATTGTGGAGACTCTGTAACTTGATGTACCTTATTAGTATAGTCCCTATTGTATATTACTTTTACATCTTATTCTTTTCTCTCAGCCCTATATGGGCATTATTGTAATTGTACATATTTTTTAATATATAAGAGACTCTTTGAGGTGGGGGTCATTCATTTCTTGACACCTCTAAGGTTATTCTTGTTCTTTTTTCTATTCGGCCAAGAGTGTTGACATGGTATCAGACCAGGTTGCTCTTTGATCTATTTTCTCGTTCTCTTGAACCTCACTAGAAGCAGTAAACCTGTCGTATTAGGGCTGTCTTGATCAACCCTTTTCTGTTCTTTCTTCTTTGCGCAACCAGCAGGAGAGATTTCTTTATGCCTTGTTTGGTTTGAAGGAAAAGGTAGGGAAAGGAAGGGAAAGGTAGAAAATCTATACAAGATTTGTAAAGGTTTCCCCACATTTCCTTTCCTTTCCCTACTTTTTCCTTCAAACCAAACACAGCCTTAGATCTCTCTCGAAGACATTGGTTTGAGGCCAAACTTCAGATCTGGTGTTGCCTAGACCTGATATATTCTCCCTACAAGCAGCATCTGATTTGGTGAAGTTTTCGAAGGAGTTCTGATCTTCTTCTTGTGGCGGCAACACTATACAGTTTCCTTTTTTGGACTGCAACAGCTTTGGACTTCAGATCTGGTGTCACCCAGACCTGATCTATTCCACCTACAAACAACATCTGATTTTGTGAAGTTTTCGAAGGAATACTGATCTTCTTGGGGTGGCAGTACTGTTTAGTTTCCATTTTAGGACTGCAACTCTTTTTTGGACTTCAGGCCTTCTACATCAGCCTGCGATTTAAGTTTTTCTCTCTAGATTGAAGGGTTCTCTCAAGCTCTACTTAACCCTACACTTAAGTTTATGTTTGGAGTTTTTAAGGACTGCCTCATTCAGCATAAGATACCTCCTTGTTCTTGAAGAAGACACTTGATGTGTTGGTAAATCACAGATTTCTCTCAATTGGCTGACTCGATTGACCTATAACCCTAGATCTGGTGTCATCCGTCGTTCTAGGGTTTTCTTGCCTCTCATTTATTTGATTCAGACTTCAGATTCATATTTGAAAGGCCTTAGACTCGACATTCTTAAAAGCATGCCTTTTTTGGACTATCATCTTGAGTTCTTGATTACTGAATTTGGTTGTCTTTGATATCCTTGTGCCTGGAGTGTTGTTTTCTTGCTGAAATGGCCTCCGATAGTCGATACTATTCTTATAAAACTGGAAGGATCTACCTATGGAATTGACACTGCTGTTGTAGCGCATGGGAGTAAGAAATCTACTACTGGTGGCGATTCTTTTGTTAAAGGTGATTCTCTGGCATCTATGGTTGAGCAAAACATTCGACAACTGGTAACATATGCTATTCCTTTTGCTCTTTCTGCTATTGGCTTACCTGGTGAGTTTGCCGGTTATTGTGCTTCTCCTTCTCATATTTGGATCATTGACTTTGGAGCTACCAAACACATGACAGGAGCTACCCTAACCAACCAAGTAACCTTACTAAAACCCATCACAAACATATTGTTACTGCCAATGGTGAAAAGTTAAACATCATTGGTAGTAGTGATCTGTTTCTTAAGCTTTCACCCACTGCATCTTTCCCTCTTACCAAGACCCTTCTTGTTCCTTATCTCACTACAAACTTGATTTCTGTTGGCCAATTAATTGATGAAGGTAACATTCTCATCTTCTCTTAGGATGGATGTTTGATTCAGGACCAGGGCACTGGGAATGTGATAGGGAAGGGGCGCAGGTTGGGCCGTTTGTTTGCATTGGAGTTCGAGACGCCTCAAACAACAACATCATCAGTTTATTTCAGTTCCTCCACTTCTAGTTCCTGAGTCATAGAAATAATGTTTGGGACTTATGGCATAAATGTCTGGGTCATTTACATTATGAAAAATTAAAGTTTTTGTTTGATTCAGGCCTTATTAAGAATAAAGTTCCTTCCTTACACACCTTTGATACATCTTGTGTTTCTTGTTGCTTAAGTAAGAGTCGTACCTTACCATTTCCTCACATATTTGAGCATGCTACCTCTCCCTTTGAGCTTATACACAGTGATGTTTGGACAGTTAGTGTCTCTTCTTGGCTTGGATACAAATATTTTGTGTTGTTCATTGATGATTGTACCAGGTACACATGGATATACTTTATTCGCCACAAGTCTGAGTTGTTCCCAACATTTAGGTTGTTTCATGCTATGGCGCGGGTTCGATTTCAATCACAAGTGCGCATTCTCCGTTCGGATTCAGGAGGAGAATACACTAATGGAGATTTTTTATCCTATTTGAAGGATCATGGAATATAAGTGCAATGAAGTTGTCCAGATACTCCTCAGCAGAATGGTGTGGCCGAGTGCAAGAATGGACATATTCTTAGTGTTGTGAAGACATTATTGCAGGAGTCCCATACTCCACCTTCCTTTTGGGTAGAGGCTGCCGGTACAACTGTGTTTTGGATCAAACTATATTCCTTCCTCAATTCTTGGTAATATGTCTCCCTTTTAGAAGTTATTTGATTGTTCTCCTGATTTATCTATGCTTCATGTTTTTGGATGTGTGCTTTGTTCATCTTCCCTCTCGTGAACGTTCTAAATTGTTTGCATAGTCTGTCATGTGTGCCTTTGTGGGTTATAGTCCTGACCACAAAGGATTTCTTTGTTATGATTCCTCTATTCGTCGCATTCGTATATCACGTAATGTTGTTTTCCTTGAGCACATTTCATTTTTTGTTGGAATTACTAGATTGTCTGCACCATCTGTTTCTATTTTGCCAAACTTTGATTCACAGGATGCTCCACCACCTCCTTMTGCTGAGAAGGACTTTCTCGTCTTCTCTTGCAAGTGGTTACGTGCCCCAGCCCCTACGCCTGCGACTCTCCTTCCTCCTGGTTCAGATCATCATCCTACCACTGCTCCTGTAAGTGATACCTCTACTTCAGACACTCTTCATATTTCTGTTCCTCTTCGTCGTTCTACTCATATATCTAGATCTTCTGACCGCTATGGTTTTCCTTTAAATCATAGCTCTTTGTCTTCTGTCCTATCCTCCACAGATGTTCCTCGCTCCTACCAGGAACCTGATAGTAGCCCTCAGTGGAAGGAAGCCATGGATGCAGAGGTTCATGCTTTACATGAGAATGACACTTGGGATCTTATGCCTGCTCCTCCAAATTGTTGGGAGTCGTTGGGTTTACAACATTAAGCTGAAGTCTGATGGATCTCTTGATTGATACAAGGCACATTTAGTTGCCCGGGGATAAGATGTAAATCAGTCTTCAAATATTAGGTGTAAATTTGAAGATTAGAAGAAAAAGGAAGAAGAGAAGTAAGAGTAGCAGCACAAGAGAAGAAGATGGCGAAAAGAGGAGGAAGAAGTTTCGAATTAACTTTCCTTTCTCCTCTAATCCTTTTTTATTAAGAATTAATGTTAGAGTAATGACAAGTATGCCCTTAAGTGGGTGGCTAGCTAGGCAGTAACATAAAGAGATTAAACAAAAAGAAATAAYRGGCCCATTAAGAGAGGCCCATTAGCCAACAAGAAAAGAAAAGATATTACAAGAGAA
>NW_010729301.1:316300-332631 GCF_000365185.1 Nelumbo nucifera
GGGTGTTGGCGCTCTAATTTGGTTGGGATAGCTCTCCATTTGAACCCGAGAAAAGAGAGAAAAGGTGGTGGTTGTGAGAGGATGGTGAGGAAACAAAAACTGAATTAACAAGCAAAGAGGGGGAAGAGGAGACTCTAGGTTGCGGTTGGCAGCTGTGTTGGGTCTTGGAGAGGTTTGAAGACGAATCTCTTCCTTGTCTTTTAACGTGGTCTTTTGGGTTTGTGTCCCCATAGTCCGGATTGACCAGAGGCATCTGTTTGAGCATCTCTACACATCCCCAATTTTCCTTCCGTGAGAACTAAGAACCTATTTCTTACCCTTTCTAAAGTGACTTCTTGAGGTTCCGACTCGACATCCGTCGCGTAAGAGCTCAAATCTTTGTCAGTCTTCGGCTTCATATGAATTGAAGGAATCTGACTTCAAGGAGGAGGTGGGAGATTTGAAACTTCCTTCCCATGGCCTCTTGAGCTGGGAGGGGTGTCAAGCATCGCTTGGCCCTTGAAGGAGGGGGTTTCAGGTGGCTTGAATAAGGGCCATCCATCTTCTTTGGAGAAATTTGGTCCTTTGTCTTGAGATGGCCCATGGCTTTTGAGTGTTTTGAAAGTGGGTTCGTGTTGGGACCCCAACCATGTGAGACTTGAGGCCCATACCCCTAACCAGCATGGGGACCAGCCCATAGTGCCTATAAAGGCCCATGAGGAGCATAGCATGTTGAAAGAAGCCAAATGCCCGCCCATTCGCTACATGTACACAAGGAAGACACGTCAGCCATGAACAGTCCCATGCACATGTCGTGATTTCCTTGTACACTATAAATATCTGAGAATAAACGAGTAGGGAAGACCTGGCTTAATCCGTTTCTCTTCTTTTCTTAGTAGGAGTTTAGGTCTCCCTCAAAGAGACCTCTGCGGTGGGTAGTATCCCATCAAGTTGGTATCAGAGCTGTCGGCGATGAAGAATGACGAACACAAGATCCTCAGCAACGGAGGGACGAATCGATAAGATCGAAGAGGAGCTTTACAAGGTGTTCGGGGAGCTGAAAGATTTGAAGGACTCCATCTCGGGGGTAGCCAACCAGTTCCAACGATCATCCCATTCCAACCTGTGCGAAGGAGATAACGAAAACTCCAGTTACTCCGGCCACCCACATGCTGGTTCTGGATTCGGGAGGATGGCCAAGTTGGTATTTCCCTCGTTCTCAGGTGAGGATCCCATCTCCTAGATATTTAGAGCCAAAAGATTTTTTGAGATTAATGAAATTCCTGGGCATCAGCGTGTGTCGATGGCTTTGATCCATTTGGAGGGGGAGGCCATCCAGTGGCTCCAACGGTATCGGCGTTCCAACCCCCAGATTGGGTGGACGGAATTTACAGAGGCCCTCTGTCATTGTTTTGGACCATCAGGGTTTGAAAACTTTGATGAAGCTCTGTCGAGACTTGAACAATTGGGGACGGTGAGGGAGTACCAGAATGAGTTTGAGAGGTTGGCTTCTTGGGTATATGGATGGCCTGAATCGGCGTTGGTGGGAGCTTTCTTTGGGGGATTGAGGGATGAAATCCGGTATGAGGTGAAAGCCCTACAACAAGTCACTGTAAATGTAGCGGCTCACTTGGCCCGCCTGCATGAAGAGAGACTGAATAAACTCAGACAGGTGAAAAAGTCGACTCTTGCCAGACCAATCATCAAGACTTCCCTGACCAAATCTGAACCGGGCCCGTCCAAGCCGGTTGGATCGAATGGTTTACCCCTCAAGCATCTCTCCTGGGCGGAGATGTAGTCACACCGCGAGCGTGGACTGTTCTATAACTATGATGAAAAGTTCGGGCCCAAACATCGTTGTAAGAGACCCCGACTATTTCTATTAGAACCAGAGGATCCCGAAGAGAAGGGTCCCATAGTTGAAGAAGGGACCCCAGAAAATGAAGAAGAATCTACAGAGCAGGGGTTGGAGATTTCCTTCCATGCCCTGATTGGCTTGTCCACACCTCAATCCATGAGGCTGAGAGCAGTGATCGGGGGCAGCCCTGTGGCTATATTGGTGGATAGCGGGAGTTCTCTAAACTTTGTTTCAGAGCAGCTAGTTGGCCAACTCCATTTAGCGGTGGAGTCTATACCGGTTTTCTCAGTCCATGTAGCTAACGTACACATACTCAGTTGTGATGGGGTTTGTAAAGCCGTGAAAATCAAGGTGCAAGGGCACTTACTCCAAGCTGTTGGATGAGTTGGGAGCTGCAACGATGTATTCCAAGCCGGACTTGAGGGCCGGAGACCACCAGGTCCGGGTCCACCCGAAAGATGTGTTGAAGGAGGCATTCCGGACTCATGACGGGCACTATGAGTTTCTGGTTATGCCCTTCGGGCTGACCAATGCTCCCTCCACTTCTCAAGCTTTGATGAATGATATATTTCGGCCCTACCTCAGGCGGTTCATTTTGGTATTCTTCGATGCATTACTGGTTTATAGTGACAGTTGGGATGCCCATCTACAACATCTGAAAACTACCTTGGAGGTCTTGAGGCAACACCGACTCTACGCCAAGAAAGACAAATGTCTATTCGGCCAGACAGAGGTGCACTACCTCGGCCATATTGTCTCTCAAGGTCAGGTTTGAGCTGATCCTGACAAAATTGCAGCCGTGGTTAACTGGCCCATTCCAGATTCCATACGGGCCCTTAGGGGGTTCCTGGGCCTAACCGGTTACTACAGACAGTTCATAAAAAATTACAGCCTGATAGCTGGCCCTTTGACCCAACTGCTCAAAAATAATGCTTTTATTTGGAATGACCAAGCCCAAGCTGCATTCCAGGACCTCAAATAGGTCTTGGCTACCCCGTCCACTCTTGCCTTACCAGACTTCTCTCAAGAGTTTGTAGTAGAATGTGATGCATCTAAGTCCGGAGTGGGAGCAATCCTTATTTAACAAGGTAGACCCCTGGCCTACTTCAGTAAGGCGTTGTCTGCTGGGACATTCCTTTGTCATCCGTACCGATCACCAAAGCCTCAAGCACTTGTTAGAACAACCAATGCACAACTCGGCTCAGTAGAAGTGGTTGTATAAGTTGTTGGGGTTTGACTACTGGGTGGAGTACAAGCCTGGTGTATCAAACAAGGCGGCGGACGCTCTGTCCCACAGCGAGGAGGTTTTCATGTTGGGTGAATCCCGTCCCAATTTTTCTATCTGGGCCAGGCTCAAGGAAGAAGCCCACCTAGGCGAAACCATATAGAAGATCGTTCAGAGGCTTACAACAGATCCGGCTTCAGCCCCAGGGTTCTACTTAGTGGGGCCAGATCTCTTCTTTAAAGGGTGGCCATTCGGGAATATTCCATACCTACTGTCGGGTAAGCCAACATTTGTTTTGGTCAGGGATGAAGAAGGCCGTCCAGTAGCCCAATGCCCTACTTGCCAACGTTACAAATCTGACCATCAAACTCCAGTGGGATTGTTGCAGCCTCTTCCGATTCCGACTCAAGTATGGGAGGATATCACCATGGATTTCATCACGGGACTCCCAACTTCCATGGATAAATCAGTAATTACAGTCATTTTATTGGGCTGGCGCACCCATACACAGCGACCCAAGTGGCACACACCTTTGTCAAGGAGGTGACTAGACTGCATGGCACCCCACGATCCATTGTGACGGATAGGGACCCAGTTTTCATGAGCCGATTCTGGATTGCATATTTTAAAGCCTAGGGGACTCAGTTGAACCACACCACCAGCTACCACCCACAAGCGGACGGACAGTCCAAAGTGGTTAACAGGTGCTTGGAGACTTATTTGAGATGCTTTACGGGGGAAAGGCCCAAACCATGGATGAATTGGTTGCCATGGGCCGAGCTATGGTACAATACCACCTCTCATTCCTCACTGGGAATGAGCCTAGTAGCAAATGAAGGCCTAGTATGACAAGAAGCATAGGCCGGTAACCTACCATGAGGGAGAGTTTGTGTTCTTGAAGCTTCAGCCCTACCGCCATGTGTCAGTTGCCCAGCGGAAGTGGCCTAAATTTGCACCTCAGTTTTTTGGGCCCTTTCGTATAGTGGGCCGAGTAGGAGAGGTGGCATACAGACTGGATCTTCCGCCATCTTCTTGCATCCACTCAGTCTTCCATGTTTCCCTACTAAAGAAGAGTATAGGACCAAACATGAATGCTAACCCCACATTGCTGGAGTTCGATGAGGAGGGGCGTCTACAGTCGGAGCCTATGGTGGTTCGAGATCTAAGGTGGGTTAAAATGGGGAAGACAATGCACAAGGAAGCCTTAATGGTTTGGAAACACCTGCTCGAGGAGGATGCATCCTGGGAAGATTGTGACAATCTCAAAAAGATGTTTCTAGGCTTCAACCTTGAGGACAAGGTTGTTCCGAAGGAGGGGCGAGTTGTTGGGGCCCCAGCCCATGTGAGACCTGAGGCCCATACCCCTAACCAGCATGGGGACCAGCCCACAGTGCCTATAAAGGCCCACGAGGAGCACAACATGTTGAAAGAAGCCAAACGCCTGCCCATTCGCTACATGTACACAAGGAAGACACGTCAGCCATGAACAGTCCCATGCACATGTCGTGATTTCCTTGTACACTATAAATATCTGAGAATAAACGAGTAGGGCAGACCTGGCTTAATCCATTTCTCTTCTTCTTTTCTTAGTAGGAGGTTAGGTCTCCCACGAAGAGACCTCTGCGGTGGGCAGTATCCTATCGGTTCGGGTCGGGCTTGTGCACTTAGGTGGGTGGGTCCACAAAGGCATTATAAGGGGCTAGAGACTTTTGGTGTGGTGGGGGCTTCTATGGGAAGGAAATTGAATTTTTGAAATATTTCCTGGGAGCAGCTTGTGAAGATTTAACTTTCGGCTCCCTTCTTAGCTGGCCTTCTGAACTTGTTTTTTTTTGGGAAAGTTCCCTTCTGGCCGAGAGAGAGGAGAGCCCCATCGTCTCTTTTTCCTTTGGGAGATGAAAGCTTCTAGAGGTAATTTTTGAATGAAGCTCCACTGAACTGCTGCCACGTGGAGAGTTACTGTTGTTTTGAGTCGACTTGTTGAATTGCACCAGAGACTCGGTTGTCTTCTCCACTTCCACTGATAGGTAGAACCAGATGTTCCTTTCCAGTTGGGGAATTGAGTGGGGAACTATGTGAACGCCACCGATTCTGCACCTTGATTCTGGCGAAGCTCAACTTGGTGAAGTTTTTCATTTCAGGATCAATGTCTGCTAGCTCTCTGCAAAGGCCACTGATCAGAGAAAATACCTCATTCGTCCAAAGGTGGAAGGGGGATTGCCTCCTGTTTGACCCAAGTAAGCACCAGCTCCTCCGTTGGAGCGAAACCCACTGCCCTGTTTTCTTTGAAGGGGGTGAGCTTAAGTAGTTTTTGTGAGTGGATGTTAGCGGATGGACCTAGTTCCACCTCTCTCCAACTTAGCGTTTGGGGTTTGGTACAAACAAAAGCTAATTTCCAATTGCCGGAAGGGTGTGTTCTGATGGACGACTGAGATGAAAGCTGACCCTCTTGCCTTGGTTATTTTGTTTTTTCTTTCTAACTGGGGAAACAGGTTTGTTGAGCTGCTTTCAAAGGGAGGGGAAAGGTTTGGGGGGTCAAACGAGCTTGGAAGCTGGTCAAACAAACTCCAACCTACTATGGAAGGTTCTTCGGGAACACAGATGCTACACCAGTGAGTCGAAGATTCCCAACTGCTCAGATGCACAAATCTCCTCTAATTTCTTTCAACTGTAAGAGGAGAACTCTGTCCTTTGCAGTTCTCTTACGATCCACAAGAACCTTTGATTGGGACTTCATTGCCAGCTGAAGAAACTCCCTTACCTACTTGACCTCTTCCTCTTGGTTGTTCGACTGTCGTTCTAGTTCGAAAGTTTTTGAGCTGATTGCAACTAATCTTCTATCCATGGTTTTTTTAAGATAATAAAAAGTTTTCCCCTTGCTGGCATTTTTGCTCTTCTATTCATATTTTTTGTTCTTACTAATTAATGAAATGCCCTTGGACCCTTAATTGTTGAGGTGAACCTTTATAAAGGCAAACTTTAGCTGCCCTTTTGGCTAGGGAAGGAGTGTGTTGGTTTAATTTGGTTGGGGATTCCATGCCTGGGGCTAATATACAAGAAGACTCTTGCATTAGTTTCTTTTACTGTCCAGTCAGCTTTTAGCTGTTGTATTTTTCTGCAGTCTTTTTTTTTGGGTTTTGGCACATTTTCCTTTTATTTGCACTGTAATAGAGTTTTTTGCTGTGCTACTGATAAAGTGGTCTGAACTTTGTTTTCATTTGGTGGTGTTATAGGTTTATTTTTATTGAATGAACTCTAGTTCTTGGTTGAAAATTGATACTAAATTCTATACGAGCTTAAGTTTTGTTTTATTTGTTCTTTTCCTAATATACGCGGTTCTTTACTAAACATGCATGTTGCAGCTTCTTGTGAATCAACTGGAGCCACTAACTGAGCAGCAGTTGATGGGCATATGCAACTTGCAGCAGTCATCCCAACAGGCYGAGGATGCTTTGTCCCAAGGGATGGAGGCATTACAACAATCCCTGGCTGAGACTCTGGCCAGTGGCTCTCTTGGTCCCTCAGGTTCGTCAGGGAATGTTGCCAACTATATGGGTCAGATGGCAATGGCAATGGGAAAGCTAGGAACCCTCGAGGGTTTCCTTCGGCAGGTAAGCTCTGTAATTAGTTATAGTTCTGCTGGTAAATCCCCAAGCATTTTCTAGAGTCCTGCTAAATGTAATGCTTCCTATTTTTCATAGGAAAAAGGATTTTCTTATGGGTGACTTGAGGTTCTTATATAGTTGATGATCCAGTGGCTGAGATGGCCACTTGTGTCCCTCCGAATTTGGAGGCATGGGATCAATCCTATGCAACTGCAGGCTGTCTGTGGTAAGGCCAGTGGACCTCTCATGTGCACCCTGCTCTGTCCCCATTCTTAATCCCCCTATATGTATAATATGTAATACCAAAAAACAAGGTTTCTTATAGATTGCCTACACATCTTTTAGTTCTTGGGATAGTTTTTGTTACTGGTACAAAATTTACTTCTTAGAACTAGAACATTAATTTATGATTGGTGTCCAAATGTGGTCACGCCATATTCACATGCAATGACAATTGCCATTACTAGTTGAGTAGTAGGTGCCATGACATGACATCCATTACCCATACCATGACCATGGTGTCTGGTTGCATGGGTATCTCTGGTACTAGTGTTTAGCATGGTTATGAAGGGTATGGGTGTTAAAAAGTTTATGGAGCCAGTAAACTGATTTACTTCATTAATGGATCTATATTTGCATAGTGTAATTTTTAATATTCAGTTTCAGCCGAGCTTTACCCCTACCAATACCTAATATATCCATCAAATCTTTTTTCTGTTGACCATTGAGTAGAGTTTGAAGGATCCTAGTTATTAGACTCAATGTTTTAAGACTCGGACTGGACTGGACAGTTGGACCAACTTGGGAACTGGATGACATTCCGTTTTTTTTAACCCTGGGTTTCATTTTTCTGGGAAACTGAAAGAACTGGTCAAAACTTGGTGGAACAGTTGGTTTCAATGTTCCAACCAGGTTCAATGACCTGTTCAGGTCATTAAATTCAAACTTGAAACCTTAAAGTAACATGCGAGTCAATCCATTAAGCTATTGCTCATTTTGCTCTCATCTGTGTATCTTTAATTAATATATATACAATACTTACATGTACATTTTCAATAAAATGCAAATAACAAGACTTGAAACCTGGTCATTTATGTTAAAAATAGCACCTTAATCCATCTGATCACCACTTTATATTCGTGTTAAATTACAAAATCTATTATCTGCATTTTTTCAACTCACTGTCAAACTGTTTGACCTGGTGGTCAAACCATTTGATCCGTGCCCTGGCCAAAATTCTAGTTTTTGTCCGATCCAAGTGTTAGAATACTGATTAGACTTGAACATAGGCCCTTGATATCTTCACTTCCGCTTCCATGACATGGTAGGTAAGTCTGTTTCATTACTCCCCCCATGCATCTGCCCTTTTATGATTCCACTGTTGTGATACCACCAGGCTGACAATCTGCGGCAACAAACATTGCAACAAATGCATCGTATATTGACAACCCGCCAATCAGCTCGTGCTCTCCTTGCCATAAATGATTATTTCTCCCGGCTACGTGCACTGAGCTCTCTCTGGCTTGCCCGTCCACGGGAGTGAGAATCTGGGGATGCCCTTAATGATATCAATCTTTAAACCGCTGTTCCTGCTGGTGGATCTCAATGCTATACGCTTTGGGTGTTCCACAGACCACAGGTAATACTTGAGATGGCATTCGGTGGTATTTGTAAGCTATCAGCTATTTGGATTGGCACGACGATCCACTAGGGGTGCAAGTCCCAACTCTCACATGTAACAGTCGTCATATTGTCGAGAGATGTTGTATTTTAATTTCTTAACTGAAACCAGGGCGGCAATAATCTGCATATCTTGGTGTTTGTTATACTCCATAGCAATTATTACAGAAGCTTTTGGCAGGTTAAGTAGTTGATTCTGTGGATCTGTATTTCTGTCATCTAAAGTTTAATATTGCAGAAAAAGTGGCTATAAATAACCAAGGTTTTAATTGTTCCAAAAAGTAAGGTCCTAAGGTTGAAAATATTGATATTATGTATTTTAGCAAGGGCAGAAATGGATATCTATTGCTACAATATGGAGTACATTGAATCATGAAGTATATCGGTATGTCCTCATGAATCCCACAAATACATTAATAGCTCTAAATTTACGGTTAAAAAGGTAAAAACACATATTTTACCCCAAAAAATACTATAGGTGGAGGGGTGACCACCCTTTGGATTTTACTAAAAATGTAATAAAACTAGAAGAAACATGGGAGGACATAGCTCGCCTTGCCCCAGTCAGCGATACAAACCTGATCACATTCTCAAACCAGCTCTTACAAAAATAAATCAGAAAAAAAATTAAAAAAAATCTCAGAACTGGCAGATTCTCAAGCCAGATCTAACAAAATTAAATCGTATAAAACAAAAACCTCCAATTATAAAAAAAAAATCAACTGGCTGGCCTGTGCAAACATCAAAGACAAGAATTACCTTGGTCATTGAGAAGCCACCAAATAAGTGGATCTCATCATGCATCAACTGGATGATTTGTTTTTTCATAAGAGAGTGACAAAATAATACAAAATACAAGGATTTGCACTCTACATATTTGTATTTGTACTTCCAAACTAAGCCTAAGAGAGGGGGTATGTAATGTCATGAAAAACATAAAAGTATTCCGGGGAAAAGATTTACTAAAATCTGGATTACATTCCACTTTCACATCTAACCAATTGAAATCCTGATAGTGTTGGAGGCCATTGCAAAGGGCATAAGCTTCAACTTGAAGTGAGGTTGTATGACCCTAATAAGCAACAAACCCTGTTAGAAACTTTCCCTGACTATCATGTATAATGCCACACCCACCTCCAAGGCCCAGAGTGCCTCTATAGGCCCCATCTGTGTTTAGTTTGACATTGCCATAGGGGGTCGGACCGAAAGGAACCATTTGACCCTCTTAATGTTAATTTTCTTTGAAGGAATATGTAAGCATACTGTACAAACACCTATGATGATCGGTAATACAAGGAATGAACAAGAGCGTATTTAAATCGAATTATGGCTCCTAAGAAGAAACAAATAGCTTACATCATGGAACAGGAGCCCAACAACAAAACACAAGTAGAGATAGCGGAGCTGAGAAGACAAGTCGAGGCAAGCAACCAAATGGCACAGTACGGAAACTAAACACGTTGAGAAAAGCTTCAAAGAAAAGAGCAAAAGTCGAACTACCAGGAAGAAGAATTGTTCACTGAATAATTAAGAGAAAATTCCATAAAAAAACTGTCTTAACCTTCCCTTAGCTACTCTTTATATAGACATACACCCTTATGTTTCCTACAAGAAAGCTTTCTAATATATGAAAACACTCTATAATAGAATCCTACTAAAACTCTTCAAAAAGAAAGTCATAATTGAACAAAAATTCGAAAATCAAGATCTAATACTAATTTTGTAATTATGAACCAGAATAGAAGTCCTGCGTTGACACTAGCTTGGTAAATTCGAACTAAGATAGAAATTCTTTGTTGGTGCTATATTGGTAAATTTGAACTAAGATGGAAATTCCATGCTGGCACTATCTTGGTAAATTTGAACTAAGATGGAAATTCCGTCCTGGTGCTAACTTGGTAAATTCGAACTAGAATAGAAGTTCTGCACTGGTGCTAACTTGGTAATTGATTACTTGATTGGATCAGTAACGTCATCCGTGATTCTTATGTGTCTTGGAGTGGTCCCAACTTGCATAGAACTTATTGTCCTTCTCCTGTACTACATCCTCCTTGGGTTGGGGAGAATCCGTCCTCAGATTCAAATCATCATCTGAATGATTGCCAACATATAGTACCAAGTGTTTGACATTAAAAACATCATGGGTATGCATATGGCTAGATAACTTTAGTCTATAAGCATTCTCATTGATGACTTCAACTATCTTGTATGGTCCAACTTTCCTTGATGTCAGCTTTCCACGTTACCCAACTGGTAGGCGTTCCTTTGTTAAAATAGCCCAAACATAGCCTCCCGCATCAAATACTACTTTCCTCCTATATGTATTAAGATGGGTCTTCGAAAACCAACTTTGTAAATGTTTATTCAGTTGGTCTGAATCCCGTAATACATTAATTAATATGTTGAGTTCTATGGATTGGAATATAAAATATTGAAGCGAAAATACACCAAACCTTAAGCCAAAACACTTGTAGAGAAAAGATGGTTAAGAGTTTCCCTATCAGGGGAGCTGGACACTTGCATTTGTAAGCCATTGAGATTCCTTTTTTGATAATGTTCTCTCTACACCTAATATGTTCTTCATGAATCTCTACATAAGAACAATAATTTTTAGGGGAAGACCCACCTCCAAAACATTCTTCCACCAATAAATGGATGGACTTTGGGTTTAAATTAATGAAGAAAACTCCATCATGGAAACTTTAGAATTCAACACCACTTGTTTGATCCCCTCATCAATATTCAAATCATCAAGAAAAAGCCACAAACCATCCATGATGAAAATTTCATTCAGCATAATATCAACCAGGTCCGTATAGCTGGTTTCATTAGAAAGAAGCCCTTTGCTCATTCGATTATATGATTGCAAAAGGAAATGTCATCATTCCCTACTGACCATTTGCAATTTGCAATGGTGATGTTTCACATTTCATAAATCTCTCTCCAAAAGTGAGATAAGATTTAAACTCACATGTAGAAACTGGCCCGAATCAATGTATCTATGATAGAATAACTTTTCCCAAATAGAGGAAAACTAGTGCGTTGGTAGAGTCCAACTTGGTGGCTCAACTGCTCAGCCTGTTGGAAGGGTTATGATCCATCATATGGATGGATGAACCATGCTAGATGGTTGCGTGAAATTTCAAAAATTTTCTAATCCTTCTGGGAATCGAATTCCCTATGTTTTGAGAAATTGCATTTTTCAGGATCGGTGTTGCACTGAACCGGATCAGATTTGAAACCAAACAAAGAGGGGGATTTATACCTAATACAAATACCACAAATGTAGATCCCAAGGTGGAAGTTTACACCCAAATCAGTCCTAAAACCAGTCTCCACTAAATATGGCGCAGTGTATAAGTGAAGCTGATTCAACAACACAGTTTCAACAAAACTACAACCTAACTACTTGGATTGAACTAGGGAAGGTGAGGCTATTCTTCCGAATTTTTCTTGCAAAAATCAGAAGAAAACTGATCTCTATCAGTCTTTGAAAGTCTAGGTCATGATAAGGTTTCTTGGAAGACAAAAGAGAAGAAGAGAGTGGTCTTCTAATCTGGTTTGCTCTTATCTTCTTTTATCTCCTTATGGAGCACTCTCCTAATCAAATTAGGAGATTATCTAAATTTAATTTGGATTTGGATTCTATTAAGAGATAAGCCTTATCCTCTTAAGAGGATGAGTGACCCATACCAATTTCCAAACCCAGATTTGACTCGGAGCATATGACAATTAAGTTGTCATGTACTTAATTTTATTAGTTATGGGGGAGGCCCATTTCCTTCAAAGACTCACGACCCAAGATGTTTCATGAACAAATTAGGCCTGATTTGTATGGCTTGGGACCCTACAATAACCTCACATAAGTCCACATGGGTTTATCCCAGCCTCAATGAAAAGGATTAACCAAATTTACTACTATACGTAGTGAACCCTTGAGCACATCATATGGACTCAATATAGGCCCAACGTTTACACCTAAATGATCATTGAATTCAGTCATCTTATGAAGATCCAAGGATAATGAAATTAAGTAAGATAAAGCCTATTAGGTAATTAGTTCTGTAATGGTCTCTTACACTTAACCTCTCAACCCATAATGATCAAACACTATTCGATAGGGTATGACCTCTCCCCTGGCTGCAAGGTGTAGTGTCACACTCTCTGCTCGGATGGATCCCGGGAATTAAAACTTTTTGCAAACATTTTTTTCATAAAACATAATATATATATATATATATATATATATATATATATATATATATATCATATAAATCTATTTTGCAAAATCAAATCTCAAACACAATTGAAATCCATTACCGATAGTTTAGGTTTCCATTAAAGAGAGTGTAAATCCTATCATTCACTTTGTCTGACAAAAGAGCCGATCCTATCACTATAATCACACACTCAAATGAATTCTCATACTACCCCAACATACCCATGCTTTTACCCTTGATGGATATCATTGATTGGTATATCAAAGATAACCTAATCCAATACCTAGTGTAGTACCATAATCAAATCTAGGGGTTATGTGTAATTTTCTAGTTTTAACCATCAATCTCCAAGGTCCAGGTTATAACGGAAAAATTGTCCGGGTTTAGTGTTTTATCCAAACACACACTACATGTACTTTGGGTCTAACCCTAGTAGTTGAGACAAGCTGCCCCAACTTCTTTGGTAACACATCAGTGTCAGCCTTGGTGGGATAAATTCCCCAAGTCTATCCAGCGGTTGAGAACATTCTAAACTAGCACGAGTCTCATAAGTATCCAGTTTAAGGGGTAATTACACAAAAACATACCAACATCAACATGAAACAATAATGTACTTTTATTCATTTACAATAAATGTATCTGTATATCAATTTGATTGGAGCTAAGGAAATACATTGTCTAACACAACCACCTTTCCCTATCATCCAAACTTGGTTTGGTCTTTAAGAGCTCGAGGGCCATGTGGTCTTCCCTGAGGAGGAAGAGCAATTTGGGATAAAAAGCCAAGCCTCAGTTTAGTAAGAGTACAAATACATACAAAATAATGCAAAATACATATCTTTGCACTCTACATATTTGTATTTGTACTCCTTCCAAACTGAGCCCAAATATCATTAATTATCAAAATCCTTATGTACATAGTATATCCTTAAAGTGGAAGTGTTCTAATAACATAGGACAGTCTTACTTTCTAGTGTTTCTAAGTGATATGTTCCTAGATCAATGAATTTGTCGATATGGTAGGGGATTTTCCAATTTGGGTTGAGCTTGTTCTCATGTTTTACAACCTACTTGAGCGTGAGGTCACCTTTTGTGAACAACCTCCCAAAGACTCGATAATTACAATATTTGTCTATCCTTTGTTGGTAAGCAATTGTTCTAAGTGGAGCTTCTTCTTGAACTTCCTCCAACAAGTGCAAGTTTACTTTGAGTTATTTTGTATTTATGATCTCATTGAATTGTTTGGTCAGCAAGGTTAGGCCCTGATGAGGGATAATTTGGTCCTTCGAATCACATTGCAACATGTGGCTTTCAAGAGACACCTCAGTAAGTCGGCCTAAAGCACCTTTCCCAGGCCGACCTCCACCCAGTCGGGCCGAGCTGACCGGCTTCTCAACTTATAGCAACCTGCCTCAAAGACTGGCCGAGCTGTAGGAATTTATGGCAACCTACCAGGCAAGTCCATTGACTTGTCCTGGAGATACGTTTCTAGCCTGAGATTTTGGAGCATTAATGCATCGACAGTTAGACTACCATACTACACCACACACATCAAAGTTATTTGGATGGACCGTAACCCCCACGCAGATATCGTAACCGGTGTAATAACTCACCCGACCAAATGGAAATGGCTCCGCAAGAACATGACACCCGTTGTAAGAGGACTCAAACAACTCATACCTATAAAAGGTCTTCATTCCTACTAGAGAAGGTACACGCAATTACAAGCTCTCAAGCTCTCTCATTTTCTGAAAGACTTTCTAAGACATTCTCTGACTTAAGCATCAGAGTGCCCACCCCGAGTAAAGACTGCCCGAGCACTCTAACCCTCTTCCTTGTAGAACATAACAGATCAACCATCTACAGCTCGACCTAGCACAGCTCGACCCTAACAAGGTATTATTCGAATCAGCGTTCGAGTCACTTGAGTGGACCGATTTACGTCTAAGTTGGTTTGGTGGTGTTTATTGTTTTTCAAAGTAATTATCAATAACCAAGACTTTGAGTGGACCGAAGAGTGTCAACTGGCCTTTGACGAGCTGAAACAATACCTTAGTTCACTACCTTTGTTGACCAAACCTAAGACCGGGGACGAGCTTAAGCTCTACCTCTCCACGAGTGACGAGGTAATCAACTTGGTCCTGGTTAGAGAGGTAGGGAAGGTACAATGCCCTATTGATTATGTAAGTAAGGTTCTACACGCTGTCGAGACTAGATACCTGGACATAGAAAAATTAGCGTTTGATCTAGTGTTAGCGGCTCAAAAGCTAAGACCCTACGTCCAGGCTCACACTATCATAGTTTTGACCAACCGACCTCTGAGGCAAATCCTTCAGAAGCCCGAGGTCTCGGGGAGACTTATGAAGTGGGCAATCAAGCTCAGCGAGTATGATGTCCGGTATGAGCTGTGACTAGTAATCAAGGCGCATGTCCTGGCCGACTTCATTGTCGAGTGTACCTTCAGCTTGTTGACCCTTGAAGTTGTCGAGCTAGCAACCACATTGGAGGCCTCAACCAGTGTGGTACCTACCCCATCTCAGGAGAGCCCGGCCTGGGATGAGGAGCCCTGGATACCCCATTTGGATGGCTCGTCCAACCAGAGTGAAAGCGGAGCTGAGTTAATCCACTATGGACCACGCAAAGTAAAATTGGAATACATACACCGGTTTTTATTCCGAGCTTCAAACAATGAGGCCGAGTACGAGGCAGTTATAGTTGGGTTGTCACTAGCAAAGGAAGTTGGGGCTAAACATCTCATGGTTTGCAGTGAATCACAATTTGTGGTAAACCAAGTGAATGGACAGTACGAGGCTTAAGAACCCGCCATGTTGGCCTACTTGGCRAAGGTAAGGGAACTCCTTCCCAACTTCCACTCTTTGTACCTCCAACAGATTTTGAGATCGGAAAACACCAAGTTCGACACTCTCTCTAGGTTGGCCAGTGCAATCGACTCGATGAAATGGACTGTTTGCATAGAAGATTTACCATGTCCATCCATAGAAAGGGCAGTAGAATAGGTCATCCAAGTGACAACAACAGAGCTGAGTTGGATAGATCCTTTTGTCGATTACCTGCGCCAAGGAATACTACCAAAGGAGCGCAATGCGGAAAGGATAATAGAATGACAGGCACATGATCGTGAGTGAACAGCTATATAGGTCTTTGATGAGACCAAAAAGAACCCTATTTTTGTCCCCTAATATTCACTATTTTACATTTATTTAGCACTTAAATGGACTCATTACTCTTGTATTTCGATTCAGGGCAATAAAAAAGGCAATTGGAAGAAAACAGGACAAATCGGGTGTTTTTGCACAATTTTGGCGACAGTCAGTAATCTGGGCCTAACTCTCAATTCCAGACTCCGAATTGGACAAGTTAAGAAGCATTAGAAAGATGAAAGGAAGGCCCACAACTGTTATGTTTTGGGTTTCGACAGATTCAGCCCAAATCGAGTACGAAAACGAGCCCGAAGTCGGAGCAAGTTCGCAGCCAGGCCCATTTCACAACTTAAGCCCAACTCGTAGAAGTACCTTGAAGCAGCCCAAGTTTTAAAGCAGCCCAATTCGAATTCAAGAGTCAAGAGTCCAAATCTCGAATGTAATCTCAAAGGAGAGAGTTTTATTAGATCTAAAGTCTTGAATGTAATCCTAGAGAGATAAGAAGATTGAGATTAGATCATTAGATAAGAGATATGATAGGATTAGTTCAAATAAGATCAAGACTCCCTAAAGATAAGATGATCTCCTAGAAGGAGTTGGAAAACA
>NW_010729301.1:348471-363796 GCF_000365185.1 Nelumbo nucifera
CTATCCCAACATACCCAGGTTTTGACCCCCTCTATGGATTTCACTGATTAGTATATCAAAGACAGCCCAATCCGACACCTAGTGTAGTATCATAATCGAGTCTAGGGGTCAGGTGTAACATTTCAGTTTTGCCCATCAATCTCCAAGGTCCAGTGCAATACTGAAATTTTGGTATGGTTCAGGGTTTCAAGAAAACCCACACTGCATGTACCTCAGGTCTCAACCTAGCAGTTGAGACAAGCTACCACAACCAACTTGGTGTCATAGCAGTGTCAGCCTTGGTAGGATAAATTTTGCCGGATCTATCCAATGACTGTGAAGTTTCTAAACTAACACGAGTCTCATATGTGTCCAGTTTAAGGGTATTACACAGAAACACACCACAATAACATGAATCAAATATGTAGTTTATTCATTTACATTAAATGTCATAGGGTACATCATTCTAATTGGAGCTAAGGGCATACACTGTATAACAGTTTTTTCTCTTTCAATCATTTTCGTGTATGTTATTCTACATGTTTTTGATACAAACCCTTCCTGTTGCCTGATCGAATTTGTATCTGCTCTCTAGCTATAGTGTTGAAGCACTATTCAAAGAGGCTTTCAACAATCATAAGATCACCCAAAGAAGAAGAAGATGAGTTTAATCGTCCAATATCCCTTTATTTTAGTATTGATTAATTATATATGGGAAGCCGTTAAAACTGTCAATCATGCCAAATGATTACAATCATGGGTCATGATAATATGCAAAGACGATTACTATAATGATTGTTATAATAGTTTGCAGACTTTGATATTCATTCTTTATGACAATTAGGATGATGGTCACATCAGCAGGTTTGTGGGTGATTTGCAACAAGCTTGTCCTCAAGTCTGATTTTAGAAACCTGGCTACAATTGGCTTCCCACCTCATCTAGATGACACCTGCTACTGTCTTGCCTTCTCTTGGTATTTGGACCACATGTTTGGGTCTATTGTCTTGGTTGCGGATAAGGACCTTGTGGAAATCCAGTGTAGACCTCATACTAGTAGCACTACCTAGCCACTTAGAACTGTAGTCAACACTAGCCTCAGTAAGATACAAAATGATCTTCTGTGTTGTTTTTTGTTGAATACTAAGGTTCCAAAATTCCATATCTCCAGAGTTCTTTGATCTTTCAATTCTTCTGCTGGTAATATCAATGCTTATTACTAGTGCAGCATCAATAGCCTTTGCAACCTATGCAACCTTGGGACTTATAGTCCCCAGACCCAAGACAACAACAATTGAGTCTCCTATCTTTGTTGTGTTCCAAACTGCCCTGCGACCTATGGTAACACCCTAACCAAGTAGGCATACACTTTCTCGAGGAGCCCTTGTATGAATTCTTGCAACAACAAGCATGGATGTTGTAGAGAAGATGGGCCGAATGCCCCATAGACTGTTTGTCCATTTTTATCTTTTTATGTTCTTTGTTGTAATGGGCCTTATTTGGGCCTTTATTTATCTTATGTTAAGTTTTTTAATTTTTTGCCCAACCAGGGGCCTCTCTATAAATTACTAAAGTTTAAGTTAATGAAATGGGATTAGGAGTGTAAGAGGAGATTATGTTCGACCTCTCTCTGAACCCTTATTGCCCCCACCTTCTTCTTCCTCTTCTCTCTTTTTGAAACCTGATTTCTGCTACTTACAATCAATTTTCTGCAATACTTTAAACAATCCTTTCATTTCAAAAGGCTGTTTTCTTCTTGGTATTAGAGTAGGCTCTTCTTCTTCTTCTCTTTTTCACATCTTTTTTCCCATACACAATGTGTATGGAGAACTGAATTGGATGAATAGTTAAAGAAACTTGTTTCAGCTCAGTTGTTAGTGGTTTTGGGATTGGTTTTGTCATCCTCCTGTCAGTTTCAAGTGTGTTGCCTAAAGCCCTAATTTTTTGGAGAAATATGATTGTGACTGAAAGACTTTTTTATTCTTCATCTTGAAGATCAATTCAAGTTGCTTGGTGTTTTGTGAAGTCTACAAGGTGCGACTGAGTTTTCTTTGTTTCTCTTGGGTTCTGGGTGTGACACAGTTAGCAGGTACGACTACATAGAGGTTGACTCACAACACAGTTTTTCTTCTATCTTCGTTGATTGTTATTTGAAGTTATTTTGAAGTATTTTAAGAAGATGGACCCTTCAGAAGTTGAAAACAAGAATGTTGCTGAATCCGTACAAGTTCCGGGAGCCTCTGTTGACTCTCTACTGGCTGTGACTCTAGTTAAGCTACATGGAACTGATTACCTGGCTTGGTCACAATTAGTAAAAATTCATATCTGCAGTAGAGGAAAATGGGGCTTTACCTTCAAGAGCAAAAAGGCTCCCCCGGAAGATGACCCATCCTATGAAAAATGGATGCAAGAAATTTATACTATAATTGGATGGCTTGTGAGCTCAATGCAACCTCAGATTAGTCAACACTATTCGTGGATGAATTCAGCAATGGAAATTTGGATAGTGTTGCTAAAACCTATTCGTAGAAATTAAATGTAGCCAGAGCATACAAGCTGAGGAGTGATGCGAAGAATTTGAGGCAAGGGGAGAAACCTTTAGCTATTTATTTCTCAATATTGAAGTATTTATGGAAAGAAATTGATTTGATAGAAGCTGTAGCTTGGGAAACCACCTATGATGACGAGACCTACAGGAAACTTGTTGAGAGAAACAGGGTGTTTGAGTTTTTGATAGGGCTGAATCCAAAATATGACATTACAAAGCAGAATATCTTATCCAAGGATAGTGTTTCATTGTCTCAATCTTATGCCTAGGTAAGTAGTGAAGAAAGCAGGAGACTAGTCTAGGTTTAAGGGGCTGGTCTAAATGATCACTTTGCTAATATGAGAGTGAAAACTAAGGGAGTTACAGGAAATCCAGTTGGTTCAAGGAAGAAAGAAATCATTTGTGAATATTGTAAGAAACCAAAACACACTAAAGACAAGTGTTGGAAATTGCATCTGGACCTTCTTCCTCTTCGTTTCAAAAGAAGTCTGATAATATGAAGGCAAGGAGTGCCCATATTGTTGCTGGTCCAGATACTGACAGGTGTCTAATTGAAGAGAAGACTGCTAGTGAGCAGTTAGTAGCTATGAAGGCAGAGTATGAGAAGTTTGGAAGGATGATCATTCACCTAGAGGGTGTGGCCTCTTCGTCCAATCCTCCAGGAAATTCAACCTCTTCTATATTTTCTCATTTAGGTATACAGGCTTCTACCAATCATGCAACTATCTCAGGTAATCATTGGATCCCTTGGATAATTGATTTTGCTGCTTCTGATCATATGACTAGCCTTTCCACTTTGTTTGTTTCTTATCATTTACTCCTTAGTCATGACAAAATCACCCTAGCCAATGGCTCTCTTGTTCCTATATCCGGCAAGGGAACCATCAAGGCTACAAATTCCTCGATTCTTCCTTCTTCTCTTCATGTATTCAAACTAAATACAAATTTGTTTTCTATAAGCAGCCTAACTAAGTCTTTGAACTGTTGTGTAACCTTCTTTCCTTCCTACTATGTTTTTTAGGATCTGGAGTCTCAGAAAGTGATTGGGAGTGGCCATGAGGTGAATGGAATCTACCTACTGGACACTCCTGGATAGAGCTATGGACAACTTGGAAAAACTGCTTTTGGATCTACATCTTCAGAGTCAATTAGTCGAGTCATTTTATGTCATTTTCGTTTGGGTCACCTTTCTTTTTCTGCATAAAGTCATTTATTCCCAGAATTGTTTAAAGGAATTAATTTGTCCAGTCTTCATTGTGACTCTAGTGAGTTGTCAAAATATTGTAGAAGCAGTTATCCTTCGAGTAATAAAAGATCTTCTTCTCTATTCCATATTTTGCATTCTGATGTGTGGGGGCCTTACCACTTACCATCTATGGGTGGCTACAAATATTTTTTCTTGTTCAATGATGATTTTTCACGATTCACTTGGATATTTTTGATGAAGTCCCATGATGAAGCTCCTAGACTTGTGAGGCAATTCCATGAATTTGTTCAAACCCAGTTTGATACCATAATTAAAATTTTCAGATTTGACAATGCAAAAGAATATTTTGAGAAAAACCTAATGATGAGAACGAAAAATATCATATTTTTCTCTATTAATATTTAGTCATTTATATTTATTTTATGCCCAAATGCAGTCATTATTCTTACATTTTGGTTTAGGGCACGGAATGAGGCGTTAAGTGAAAAATAAGGCTAATCGGGTAATTTTATACAGTTTTGGGGCTGTGTGGTAGATTCAGAATAACTCTCCCATTCGGGATCTGATTGAGATGATTAAAGATTCATTGGAAAGATAAGAAAAATCTCTACAACTTTCATGTTTTGAGTTTTGATAGATTCGGAATTAATCAAGGTCAAAATCGGATCCGAATTCTATGCAACTGCACTGGTGACGTGTTGAAGACATTCCCTAGCCGAAAAACTTTCATCCGCGAATTCCCCACTCTTCCATTCACACAAGAACTTTATTTTATCTTATTTTTGTGTCTTTTCTTGATACGTCAGACTTGGAGATTGTTACTTAGAGGAATTTTAGGAGATTTTGTAGGCTTCTTTTGGGGGAAGTAGGGAGAAAGAAAAGAGGAGAAGAAAAGAAAATCAAGAAAGCAATCAGAAAAAGGGAGCCGAACCTCTCTTCTCTTCTCTTCTCTTCTCTTCTCTATTCTCTGATTTTCTTGAGTTTTCACCATGACCATGCATGGATAAACTCTCATACTTGGTTGAAGGAAGCTAAAGCCTTAGAATCCACCAAACTGTGAGATCTAATTTGATTTTTATTGTTTGATTCATGCTTTGAATATCGAATGTTCTTTTAAGTTTATGTCTATGATTGTTAGGAGGCTTACTAGTTTATTATTTGTTACAATCTATTGCTAGATTAGATATCAAATCCGTAATTGTTTGATCCCTCTAATCTGCGAAGCAACTAGAATTTTTTGATTTGCTGTGTCAGAAATCGTTAGATCCTAGGAAGAACACTTGACTGAATTAAATGCAACCGCTTGTGCTTGTGTTTTTTAGCTTTATCGATCTCTAATGCTTAAGGCTATTGCTGGATTAAATCTTTAACGCTTGTTTAGGGGTTGTTCAGTAGTAAGGGTTGAGAGGATCGCTTGTTTTCTGATTAACTATGATAGGGAGATGCAGGAAACCAATTCCTACGATGAATATTCGAAGTCTGAATTGATTTATTTTTTTGCATCGATGAGTAGTAGTGAAATTCTGATGGTGGATGTTATCGTAGACCAGGATTCGTTCTTTTGGTTAGATTCAACACTCTAAATTGCCTTGCTTCCCATTTAAATTTTGTTCTTTTTAACTCTGTTTTTCTTTCTTTTAATTCTGGTCTTCGTTACATTCACCCCCTCCATCTTTGATTCACGTAGCACATAATTTAGGTTGGATACTCTTTGTGGAAACGATCCTTACTCGCACTATTGCATTTTATTTTTATGAGTATTGGTTTTATTTTTGGGTGCCTACGACAGCACGAAAAATTTTGGCGCCGTTGCCGGGGAGTTTTTTTAATCTGTTTTTGTGCTTCTTGTGATCCTTATTTTGTTTTTGAATTTTTGAAAAAAAAACTTTTAAATCACTTTGATTGTTTGTGTTTCAGCATAGATTATTTTCTGTTTTATTTATTTATTTTCATCATTCAAGACAATTTTTTTATGGTATGTTGTTCATGGTTTATTAGGGTTTCCTTGATTTATGCTTGTAACTCGATTATCTAAGAAAGGTGATTTGCAGTTCGATCCAGAAATAGAGGGAACTTTGCTCAGGTTAAGGAGAGAAGCTCAGAGTCATTCTGAAGAGAACGATCCAGCTCTTGATTCCCTATATGTTATCAGTTTTGATTTGAGAGAAGAGGACATCATGGCTGGAAACCGAACCTTGAAAGAGCTTGCCGCACCTGATTTGAATCAGCAACCCTTATGCATAACTTTTCCTGCTTTAGATGCTGATGCTAATTTTGAATTGAAATTTGGACTGATACATCTCTTGCCTACTTTTCACGGTCTTGTAGGTGAGGATCCTCACAAGCATCTGAAGGAGCTGCATGTGGTGTGCACGAGTATTAAAACCCATGGGGGTGACTGAAGAACAAATCAAATTGAGAGACTTCCCGTTTTCTCTTAAGGATTCGGCTGAGGTTTGGCTCTATTATCTACCCTCTGGGAGTATTACCACATGGAACAAAATGACGATGCTATTCTTAGAGAAGTACTTCTTAGCTTCATGGGCGGCCAACATCAGAAAGGAAATCTATAGTGTAAGGCAGTACAACAGAGAGTCCCTACATGAGTACTAGGAACGCTTTAAAAAATTATGTGCAAGCTGCCCCCATCATCAAATCAGCGAGCAACTACTTATCGAATATTTCTATGAGGGTCTTCAACCCACTGATAGGAGCATGATTGATGTTGCTAGTGAAGGAGCTTTAGTAGATAAAACCCCCGAGGCCGTGAGAAATCTGATTGCAAATATGGCGGCCAATTCTCAACAGTTCGGCTATAGGCTCAACCCTCCATCAAAGCATGCTAATGAGGTAAATATTTCTTCCCTAGAACAACGAATTGCGAGTCTGACTTCTCTTGTTCGCCAAATGGCTGTAGGTAACATGCAAACGGTGAAGGTTTGTGTGATATGTTCGGTAGTAGGGCATCCAACTGATATGTGCCCAACTCTTCAAGAGGAGCCCGTTGAGCAAGTTAATGCAGTAGGTGGTTTTCCAGGGCAACGGCAAATGAAGTATGATCCCTATTCGAGCACATACAATCCGGGATTGAGGGATCATCCCAATCTCAACTATGGGAATCTGCAAAACCGCCTGACTTTCCATCAATATTAGCTGCACCCCTCTAGACAACATCTAGCCCAAACTTTTGATTCAAGTATGTCTTTAGAGGATATTGTTAAATCTCTTGCCACTAATACTTTGTTATTTCAATAGGAGACGAAACAATTTCAGCAAGAGACGAGAGCTAGTATCCAACGCTTGGACAATCAGATGGGCCAGATGGCAACCGCAGTTAATCGGTTAGAGGAGCAAAGTTCGGGGAAATTACCCTCTCAAACAGTTGTGAATCCAAAAGAAAATGTAAGTGCAATCATTTTGAGAAGTGGTAAGGAGGTTGAGACTCCAGCAAGGGCAGCCCCTACATTGTCAAATCATGAAAAGGAGAAAGACATCACTCCTGATGGTGATGAAGTACCTAAGCATAAGTTTCCACCTCTTTCTGATTATAAACCTGTACCTCTTTTCCCTAATGCTTTCACAGGATCTAGACAATATGAGCAGTTCAATGATTTTTCTAAAACTTTTCGTAGACGCGAGGTAAACATTCCACTCTTAGATTCTATTAAACAAGTACCTTGTTATGCTAAATTCCTGAAAGAATTGTGTACACATAAAAGGAAACGGAAACTAAAAGGATGTGAAAGGTGGGAGTAGGGGAGAATGTTTCTGCAATTATTCAAAGAAAACTCCCTACAAAGTGCAAGGATCCAGGTATGTTCACTATCCCTTGCATGATAGGTAACACTAGAATTGAGAAGGCCATGTTAGACTTAGGAGCTTCTATTAATATCATGCCATATTCTATATATGTTTCTTTGAAACTTGGACCTTTGAATAAGACTGGTGTAGTGATTCATTTGGCTGATTGATCTAATGCCTATCCTAAGGATGTGGTTGAGGATGTTCTTGTGAAAGTAAATGATTTGGTTTTCCTACTAATTTTTATGTGCTTGATATGGATAATGGTGATCAAACCACTCATATTCTTCTAGGAAGACCATTCTTAAAAACATCCAAGACTAAGATAGATATTTATAGTGGCACACTCACCATGGAATTTGATGGTTAAATTGTTAAGTTTAATATTTATGATGCCATGAAATATCCTACTGATAATAATCCTATTTGTTCTGTTGATGCGATTGATTCTTTGGCATAGGAAGTCTTTGAACTTAATAGGAAGGATGGATTAGAAGTTTCCATTAGTAAGTATTTTGAGAAAGGGGCCAATGTTGAATGCTGATTTGTAGGAAACGGTTGCAGCATCGGATGATTCTCCAGAGTTACAACAGTTAGGTAATGCTCCTTATAGTATGTTGCCAAACCCACCCATGATGGATGGAAGGGGAAAGCACTAGAAGTTGCAACCACAAAAGTTAGAGGATCTAGTTTATGGTGATTAAAAATAGGGAAGTTTGTTTTTTCTAATTCTTCTTGTTTTTGCATTTATAATTTAGTTATTTCCACATTTTCTTTGCATTTTACCTTACATTGGGGACAATGTAAGTTTTAAGTGTGAGGGAGGGGATTTAGGTTAGAAATTAGGTTGCGTTTTAAAATTTGATTTAGGTTGTGTTTTTCTAAAAAAGAAAAAGCTCAACTCTTTTGGAATCAATTGAAATAGTATTCTGGGACAACTCTTGTGAACTTAGTAAAGAAATATGATTAGGGAATACATGATTCACTTGAAGCCATCCCCTTTTTAAGCTAGTCCTAAATCCAGGTTTTAGTAAATAAGGTAAATATTTTACCAAGCAATTCAATAGTAGAATGGACCATAAAAAGAATCTACTAGCTAGCAATTCAATCAGTAGGACGGAGCATAAATGCACTTATTGACCAAGTAATCCTAAAAGTGAGATGGACCATAAAATGCACTCACTTCCACCAAGAAAAAAAAAAGAAAAAAAAAATTGTTTTCCCTAGTTTACTACTTGGTTTGTAGTAGCAAAAATTGGATTGGTTGATGGATGAGTCATGTATAACTTGGTCGTGTTGATTTAATAGTTTGCAATAGTAAATCGAGAATATTTGTAGAAAAAGATGAAGGAAGATTGATGAGAACAAAATGGCTGTAGGTAACATGCAAATGGTGAAGGTTTGTGGGATATGTTCGGTAGTAGGGCATCTAACTGATATGTGCCCAACTCTTCAAGAGGAGCTCATTGAGCAAGTAAATGCACCAGGTGGTTTTCCTGGGCAACCGCAAAGGAAGTATGACCCCTATTCAAGCACATACAATCCGGGAAGGAGGAATCATCCCAATCTCAGCTATGGGAATCAGCAAAACTGCCCGACTTTCCAGCAATATCAGCCGCACCCCCTAGACAACAGCCAACCCAAACTTTTGATTTAGGTATGTCTTTAGAGGATATTGTTAAATCTCTTGCCACTAATACTTTGTTATTTCAATAGGAGACGAAACAATTTCAACAAGAGACGAGGACCAGTATCCAACACTTGGACAATTAGATGGGCTAGATGGTGACCGCAATTTATCAGTTAGAGGCACAATGTTTGGGGAAATTACCCTCTCAAACATATGTGAATCCAAAAGAAAATATAAGTGCAATCGTTTTGAGAAGTGGTAAGGAGGTTGAGACTCCAGCAAGGGCAGCCCTTGCATTGTCAAATCATGAAAAGAAGAAAGACATCACTCCTGATGGTGATGAAGTACCTAAGCGTAAGTTTCCACCTCTTTCTGATTATAAACCGGTACCTTCTTTCCCTAATGCTTTAGCTGGATCTAGACAAGATGAACATTTCAAATATTTTTATGAAGCTTTTCGTAGATGCGAGGTAAACATTCCACTCTTAGATGCTATTAAACAAGTACCTCATTATACTAAATTATTGAAAGAATTGTGTACACATAAAAGGAAACAGAAACTAAAAGGATGTGACAAGGTGATAGTAGGGGAGAATGTTTCTACAGTTATTCAAAGAAAACTCCCTACAAAGTGCAAGGATCCAGGTATGTTCACTATCCCCTGCATGATAGGTAACACTAGAATTGAGAAGGCCATGTTAGACTTTGCAGCTTCTATTAATGTCTTGCCATTTTCTATATATGTTTCTTTGAAACTTGGACCTTTGAATAAGACTGGTGTAGTGATTCAATTGGCTGATAGATTTAATGTCTATCCTAAGGGTGTAGTTGAGGATGTTCTTGGGAAAGTAAATGATTTGGTTTTTCCTACTGATTTTTATGTGCTTGATTTGGATAATGGTGATCAAACCACTCCTATTCTGCTAGGAAGACCATTCTTAAAAACATCCAAGGCTAAGATAGATGTTTATAGTGGCACACTCACCATGGAATTTGATGGTGAAATTGTTAAGTTTAATATTTATGATGGCATGAAATATCCTACTGATGATAATCCTATTTGTTCTATTGATGCAATTGATTCTTTGGCATAGGAAGTCTTCAAACTTAATGGAAAGGATGGATTAGAAGTTTCCATTAGTAAGCATCTTGAGAAAGAGGGGCCAATGTTGAATGCTGATTTGTAGGAAATGGTTGCAGCATCGGATGACTTCTGTGATAGACTATCTGGAGACCTTTGCCCCTATTGCCAAGATGACTTCTGTGAGAGTTATGTTATCTCTGGCTGGTCACTCAGACTGGCTACTTTACTAGCTGGATGTAAAGAATGCATTTATGAATGGAGAGTTACATGAGGAGGTCTATATGTCTCTTCCTCCAGGAATGCATGAAACAAATACGAAAGGGAAAGTCTGCAAGCTGAAGAAATCTCTTTATGGACTTAAACATTTCCCTAGGGCATGGTTTGAAAGTTTTAGGGCTGCCCTAGTTAACTTTGGCTATGTATAAACTCAGTCTGATCATACCCTCTTTGTGAAGAGGAGAGGATCTTTGGTAGTTTATCTGAATGTGTATGTTGATGATATTGTTGTGACTGGTAATGATGTATCAGGGTTCTTGACCTTAAATCTTTCCTTCATACAGAATTTGAGATAAAAGATTTGGGGGAATTGAGATGCTTTCTTGGCATAAAAGTTGCTCAACCTAAGGATGGGATCCATATCTCTCAGTGAAAGTATGTACTTGACTTGCTCTCTGAAACAGGGAAGATGGATGCAAGACTAGTTGCTACTCCTATTGATATGAGTCATAAACTCTCTGCCTCAAATGGAGTAATGTTGAAAGATAAGGGAGTCTTCCAGAGGCTACTTGGGAAACTTCTTTATCTATGCATGACTCRGCCAGACATTGCATACGCTATCAGTTGCATTAGTCAGTTCATGCATGCTCCCAGGCACACTCACATGGCACCAGTAGAGCGAATTCTGTGTTATTTGAAGGATTCTCCTGGAGAGGGATATCTATTTGCTAAGCATGGTCATATGAAACTTGAATCCTACACAGATGCTGATTGTGAAGGGATGAGAGATCCATCTTATGGATGGCCAAACCCTGCAGAAGGTTGGGCGAAATTTCAAAAATTTCTCTCTCCCATGTGGGAATCACATCCCTATTTTAGAAAACTATATTTTCAATGATCAATCTTGAAACCAAACTGGACCAGATCTGAAACCAAAAGGGAGTGGAGGGATATACTTGATACGAAGTAATAATAACCTCCAATGAAGGTGTTCACGGCCAAAGAAAAATCCAAAGACTGCTTCCACCGAAGATGACACAGTGCAGAATGAAGCAGAACCAGCAGGATGGTTCTTCAGCAAGAATCTGATGGAGGGCTAGTGAGCATGAGTTTAGATTACCTTTTCTGCCAAAAGGTAATATCAAGAACCCTTCTTGATCGCTCCCACAGGTGGAGATCGAACTGCTTCTGTCTTCTGCTCTTGCTCTCTCCTGCTCCTGCCGCCATACCAGTTCGATCTCCACTAGTGGGAGCGATGAAAAAGTGTTCTTGATATTAACTTTTAGTAGAAAAGGTAATTAGAAGTCATGCTCACTCGCCTTCCATCAGATTCTTGTTGAAGAGCCATCTTGCTGATTTTGCTTCATCCTGCACCATGTCATCTTCGGTGGAAGCAATCGTTGGATTTTTCCTTGGGCGTGAACACCTTCATTGGAGTTTATTGTTACTTCATATCAGGTATAACCCTCCACTCCCTTTTGGTTTCAAATCTGGTCTGGTTTAGGTTCAAGATTGATCCTTGAAAATGTAGTTTTCTAAAATAGAGAATGTGATTCCCACATGGGAAAGAGAGAAATTTTTGAAATTTCGCCCAACCTACCTACAGGGATTGGCCATCCATATGATGGATCTCTCATCCCTTCAGTGGTATCAGAGCCAGGTTCAAATCTTAAACTAAAATTAACCAGATCTGGAACTGCGCAAATGGGCAGAAGGCGTTCTACCCGATTTGTGCAGATTAGAGATTTTCTGGGAAATCGGTTCCCAGATTTTTGGCGATTGAACTGAAATTAATTTTTTATGAATCTGAATTATATTTAGAATAGTTATGCATATTTTTCTTGATTTTTGGGCTGTTCGTATGGTGGAGATCAAAATCATTAATGGCACAAGAATTCTGTGTTTTTGCTGTTCTTTTACTTTCTTGGTCTATAAATAATTTTTTTTTTTATTTTTAGATAGAATGTATAGGAATTCAATTTTAATGTAATATTAATAGAAATTAGGTTTTCTATTTTATTTCATTCGAAATTGAAGCAGAAAGCGCAAGGAGGAAATTTTCGCAGATAAGGGTTTGGCTATCTGCGATTTACAGTTTTTGAAAATGCATGCTGCGATCTAACTTTTGTTTTGCAGGGTAGCAGTCCTACGAACAGCCCTCCTATTGATTCTTGAATGTCTTGTTTTAGTAATTTAATTTCAGATCGAATTCTTGAATTAAATCTTGAATTAAAAATCAAACCCTAGACCCATTCGAACCAGATTGGACCAAACTGGTTGGACCGAATCTGTGGTTTGATGGGGGCTGTTCTCAGCCCTTATTTTCTACTCATGGATCTAGGAGTTGATGGTTAAATGCAAGATGCAATTCAGCCCATACTTGTAAAACCCAGTTTTAATGTGTTAAAACTGCTTTAGTCCATTTTTAGAATAAAAGCTATATGGGCCGAACTGCTCTTTGCAATTCAGCCCATATACCTAGATAATATTATGAATTTTTATGGGCTTTAATTATGGGTTTTACAGTTATTAATTGATTGGATCAATTATGTTGTTCCTGCATGTGATGTATGGATATGTGATGTGCAACGTTCATGAGCCATAAGTACTTGGCCAATGCTGATACAATAGTCGCTCTTGCGCACACCATGGCTGAATGCACATCATTTCCATGGTGTCCTTAAGATCATTGGGTGATCTCCCTTCGTGTTGGGCCCCACACCAGCTTCATCCCCAAGGGGAATCGTGCGGATCCCTAACCGTTTAGGGCCCACCTAAATATGGCTTTATGAAAGCTATTGGGAGCCACTTTGGTTTGACCTAAATTAAACTAGGGCATAATATTTTGTTCCCTCCACTGAAATATGAGTACATGTGATAGGGAGATTCATATGATGAACTCTCTAAAGGCCTTCCATCATTAACATGAAGATGGGTCCTTCAGTAATGAGGAAACACACCATAAAATTGGGCTATCCATTTGCTGCTGGATATGTTGGATTGTGTTATAAGATGATAGGGGCGTCGACCGATGTGGAAAGGGCCTATCCTAAAATGGAAGACTCTCTCACGGTACCTTGGCATTCACGAATATGATGGGTGAGCACTCACTGGACAGAAAGGTTTAACCTAAAATGGCAATGAACCTTGTCTGATAGAGGCCAAAGGGAAAGCTCATAAGATGAGTGGATATGATCCTTCACAGAAAGGTGGTGGGGTTATGCAGCTGAAACAGTTGGCTCCATGCACCCTATGTGATTTCCTACATTTCCAGAGACATAATTCGTAGTCTTCGTTACTAAGATAGGAGGGAAATCTCGGAGATGAATAAATGGATATGAAACATAGATTAAAAGCCATATCTATGTAGATAACATGAATCAAATAAGGTTGTTGACTAATATTTGGTTTTCATCAGAAATGGCAAACGGACAATTCGCTAAATTGCTGGACGACAACAAACTTAAGAGCCCAAACTACGCTAACTGGTATCGTAACCTTATGTTGGTCTTGACGTCCAAAAAATTGGACAAAGTAGCTAAAAACCCTGCTCTGGATCGTCCGGGTTATAGGGCTTCTAAGAACCGTAGGAGGGACAATCAAGAATGGGAAGAGAAAAATTCCCTTGCCCGCTGCTACATCATAGCATCTTTAGACAATCTGATACAGTTACAGTTCAATCATATCAAATTGTCCAAGGATATCTTGGACAGTCTGAGGACGATGTATGAGAAGTAGAATCATTCTACTAGTCAAAAGGTCTTGAAACATTACATGATCACGCAGATGTCCAAGAACCAACAAGTTCATGACCATTGTTTTAAGATGATGGGATACATCAATTAACTTGAGGCTCTTGGATCCGGGCTTGATCATGTCACCAAGGTTGACGCCATCCTAAATTCTTTGCCTTCTTCCTTCAATCAATTCATTATGAATTACAACATGAATAAGCTAATGTTAGCATCCAAGAACTCAGCAATATGTTGCAGAGGGCCGAAGAACTGATAAAGAAGGATAAGCCCATTGCCATGCTTGTTGAAGCCGACAAATCAGGCAAGAAGATGAGGAAGGCGAAGAAAAAGACTCAGAAGAAAGCCTCCAAGTCCAAAAGGCAGAGGAAGGACAAAGCATTAGATGCTTGTCACTTCTGCAAGCAGGCCGACCATTGGAAGAGGAACTATCCTTAGTACCTGGAGACCAAGAAACAAGGTATTCTTGAATCCTTTTTCATAGAAACCAATTTGTTGATAACTTCGGCTACCTGGTGTATTGACTCTGGGGCATCAACTCATGCGTGTAACTCACTGCAGGGATTCAGGACAAGCAGAAGACTGAGTGACAGAGATGTGACTCTTTACTTGTGGACTTTTGCAAGTGTTGCAGCTACAACCATAGGAAATGAGGAGTTAATTTCCAGAGAAGGAATTATTGTTCTGAAAGATTGTCTTTATGTACCTAATTTGAGAAGAAATTTGATTTATGTTTCAAAACTGTGTGCGGATGGATATTCCGTTCTCTTTAGTAATATGATTACTATCAAAAGAAATAACAAATTCCTCACATACGGAGAACTTGAGAATGGTCTCTATGTTCTCCATCCTTCTTTGGAAACTAACATTATCGAAACTATGTTAGATGATATCCCCAAGAAAAGAACCCGTTGAAGGGATGAGAGTTCCATCCTATGGACACCCAAAGATTGCGGAATAAGGGGCGAATTTAAAAAATTTTATCTSTCCCTTCAACTGGGAATCGTATTCCCCTTTTAGAAAATCATATTTTCAAGGATCAATCTTGAACCATAAACTGAACCAGATCTGAACCAAAAGGAGTGGGAGAGGATAATACCTGATACGG